>KL647298.1:3342969-3390504 GCA_000727475.1 Sarcocystis neurona | reverse complement strand
TATGTATATGTATGTATATGTATGTATATGTATGTATGTATATGTATGTATGTATATGTATGTATGTATATGTATGTATGTATATGTATGTATGTATATGTATGTATATGTATGTATATGTATGTATGTATATGTATGTATATGTATGTATGTATGTATATGTATGTATATGTATGTATATGTATGTATATGTATGTATATGTATGTATATGTATGTATATGTATGTATGTATGTATATGCATGTATGTATATGTATGTATGTATATGTATGTATGTATGTATATGTATGTATATGTATGTATGTATGTATATGTATGTATATGTATGTATGTATATGTATGTATGTATGTATATGTATGTATGTATGTATATGTATGTATGTATGTATATGTATGTATATGTATGTATGTATGTATGTGTATGTATGTATGTATATGTATGTATGTATGTGTATGTATGTATGTATGTGTATGTATGTATGTTTATGTATGTATGTGTATGTATGTATGTGTATGTATGTATGTATGCGTGTATGCCTATATATGTATTCAATACACGTAGATACTGTGGAGGCTGCCTCCTACTACGTAACGTACATGATTTACACGTAGGCGTCAGTATGTATTGGAGACTGACTCCTGCGTCACGCAGATACATATCCATGTATGTATATTCATATATACGTGTATACATATCTGCGAATCCGTTCAAGATGCAGGTCACACGTACATATATCACACACGTCTCACATAGGCAATACGCGCACGCACAAAATTGCATGCAGCTGGTATTTCTGCGGTGTACGTACACCCGGAGACGCTCCTGTCGAGGCATCGCTTCACGCTCATTAACGCACCAACACGAGAGATCACACAGAGAAATACAAAGAATCAACTTCAGCACACCTACACGTAAATTTACATATGTACATACACAGCTCTACACACACGTACACATATACAAATACACCAATATACACACACACACACACATCTAGACACACACATATATATGTACAGACGGATACATATATATATATATATATATGTATATATGTATACACATGTATATATGCATATATATACATATAGACACAGACATTTATACATACATACAGGTATACATATACACATATACAGATATAGATACACACATTCATATATATAACACTTGCATGTGCGTGAATACAGCGACAGCAAAAGATAACGAGGAGAGCTTGCGCGGCTAGCAAGAGATATATACACGAGCATGTATGATGTGAGCAGATGACGGGTGCAGACAGAGAGAAATAGGCAGATATGTGCATGCACGGAAGAGAGTCGAAGAAAGGAGAAGACGCGCAGAGAGGTGGACGTGGAGGACGCGTTTTCCGCTCTTCGAGCAGCACAGAGACGCAGGGCGAGTGGATGGGCAGATGAAGAGCCCCTTTTTCTTTTCCCCGTTCTTACGTTTGATCGCAGGCTTGCGAGGCGAGGAACTGATCGCACGGGTCCCACACAACGCCCTGCACCATATTCGAATGCCCGTCCAAAATCCTCGCACTCTTCGACGCCAGCGCGCCTGCATGGAGACACACCCCGCGCCCGCAAAACCCAAATTCATACAAACGGCTTCCCCCTTGTCTGCTGTGTCCTCTCCTTCTTCATTTCTTCTCGCCATTTCTTCTTCCTCGTCTTTTCTTCTCCCTTCCTCTTCTGTCTCTCCTTCTGTCTCCCTTCCTGTCTCCCTACCTGTCTCCCTGTCTCTCTATCTATCTCTCCCCATGTATCTCTATCTGTCTCCCTTCCTGTCTCGCCCCCGTCTCCCTGCATGTCTCCCTTCCTGTCCCTCTATGTATCCCTCTTCCCGTCACCCTTCGTATCTCCCTCCATGTCTCCCTTCCTGTCTCCCTGTCTCTTTGTCTGTCTCTCCTCCTGTCTCCCTATCTGTCTCGCCTCCCGTCTCCCTATCTACCTCCCTTCCTGTCTCTCTTCATCTCTCCCTATCTGTCTCCCTGCCTCCCCTTCTGTCTCTCTTCCCCTCTCCCCTTCTGTCTCGTCCCCCGTCTCCCTATATGTCTCCCTGTCTCCCATCATGTCTCTCTTCCTGCCTCTCTATCTGTCTCTCCTCCTGTCTCTCTTCCCGTCTCCCTTCATCTCTCCCTTCCTGTCTCTCTTTTTCCCGTCTCCGCTCTTCTGCACCCCACGACGTCCCCACCCGAACACACAGCGACACTGGCGTCTCCTCCCTGTGTGTCTCCCTTTCCGTGTCTCGCCCTTCTCTCTGTACATGTATACATATCTGCTCCCAGACACGTGGACACAGACAGGGAGGCGCATATATCTATCTGTGTCTACACGTGTATATATGTGTCGTTGTTTCGCACTTCTATCCTCTATGAACACACCGAGCAGCTCCCAGATCCGCGCACACGGCACTCCCTCTCCACATACAAACCTGCGCACATTTACGCATATACATGTGTGTGTTCTATTGCAGAGTATACAGGCGTGCAATACATATATATAGAGAGTTGTGTTTCTCTATGCATGTTTTAACGTATATATGCGTGTTGCAGGCACGTGTGTTTGTCTGTGGAAATGTGGATACTTACACCTCCGCCCTTGCGCAGCTTGGAAGAGTTGACGTCTCTGCACACTTGGAGACACCCACGTGTAGGTCGGCAGCTATGCAGAGCTACACTCGTGAGTCTGTCTCCGTGTCTCCCCCTCTACCACTATGTGCATGCGGCTGCTCAGCGCTCGTGTCTCCTCTGGCTGTCTCTGCGTCTCGTCTCCGTGAGTCTGCGCCGTCTCTCCGTTGGGCCACGTTTTCGAAGTTTCTCGAGACGTGAGTGACGCAGAATTTTTGCTGCTTTCTATCGCTGTCGAAGACGACGCACACATGTGAATACACACACAGACACATGGGCGGCGCCGAGACAGGGCGAAGCAGCGGGGGAGGGACGTGTGCAGCGGGGGGGGGGGTGCCGGGTGCGGAGAGGGCAATCACGCCCAGCGGCCGCTGCGGGGGGAGAGGAGGCTGGAGACGGCGTCTCCGTCTTCTTCGCTGACCTGTAGGGAGGCAGTCAATAACGATGACCCGGCCATCTTCGGTGCCTATGGCTAGCTGCTTCCCCGACGGCGACCAGGCGACCGTGTTCACGGCTTCAAGAGTCCTGCCAAATACAGAAAAAGGCAGCAGCAGGCGCAGCAGCCTTTCTGTCCCGCGTCGCCCACGTCTCTCCCGCTGACGACGCTCTTCCTCATCAAAGAAGCGTACCCACCTTGAGCTTCACAGATGGACTTACACATATATGGATACATGTGTATATGCAAACATATACATATGTATACGCACATACGTATATACATACACACATATATGTATGGATACATGCATATATGCATATACCTATGTATTCATCTATCTACATATATATACATATCCATATATATATGTATACATACATATATGTATATGTCTGTCTCCTTCTGTCCTTGTAGCTGATTATAGTGCTGGCGAATACGGGAATATGAAAATTCACGTGAATGCGTATATGTTCCTCTCGCTATGTACACAGGGAAACCGAGCGACACAGAGAGAAAGAAAAGACGCGAGGAAAAGGAAGGCGCAATGATGATGTGTCACCCGCATGAGCCACCCCTCACGGCCGTTAGTAGTCACACTTCGCATGCGTATCTGCATGCGATATTATCTCTTCACGCACTTCCACACACGTGCTCATATATCCACACATATGTGTGAACATGTCGTGACGCCTTTGTCCCGGAAGCCGCATGCGGTGTTCCGCAGAAGCTGCGTCTGCATGCAGAGGGTGAGCAGTTTCCCCTTCTCTTTCTCTGTCTGTCCGTCTCTCTCTTTTGCTGAGCGAAAGTGGGGTCCTGCCCGGCAGGCAGCAGAATTTCCTTTTCTGGCTGCAGACTGCCGGCGAGTTCCTCACTAACTCCTTGCGTGGCCCCTGCTACGCTTGTAGCACTTTTCCGTCAAAATTTATTCTGCAGGGGGCCCGGGGTGTCCCTGGTGGGGCCTCCTCCTTCCTCACCTGCATGCGCATGCATGCATGCACGGTCGGCGACACACGCTCATGCAGTGTGTCCACGTGTCTGTGTGCGTGCGGACGCGCACCTCCTCGTCACCTAGAGGACTTTCCTTCTTTTTCTTTTCCTCCCATTTTCTCCCCCCGTACACGCATATATGAGATATGTGTATATCGGCGTATTACGTATAGAGAGGACTGCTGGCCGCAGGGAGGAACGCTGCATGCGGAAAGGAAAGGGGGGGACACGAACTAGCGCAAAAGCACGCAGCTGACCTGTAGATAGAGGCGCGTGTCCACCATTCGTCGAAGTCCAACACCGACGAATCGTAGCCAAGAGGCGGAGTTTCCGGCTTCAATCCCATGTGCCATATACACACCGACCGGTCTGCATGCGCGCGTGCACATATGAAGTCGCATGGGTCGACACAGCAGCAGCAGGACTGCGCTCATTTTATATTTCCGTGGGGGTGCCTTTTTTCAGGCCGATACTTTGGTCATGATATTTATGCGTGGATAAATAGCAAGCTGGCTGCACGCATATTCATAGATATACATCTGCCTCCCTATATACATATATATATCTACTGGGATATACGTATTGCTACACCGACGCATATCTATCAATAGAGCGAATCACAGGCATGAGACCCTTTCGACATATATATATATATATATCTATATGTATAGTCACACATGCGTTTACGTACGTATGCGCATGTATTCGTGTGTGGGTGTCCGTGGGTGATATACATATATATATATATATATATATATGTCTGCGTAGCTACGCAGTGTTTACGTATGTAGGTGCATGCATGCGTGTGTGGGTGTGTGGTGGTTAACGATTGTTGCTGCAGCTGAAAGAGAGAAGGGATGCTGTGAGAGTGAGAGCGCCTTTTGCATGCGCTGCATTCTGCGGGACGTCGGATGCTGCGGCCCGCGAAGAAGAAACTCACCGTAGCCGCCTGAGGCGAGAAACACTCCGTCGGGACGCCATCGCACGACATTCACTTCTTGCTCATGGCCCAAGAGCCTCGCGACGCAGCAAACTTGCAGCTGCTGCCGACTGCTGTTGTAACTGCTGCTTCGACCGCTGCTGCCCGCGCCGCCCCCGGTGCTGCTGCCGCTTCTCCCGTTGCTGGGGCTGTCGAACGAGCACTTCCAGAGCTGCAACAGCAGCAGCAGCAACAGCAGCAGCAGCAACAGCAGCAGCAGCAACAGCGGCGGCAGTAACAGCAGCAGCAGCAGAAGCCGAGGCAATGCACAGGGAGCAGTGTTGTATCTCTCTGCGTAGCAGGAGGAGGTCAGCTTTGTTGGGGAAGAAAGAGCAACGCAGGCGCGCGTCGTCCGTTTTTCTCTGCCTCGTCGACAGCTACGCAAGCATGCAGGCACCTTTCTTCTTCACAACCAAAAGATACCTTCATTTATACACACATCTACATGTATACCCGCAACACATATATACCGAAGGAAACGGATACGCCTTTCAACGTATAGATGTATTAGGTCAAAGCAAGCATCCAGCTGGTCGCGTCCTGCTTTTTGAGGAAGTGAAGACCGTGCGGCTGCCGTCACAGGGACCTTCCCACTTGTGGCGGCCAGGCGCGTCTCCTCCTCTTCATTTCGTGACGCGGAAAGACTTCGCCGCAGCAGCCACAAATACCCACCCACGCACACACATATACACCTCTACACTTACACAGAGAAGGTCAACTTTTGAGAAGGTTGAGTAGGAAGCGACCGCAAAGAAGGAAAGGGGGGAAAGGATAAACATACAGAGATTTGCGACGAAGCGACAAAGAGAGAAATTGTAAATCTAATCGGACACCAATGCACGCCCATCAAATGAAATACCGCCAATAGTCATACATACATATATGTATACATATAGACATACATATATATATACACATACGGAAAGAGATGCGAGGAAGTGGATACTTACGATACTTATTGTGACCTACATCTTACGTATATGCCGGAAGCCTTCTTGATTTCCTAGCATTCGTTATATATGTTGCATACATGCACATACATCTATATATATATGTATATATATGTATATATATGTATATATGTATGGACACATATATACATAGAGAGACGCGAGCAGGTGGATACTAGGTGTGACCCTATACTATATATATATACAGGAAGACCTATGAATTTTCTTGGATCTGTGTATATAATATGGTGGATATTCATATATATATGTATATATACAAGCATATATATCCACACGTGTATACAGAGAGAAAGATTCGAGTCGGTGGAGAGTTCTTTTGACCCCACCTATTATATATATTTATATACATTGAAACTCACCGATTTTCCTGGATCTGTGTATATATGTTATATGTACATATATGCGTAGACATATACACATATATATGCACAGAGATACAGAGCGAAAGAGATTCGAGCAGATAAGTAGTCCCTGTGACCCAATATATATGTGTGTGGGAGACTTCTTCATTTTCTTCGATCTGTGCTTCGTATACATATATATACGCATATTGATTTGTATGGTTTTGTGTACATTATAGGTATATACGTATGAATACATCTATTTATTCACATTGGCGTCTCTCTTCCTTTCTATATCCTATGAGAGAAGAAAAGTCGTAGAAGCCAGGGACTGGCTGCCCTGTTGCGACGCATGCAGCAGCGTTGCTGCGCGGTTGGATGACTCCATTTTTCCAGCCACACACGAGACTCCCCCTTCATTGCTGTCATGTCTGACCAGCATGCGACTTCTTCTTCACTGCTACACTGCAACTTCCTCCCGACTTCAATACTAACGGGGACTTCTATCTGCTGTCGAATACTTCTCTTCGTACGCCTCGTGTCCTCCTCGTACTCGGACTGCTGCTCTTCGTCCAACAGTTCAAACTACACACCGGTCTCCGAAGCTCCTCCAGCCACTACTTTCGACACTTCGACCACCACGCGGCCTTCACGCAGTCCTGCCAGCGGTGGTCGTATTGCTGCCGCCCCTGGCCCCCTGAGACTTCACGAGCAGCTCTACTGCTGCGTGGCCCTGCTGCCAAGGCACTCCCCTTTCTATTCCGCAGACGCCCCCTACGACGACGGCGGGCGACGCTTCACACGGGAGCCGTATGAGTCAGTTGCTGCTGCTGCTGCGTAGCAGCAACACGACGTCTCCCCTCCTACGAAGAGACGCCGGGGAGACGACGCCCACGCCGCCGGGGGGCCCTCTGAAGCGCAGTGATTTGCTGCTGCTGAAAACGAAGGGCCTGCTGCTGCCAGGCCCCTTTCCGTACTTCCCTGCAACTACCCACCACGCCCCCCCTACAGCACCAGGAGACGAAACAAGAGGAACAGCAGGCCCCCGTTCGTGTCTCTTCGAGGAAAAATGAGGACTTTTCAGGAGGACGGCCCTCGGAGAAGTCCCCCCGTCCCGAGCAAAACAGACGTTGGCCACACGAAGAAGAGGTGACCTTCGCGAATTGGAGAAGACCCCTGTGCCTAGCGACTTCTTCTGCAGTGACTTGGAGAACTGCGGTGTAAGGCGACAGAAATGCGCTGCCGAGGTGACTTCCGTCTCTCATGACAAACTGCTGTTATATACTTCCTTTCCTAATAGTGATCGAAGGAGTACTCGACGGAGGAGGCCGAGGGCGTTCTCCAGATCAATTTACATTTCTTCGGTGGGGCAGCGACAACGACGCCGCAGACCAGGAAAGCGAGGAGGACGAAAATGGGTGGCTCCGCTTGAAAAGGGAGAGTTTCTATTCACACGTTAAAGCAGAAGGGGACGCTTCTGTCTACGCCTGGCCGATGACCAGGCAACGACTATGCGACTCCTACAACGACGACTGCTTTCCTCGCCATTTCTTCTGCGACTCAAAGTTGTCGTATTCGCAGAACAGGGCGACGGGTCGTGTTTTTGCTAAAATTTCAAAGAAACACCCGCGCAAGGCCGTTTCTCTCTGTCCTCCTCGTATTCTTCTGCCGGGAAGACTGCGCCAGCACAACGTGAGCTACTTTTCGCCGGCTCGAGGGCGCTGCCATCCTCGTCGCAGCTAACAGCGAAGAGGCAGCGGCCCCTACTTTTTATCCCTCGCTGCAGGGGCGTTTCCTGCTGCGTTTCGACGCCTCGTTCGACGGAAAACTCGAGCGCCTCAGCAGCCAAAATGCGCGACGAACATACGAAGGACGTTGACGCGGTTGTTCTCTCCATATTCACACACACGCACACAAAGACGGAGACATTTACACCTATATACATATCTCTGTATACATATATATAGACATAGATGCATATATTCATATCTATCTATATATCTATATATGTATATGTATGTGTGTGTGTAGAAACTGAAGGCTACATATGCACTTACAGCTGTATACATATCTCTGTATATATGTATCCATGTATACATACATATATATATACACGCATAGATATATACATATATATGTATATGTGCAGAAACTGAAGGGCAAATATACACTCACGGCTACACGCATATATCTGTGTATACATGTGTACACGCACGTACATATGTACACACATATGTTGTTGTTCTGGGATAAGAAGAAGCGGCAGACATACGTGGACGAATTCATCCGCTCCCGCAGTCGCAAGTCTGCTGTAGGAAGCGAGCAATGCCGCCTTCTTCTCCTGGGCGCGTACTTCTTTCCGCGAAGGAAAATAGCGACCGTTGCTGCTGCTGCCAGGAGGAAAACGATGACTGCCGCCTACGCAGCTAACAGTCCCTCCCCCTCCTCCTCCTGCGGCTGCTGCGGTGGCGGTCGTCGCAGTGACGGCGCGCTGTTCGAGCAGCAGCACCACGGGGCGGTCGCTTCCCTCTCCTTCGTTTTCTTCTGCTCCTCCTCCTTCACCTGCGCGAGAGGCTCTTGCGGTTCCCGCCGTTTCCGCTCCTGCAGCTGCTGCTGCTCCTGCTGCTGCTGCTGTCCCGCCTGCTGTCGCGGCCGCCGGGATGCGCTGCTGCTGCGGCTGCTGCTGCTGCTGCCGGCCCGCTGCAGCAGCGGCAGCAGAAGAAGAAGGCAGGGAAGACGAAGAGGTGGATGAGGAAAAGGCGCTTCTTGAAGAGCAGGAGGCGCTGAAGACGCCTCCGGAGGCACCGGCCGAGGACGGAGGAGGAGCGGCGCAGGCCAGCGGAGAAGCGGAGATGGAGAAACTCGGGTGTTTATATAAAACAGAGAGAGAAACAACGGGCTGCATGTCCACCGAGTAAACGCGATCCGCGTGCTTGTCGTCTTTGCTGTGCCACAGCACTTGGGGAAGGCACACCCGCGGCATTTTGAAAGGAAGAACAGGCGCGAGGAAGCCGGAAGAAGGACTCACACGGAACAGATTTCGACCCCGAGCAAACGCGGAAAACACGAAGGTACTCACCGGTTGTAAAGAGAGAGAGGAGGGGCGAAAAACAGGAAGAAATAAGAGAGGAAAGGATATAGACACGCATGCGCAGGTGGGGGTCGCCGCCACACAAGAGGAGAGCAACTTCGAGGTAAACGGTTGAAAATTTTGAAGACGAGGAAGAGACAGCGGAACACGTGGACGTCACATATGCGGAAGACGGACCGGAAGGTGGCCAGAGGGAGGGCGTCCTCCCCCCAAGAAGTGGACACACGGAGATCTCTACAGAGACGAAGACATGAATCCACGCACATGTGTGGACGAGACTGCTGGCAAGCGCCCGTGTGAACGAAGGGCAATTCGACGCCGGCTCCACAGAACTTTTTGCCACTAAGGGGAAGTGTCGAAGACAAAACCGAGAAGAAGTGGAGGATAAGCGGAAAAAGCCGCACAAAAAATGTCTACAGACGAAGGAGGGGTCCTTGTCACTCGCCAGGACTCAAACCGCGCATGCATACCTCACACGCAGGCAGGCATACATACAGACCTACGAACATACGTACCGCGGTTCAGGTTTGGGGATTCATCTGTTGAAATTCGGGCGTAGCTGCGTTCACAATTCTATGCTACGTGTAAAGTAGTTTTCACTCGCAAGCAGAAACACATATGCGTGTCTATCTATCGATCGTGCGTACTCGTAGGTCCACACACAGAGGGCTGGCACGTCCTTCAAGAGAGCCACGGCGGTTGCACACGGAAAGACGCGCACTTGCGTACGTAAGTGTATATATGACATACATGCGGTATGCACACCTGTGGACTGTACACGTACAAGCCAGTATACAGGGACAAAGTCATTTTTGCAGATGTTGGTCCACAGACGATTGTGTCAGACGAGGCGCTTCGCGCGCGGGCGGACCGAGGTGTGCGCACTGCGGGAATGGGGAGAAAAAAGAATGGGAGAAGATGAGAAGGCCTATGCAGGAGAAAGCATTCGACCAAACTCGAAAGGAGAGGTATTTGAGAAGGAAAGGGAGTGGAAGGAGAGAGGCGGAGGAAGAAGAAAGTCGATAGAAGTCACACACTGAACAGAAAACGCCGCACTCCGGAGTGAAGGAGGGGAAAATAAAAGAGTCGCCTTACGCTTGAGAGAGCAGAGAGGCACTGCATAAAAAACAGCGTGGGCGCAGAGGATGGAAGGACGAATCTGTTGTGGAATGTCGAATGGAAAAAAGAAGACAAAAGTGCAGCGGGTCGGCAGCAGTAACAGCACCGCACCAGCAGCGGGTCCCAGCGGCGACGGTGGGCGACGCTGGCACCGCCCTCTGAAGAACCTCGTGTAGATCCTACGGGAAAACGCTAGGACTCTGGCGAGGGAACACCGCGAAAAAAGTGTGTAGCCTAGGACGCTAAACATTAAAGAAAAACCGTTTTAGGATGGTCTGCAGCAAATAGCATAACTACAGGAGGAGACTGTAACCGCGCGAAGAGGATCAAGAACTGAAAACAATATCCCTAATGCTGGTCTGTATGACCATGATACCAACCACAAAATCAGAGTGAACTCCCCGACGGTTGGTTTACGTTTGAATGTGTCCGCCGCAGGTCTGCACAAGTGTGTTGAAAGCTTCCATTTTTCCCGTGCTTTTCGCCAAGATGGTCATGTGGAGTTGGAGAAATGTGAAAATCGACAGAAGTGGGCGGACTCACCGTCCCAGGGAAAGTTGGACCAGCTGTTTGCAAAATTCTCCTTCTCACAGTTGCGAATGTGGTGAAACGACACGACGGAAAGGGGCATCTTGGGTGGGGACGTTGAAGACAGGTGGTGTGTGGACGCGTGTGTGGCTAGCTATTAGTTTTCCGCCATGAGGTATATAAGAAGGGATGGTTCGGACGTCTTTTGCGGGCAGAGACGCTGAAAGATGGAAGAGTTGCGAAGCAGAGAAAGATTCGAGAGGCTACTGCACGGGAAAACGGTGGACATGTGGGCGGAGGATGGGATGTGCGAAGGGCTGCGGGAAGAGGAAGGCTTGAAGTGTGTGTGCACTAGAATACAATATTAGGGGGAGCAAGGAAATGGCAAGTATAGTGCTAGAAAGCACACGACTTGAAGAGGTCAACCAAAGTTCACCGTCCCCTCGACTTCGTTTCCAAGGTAAGTTCAACGAAGTGTCGTCAACAGCCAACATTGACGCTACCTGAGATAATACACTGTGCCATCGACGCTGGGAAACGGTGGCCCACCACAGAGATCCGCCGTTCTGTTGAAACTTTAGCGAAAAAGAGGTGGTGGGAGTATACTACTTACTGGAGACTGGTAGGTTTCAATATGAATTCCAGAGGCCTCAAGCGGAAGGGGCCCGCAGAGGGGGGTGTAGGGGGGTCCGTTGGAAAGAAGACAGCAGCGGGGCTACACAGTACTTCTCGACAGGCCACGCAAGGGTCGACGTGGGGGTTCAGCTGCGACAAATACTGGATTATCGCCTGCAAATTAGCTGAGTTTTGCTCTTTCAAGCCGTATTTGTTTCACAGAGAGTCATCTGATCACTTTGCGCCCAGTCTCTAGTGTGAAGTTTGCATCCCTGGTGAAGGAAGTGTCCACGGGAACCACTTGCAGACGCTCAACAGTGTTTCTTGCACACCCGACCATTCTCATGCGTTGCTGCAAAATAAATAGATTTTTCATGTTCGAGAGGTCACTACATTACTTTCACATTCCTTACGCATCGCCGCAAAGTAAGTAAGTTTTGTGTTCGAGAGATCGTTACGCTATTTCCACGTTTCTCCGGACCTTCGCGAAGCATGGCGTGCGCTCGTTTTGCCACGCCAGATCTTGTCAAGGGACTGCGGATTCCGACGCACTTGTAGCAACGGAAAGTGTTCTAGACGAAAGGCGGTGTTTTTCACGCTTCCACGAAGGTAATCAGCTCTTGATCTCTCTTCTCCTCCACCATTTTCAATGCAACACTTTCGCCGTATATCACGACAGATCCGCTCTACGAGGAGATACCACACACGCGTTTCTTCAGACACTAGATCGCTTGCCGTCATCATATATCAGACGTCTCTCAAAAAACGATTCAGAAGAGCTTATGCCATCATCTAGCACGCCTTCACGAACTGAAAAGGGCGAATGGGGTCAAACAACGCCTGAATGCACGCAGGCCGCAGCAACACTGTGCCACATTTCCTCAAGCTACCTTCGCTGCCGCACGCGAGGCCACACTTTCCGGGTCTGCACGTATACACATGTATATACACGAATCTATCCATACATGTAAAATAGATACCTTCCTTACCTAAGAGTTCTCCTCAGGAAAACTGTACCATCCAAGGAAGTGTCTTGAATCAGACTATGAAAGCACAATACGCTGCAGGCTTTCCTTCTCGGTATTTCTTCAATCAGCAAATTGCGAGGCTCAAATAGTAATTTCTTTTATTTTGAACATTGAGACGCAAAGAAACACAATGCGTCTTTTCCGCGACGGTGTATCACGCATCCTGCATAAAATTGCAAAAATATGATTAGCCCGCTGGATCCTTCTAGGTGGATGGGATGGTAAAGTCGAAAGCAGGGAGAAGGAACGTGAATGCTTTATTGTTTTCTATGCGTAGAGCCCTCTCCAGCGGCAGACTTCCACCCGTGTACAAGCGTGCCTACGTTACCATTTCATTCATAGGACGTAGCTGACTTCATTGTCAACCGGAATGCCGTCTAAACAGATGCGCTGTTTCCAAAAGAAGTGTGGAAAAGGTTCTCCCAGGTTCCAGCTTCTCTGTTCTCGAGGAGAGGGTGCAAAAGCGAGCGTGAAAGGGTCACTATGTGCCAGTTTCCATGCTCCGAGAAACAAGAGGCTCGGAGTTAGCTAGGATGCTGGGAATTAGCGACTACTGAAGTACCTCCCCGGAGAGCGAAGGGAGTACTTGTGTACTCAGAGTGGCCGAGTGACATGTGAAACGAATGTGAATGTCTTCAGATGAGTTCACCTTACAGAAAAAGGACACGTGCGTTCTCTTGTGCGTCTGTGCGTGCCCATGCAAATATCAACAGATATCTTTCCGCATATCCAGCTAAATGGGCACGCAACGATCAACGTTGTTGTTTGTCCCCCTTAGGGTTCCTGTCTTCTTAAAAAACGACGGTGTCTGCAATGCGCGAACTCACAGCCGCATATGATACTACGGATGCTGCTCTCGAAGCGAGGCCGACCAGTGATCTACTGACAATTGTACCTTCTGACGCGGTGGGCATTTTAAAGGGATGGTATCGGCATCGGTGATGCGACGGTTTCACAAGGTTTTGCTATCGAAAGAAGCGTTGGTTCCCCCAACACGTGGAGTGCTTTCTGTTTTGACCTGTAAATTCCGACTTCGTTAAGTCGTCTGATACGTCCTCTTTTCAAATTGGTGACGTAAAAAGGATGTTTTCTGCGTTGCGTCAACAGAGAGTTTCCGCTGTGTACGACAGAAGACATTTCCGACTACGCAGCAACACGAGACACCGAAAGTTTCTCGGGAGACAGTTTCTGACAAAGGCTCCATCACCAGGACCGTTGGCGGCGGTGCATGTAGAAATAGCTCTATAGTCAACACAAACACGCCATTATACGCACATACTCGTATAGTGCGCCTCCGTGTTTCACCTAAAACAAAATTTATACTAGGCAGACGCATCCACACACGTCTACTTACCTACGTGCATCTACAATTGTCTGTCCGTACACACATGTACAAACTCTTAAACAGGCGTTCGCCGACATGCTACTGCTATGTGTAGAAGAGTCTGGCTAGCTGTCAGTCACACGGCTGAGCAGGTTAAAGCCCGCCAATGACACTGCGTGCAAGCACTTTTCCCCCTACACACATACACACATAGACACCAATATATATACGTATATATTGGTGTATATAGCTACACGTATTACCACTTGTGTACAACGACAGAAAGAAGCTGCCTCATTTTTCCAGGCAGTGGCCACCCCAACGTGTATCTTCCTTTTTTTCGGGATTAACCGCGGCGGCCTCGTGTGACTTGGCGTGAAACGCGGCACTTTGTTTTTGCTGAGAAAGCAGGGACGGGTACGTACGACAACAAGGAAGAGAAGGAAGAAGGAAGGGACGGAAGGGGCACGGTGGAGCACAAAGGTGGCTACCAAATGTTAGGAAAATTGCGAAATCGAGGCTTCTTCGGGTAACAGTAGCTTCAGCGTGTACGTACACTCCAAACGCGAAACCGTGCAGTTCTTCACACACAAACTACGCCTTCATTGAAAGCGGACGCGGGAAATAAATTTCGAAAACACATCTACGAATATGTCTCCCAGTGTCGAAGGACCCATTCGTAGACTTATATCAACTACGCGTCTCTTCGTGTATCTGTGCATATGCGCATATGTGTAATTTTGCTTTTGTACGTATATAGAGTCGTCTCTTCGAAGAAATGTATATATATATATATACACACATGTATACACGCATGTGTTCACACGTTTATAAAAAGGACCTCTTTACAAGTAAAGCTCTATATACGCATATTCACCCTACGTAGCACACACATATAATTTTATATACACACGTATATAGAGTGTGACTTTCATGTATATATAAATGGGCATTCACAGAGGAACTTGAAATGGCCAAGGAAGGGAAGCCGTCGACAATGCGCGAAGGAGACAGCGTAGGCGGCGCGGGAACAACAGCAGCAGCAGAAGCAGCAGCAGACGAGCAAGAGGAAGAGAGACGCGGCAGCACAGAAGAGGCGCAGTACCAGCAGGAGTGCGGCAGCAGTAGTGGACCGGCAGAAGCAAGAGAGGAGCAGCCGCAGCAGCAGAAGAAAGAAGAGGAACATCCTCCTGCTGCTGCTGCGTCGTCGAATGTGGGGAAGGACAGCAGCAGGGCTGCGCGCATGCAGGAAGAATTATTTCCGATGTGCGTCAGAGACCGCTCCTTCGTTCGAAAGAGGAGAAACCCGGCCGGCTGTCCCACCTTCGGCTGTCGACGCCGTCCCCCCTTCCCCCCGCACTCCTGCTGCTGCTGCTGCTCTTCCTCTTGCTGCTGCTGTTGCTGATTCCTCTCCTACAGCTGCGGCTCCCCCTGCCACTTTTTCTTCCGCCGCTTTATCCCCCTGCCTCCACGCCGGCGCCAAGCCTGCCGCTGCGGCTCGAGCTTCTCTGGCGTCTGCTGCTGCTCCTGCTGCTGCTGCTGCAGCGGGCCCCGGGCGTTCCCCAGGCCACACAGGCGCTGCACTCTGCGTACGCGGCGGCACGGGAGGTGGCTGCTGCTGTTGCTGCTGCACGGCTGCTGCGGGTGCTACTGCACTTGCGCCGACCGTTCCTGCTGAAAAGGCATGCATTCCCGCTGCGGTCGTCGGAGAAAACGAATCCGACGTGCCTGTCTGCAGCGCATTTTGGGTGCCCTCTGGAAAAAAGGACTGCGGCTCTCCCCCGGCTCCTGCTGCTGCTGCTCCGACTTCCCGGCGCTGCTGCTGAGGCTGAAAGCGTCCGAGGAACGGACTCAGGGCTGGACGTCCCAGCGAAAATTTGCTGAAGGGATTAACTCCCGTTAAAATATTCGCGGGGACCAAGTCCCTCTCCGCACCCAACTTATCCTGCAACCCACACATGCAAAATGCATGCAAAAAGCCCACAACGCACGCAAGAAGCCCAAGCATGCGAAAGGCCCGCGCATGCGAAGGGCCCACACACGCAGCAAGCCCGCAATGCAAGCAAGAAGCCCACGCATGCGAACAGCCCGCAACGCATGCAGAGAGTTCACAACGCATGCAGAAGGCATGCAGCAAGCCCACAGCGCACGCACAAAGCCCACAATGCATGCGAAACGCCCGTGCATTCGCTATGCGTGCCCACGCCCGCCCCACACTTACGCAGTGTACAGGCACGCAGGGGTGATAAGGCATGCATGCGATCGAGACAGTGCGCATGCATGCAGCTAAAAGGATGTGTGCATGCATCGCAGGGAAGCAGCACGCGTGCAGTGTCGAGACGCATGCACAGCAGGAACACGTCAAGTCCACGTCATTTGCTCGTGCGATCACCGACGCTTCTGCCGGAATGTTTTTTACATCACGTCTCGACGGAACTTCTGCGAGGGGACGCGATCGACACAAAAGCAGCGGGCGGAAAAAAAGAAGAGGCAGGTGCGATGGAGACGCTCTTCGGGCCCACGTAATGCGCATGCATGCAACTTGTTCCTCACAGACAGAAAAGACAGCGGCGCATGCGCATGTCCGCACCGACAGCAGGCATGCACAGACACCACGCAGAATTTCATAAGTCTGCATGCAGACCAGCAGACCAACGCAGAATCTTCTCGCCTGCAGCCAGCCAGCATCTGCGCTCCTCAACGTCGAGCACGTACATATATATACATGTCTATATCCCTCTCCGTATATACGTCCCTACATCCCTATCTCTCTAAATTAACGTCGTACACATACATGCATATTTGTACGTTTCTATCTCTCCTCGCTCTCTACATATATCTTTCTTTATATCTGAATTTATATCCTATTTCTCCCTCTTTTTCTGTCTGTTTGTCTCTCCATGTATATATATGTACGGCCGACGACGCATGCAGGACCCCAAGGCCGAGGCAGCAATACAACACAAGAGCTCTCGCACGTCGAGACGCATGCACCTCGCAGCTTCGTCGAGAGGAAAAACTGCTGCTGCTGCCGCTGGCTGCGTCTACTAAATATGAACACCTATATATACACCTGCTGCCGCCGCATCTGTATATGTAGGCACACACTCCGACGCATGCATTCGACTCCCGTATATACACATATATACTTCTCTATCTATCTACATATACGTATGGATTCACACAGAAGCATGGATACGACTATGTACTTATTTACCTATATATATACACATACTCATACGTAGACATTCACACAGAAGCATGTATGGGACTGCCTTACGTACCTATACACATATCTATACATATATGGGTATAGATATAGTTCTGTAGGCATTCGTCACACAGAAGCATGTACATGTTCCCCTTCATTCTTACACACATATATATATCTAGACATGCAGGCATTCATACAGAAGCATGCACAGGACTGACTTATTACATATTTGTATACGTATAGATATAGATATCTAGGCGTTCATAAAGAAGCCCGCCGTTCACAGATATGTGCATGCATATGCATGCAGAGACGGAGAAGCACGTCGACGTCTCGCGTGGTAGAAATGTGTGCCCGCCGTTGTTTGTGGTGGACGATTGTTCGGCGGCGGCGCCTGGGCGTCCGTAGAGAGGAAGAGATACTTCTGCGAATCCTCGTCCGCCCTTTTCCACGGCAAAAGATAGAGATACATGCACGCCTGCAGCAACTGCGTCAGAGGGCGCCACGAAATGACAGGAGCAGCAAATGCGGCAGTTGCACGTAGCAGTCTGTCGGAACGAATTCGGGCGCCGGTCCCCCCACCTGTGCGCATGCATGCGTCGGGCAGCCGCGCATGCAGAAGGTTTCAAAAAAGAGAGAGAAGCTGCACAAGTGCAGGAGAAAGTGAACACGGATGGACAGTCGACCGATGAAAAGCGTAAAAACCAAGTCACCCGCGGCTGCTCCCTTTCTGTGCGCTTGCATGCGCGCCTCTCGCTTGCATGCGCAGAGAGATGGACGCCGACACGCAGAGGGAAAAGAGGGGAAAGTAGTCCCCCGTCATCAGCAGCAAAATGCTCACCCGCCAGGGGACGATCACGAGACACAAACGACGGACAAATGCACCTACACGTTCGCAGGACTCTACATTATCTACATACATACACACACGTAGACACCCTTACAGACACACATAAATATACAGACATATATCCTTGTATATATATATATATATATACATATATATATATATGTGTACACACAGAAATATACATCTATATATACACGTACACATACACACATGCACATGTACACAGAGAGGCACGTATAGATGTATGCATGCGGTGGATCTGGAGAGCTTCACGACTCCATGGAGATCAACACACATATTCGCAGATATACACACACACATACGAGCATGCAGGCCTTTTATCTTCCCCTTTCCGTCTTTTCCGCTGTTGGTTTCCCATGTGTGTGCCGGCCGCTGCGCATATGCAGGAGTGGGGACGTCTTGAGGCGCGCAGGAAGCCGCATGCAGAGAATTTCTCCAGCGACGTTTCTGCAGAGAAAATGACTCTCTTTTCTTCTCACCCTGTAACGAAGGCTCTGTCCCGTTGCGCTGACCGACGCGGAGTAAATGAGAGGCGCTGCGGCGTTGGCAACTGCTGCGCCGACCGCCGGGTCGTCGGACTCCGCCATCGGCCTGCCGGAGACCCGCACACAGCGACAGACAGCAGGCGACAAATCACACAGAAACAGCAAAAAAATTCGTACATGCATGCAGGAGGAGGAGCACACTTCCATATCAACATCCAAGTAGATACATATATATACGGACGGATGTATGTACGTACGAATGTATCATGCATGCATGTATGTATAGACATATATATATGTACATATAGGTGTATACGCACCGACGCACGTGTGTACATGTGCATATGTATGTGTGGAGGCATGTACGTATATGTATACATGCATGTATGTACGTATGGATGCATGTGTGTATGTACGTATATATGTACGTACGTGTGGAGACATGTGTGTATACATGTATGTGTATATGATATATATATATATATATGTATATTTATGTATGTATGTGTGTGGGTATAAGTATGTATAAGTATGTAGGTTTACATATGTGGATGCCTGCATGTACGTCTCTACATATATATGTTTATTCTCTCTGCTCACGTGTGTGTGTGTGTGTGTGTATCTCTCTCTATATACATGCATATAAACAGTCAAGCATATACGTATGAATGGATGTATATACGTAGGCATACACACACATATACGTGGATTTGCTTGTATATGTATGAAGACGGGAAATCAAATGTGTGTGGATGGCAGGGATATGAGTTGTCCAGGGCACGGATATATATGTGTGTGTGTTTGTGTGTATATTTATGTGTGGACATGCGAATAAATATTACTACACACCCAGACACACAGACGCCTGGGGAGATCAACATGCACATATATCTGCAAATCGATCTCCCTGTGTCCTTCTCTGCATGCATACACGTATGCGCGTATGTATAGATGTGCATGCATATATACATATAGACATATGGACAGGTACGGTGTAGGCCGTGTCTCTGTATCTCTATAGAGGAATGTGCAGGCGGGACTTTGCCTGGAACGGACGCCCTCACCTCTTCTTCTACACAGAACGTATATATATCTACTTCTGCAACCTACACGACTATATGTGCGGGTATAGAGAGACAGGAGCACGAAAGTGGCCGTATTTGTGGTGTCCAGCCGGGTGTGCAGACAGAAAACTCTGAGAACTTCATGCGGAAGAAAATGAAGGCATTCGCGGACCTGTTCCCGCGGCCCTTTTTCCGGAGCTGCTGCTGCCCCGCAGCCAGAAAGAGAAGCAGCGAGACGGCGCCCAGCAGAGCGCAGAAGAGCGACGACCACGAGACGGGGGAGACGGCGAGACGCCGAAGCAGACACCGAAGGAGACACGCAGAAACGACGACATTCTTCTACACATATACCTCTGTATATACGGACGTATTATATGTGAATATCTATATCAATCTATGTATGTATGTGTATGTATATATGTATATATGTATGTACTTATACGTATATATATAGACAGAAACGCGGACGGGGAAGTGGAAGACAAATTAACGGAGAGGAGACGCGAAGAGATGAGAGAGAAGAGGAGCTCGCCGTCCGCACCGAAGGGAAGGCGGGACGCATGTTGCTTGACCACATAAAATCGAATTCCCCCTTTCCTGCAGGTTCTCTTCTTTGCTGAAGACGCGTCGGCAGCTTCTTACAAACACAAAACTTCTCCTCTCCATCCTCCTGTCTCTTCGCGTCTCTATATATACATATATGTGTGTCTCTGCGTATATGAATGTGTGTATACATATATATATATATGTGTCGGTGTACGTATGTATATATATGTATGTGTATATGTGTGTGGAGGTATGTGTATATATGTCTGCGTATATATCTGTGTGTGTGTATACGTGTGTGTACACGTATATATATATATATATGCTGCCTATAGGTATATATGTATATATATATGCATATATATGTGTATATATATGTGTATATAAATGTGTATATATGTGTGTATATATATGTGTATATATATGTGTATATATATGTGTATATATATGTGTATATATATGTGTATATATATGTGTATATATATGTGTGTGTGTATACGTGTGTGCACACGTATATATATATGCTGCCTATAGGTATATATGTATATATATGCATGTGTGTCTTCCTCTCCGTGTGTTGTGTAGCTGCGCTTCTTTTTCTTCGCTTCTCGTCTGTGATCTCTCCGTGTCTCCGTCTCCGTCTCTCGGTGGCCCTTCCATCCTTCCCCACTGCAGGAGCTGCCCCTTCCTTTTCGTGCTGTTTCTCGCGGTGCTGCGCCTGCGCTGTCTGTGTGTCTGTGTGTGTGTCTCCGTGTCTCCGTGCTGGGCGTGGCCTCCCCCGCGGCCACTCTAGAGGGAGTTGCTCACCGGTTGGCTTGCTTCTTCCAGAGCTCCAGCTTTTGGTGTTGAATTTTCCGCAGGTTGTGTGCGGCGAGAAGAGCCGTCCAGAGAATCACGGGCGTGGAGAGCAGCATCACGTAGCTGATCCAGGAAGAGAAGAAGGTCAGCAGCCGCGGGATGAAGATGCTGCCGACCCATACGGCGAGGAAGACGACGCCCACGAGAAGCACGAGAAGCGGCAGCCAGCTGCTGCGAGCGCGGTACAGCAGCCAGACCAGCACTTGGAAGAGGGTCACGATCATGTTGGCGAGCGCGAAGGCGATGCAGAGGTGCTGCGTCACCGCGATGGTGTCCGGCCTCGCAAAGGCCGCACACGTCACGTAGCGGTATTTCTTCAGGAACTTCGCGTCCGTCCAGCCCGTCTCCTCCTCCGCGGGCTCCTCGGCCCCCTGTGGCTCCACCGCCACGCCAACGGCGCTCCACTCGCGCTGCTGCTCTCTCTGCTGCGCGCGGAGCGGCGTCCTGCGGCGGTCGGGAAGCAGGTCTCCTGCGCCGTCGGCCGCGGCGCCGTCTTTGGCGCCCGGCAGCGGCAGGCGGAAGAACTTCGCCAAGTTCGGGAACTTCGTGCAGAGGTTGTCGGGGTTCGCGTTGACGGAGAAGAAGTCGTAATTGTGGGGCATGCCGAAGCAGTCGGCCCGCCGCGTCCCGCATGCAGCCACGAGCTTCTGTCGCCCGAACGGGTCCGTCTGCATGTCGATCGCCCAGAAGGTGAGGACGCAGGTCTGCCACACGTAGCAGCCGACGACGAGGACCGTCGTCCGCAGCACCCAGGTGTACTGCATGCGCACCTTGCGAGCCGGCGCTCCGCTCGAAATGTCAACTTCGAAGCAGTACAGCCGTCGGCGGTGAAGCCGCAGCATGCGAAACGCATGCGGCAGCACAGACGCCGTTCGAGACATCTCGTGCATCACACACACGCAGCACAGAATGATGCAACTCAGCAGCAGCGTGAAGCAGTTGTAGACTTGGAAGGACCAGCGGGGGGCGTCGTTCGCTCCTGAGAAAACCCGGGCGAACGTCGGGGACTCGCCCGACGCACTCATCGAGGCAGCGCCACCTGCTGAGAGACGACCCGACGAAGGGAGGACGGCGAGACGGAGGAGACGCAGCCGACGACCGGCCCCGCGAGGCTGCGAACGATGCGCCCGAAACAGCAGCGGAGAGGAAGCGCAGTACCGCGAAGAAGCGAAGAAAATGTTGCAGGCGAGGGCCGGACGAGGAGGAGGCGACGCAGAAGAAGAGGAGCCCGCGGGGGAGACGCAGGTGAGACGACGCGAGACGGGAGGACGAAGTTGGGGAGAAGAGCACCACGCAGGAGACGAGACGGCAGCGACGGAGAAGCGGAGGTGAGGAGGAAGGCGCGCGGAGGGGTCGTGGCAGCGGAGACGGCGACGGAGACGCACGAAGGGGCGACGGGGAAGCGACGGGGGAGACGGCGTCGAGGGGGGGGGGAGACGGAGACGGGGGTGTGGGGAGGAGGAAAAGGGAGACGGCGACGAGTGAAGAGGAAGAGGGAGACGCAGAGGAGACTCGTGGGTTCGCTGGAGATCGGCAGGGGGGCGATCAGCCAAGAAAAGGACGGAGAATAATAGCGAGAAGTGGTTGAAGGAGCAGCAGCAGCAGGAGGGAGACGAGAAGAGAGACGGGGGAGGAGACGGCGAGCAGCAGCGAAGAGGCGCAGAGGAGCGCCGAAGAGACCCCAAATGGCCAGAGAGACAGCAGGCCAGGGAGACGGAGACGGAGGCCAATAAACAGAAGAACAGAAGGGCCGAGGAGAGGCCGTCTCAGCAGCGGAAAAACACTCGAAGAGAAACGAAGAAGTCGGAGGGGGAACAGCAGTGAAGCTGCTGCTCGGAGGGGAAATAGTGAGAGGCGAACTCGCCCGAGGAGCAGGAAACGAAGCGAAGCATGCGTTCTGCGCGCATGCAGGGAGACCCGGACGCAGAGCAGCGGAGACGGAGGGCTGCAGACCAGAGACAGACGATCCAGGGAGCAGAAGTGGACGGCATCCGAACAGAAAAAAGAGAAGAAAAAGGCCGCAGCAAAAAAGAAACCAAAAGCCAACTTGCCACACACATATATATGCGTTAATACATACGTATATATATACACACGTCTCTCTCCCTATATACATATATGTATAGTATATATAAGGTAAATGCTCGTAGGGATAAGTGTATACATGTATATAGGGAGGACCTTGGTTTATATGGAGAGAAGCGTTCGTAGAAATGCTTTGTCTTCCTTCTCGATTTGTTTTCCTTGTGGAAATGGCTGCTTTGCTGCTGCTTTGTCTGCCGGAGACGGAAGTTGCCGCAGCAGCTCGTACGCTGCGTCTGTGCAGCAGCAGCAGCAGTAACTGCTGCAGAATCACCAAGCGATTCCCCGGGAGAGAGACGGAGCAGCAGATTCAAAATTAGACGAATAAGTGAAACAGTCGAGGGGAGATGAATCAAAAAATGTGCAGGAAAGAACAACAAGAAGAGGCAAACAGACGGGTGGGGCGGTGCAGGTGCGCGTTTTGATCTGCTGCTACGCAAGGAGAAGAAGCAGCAACTTCCGTCTCAACGTCTCACTTTCGCAGTCGCACCAGCAGCGTCTTGTCTGCGATAAAGCAGCAACAGAGACCTGCACCAGGAGCAGCAGCAGCTGCCAGCAACAGCGCACCGGCGTCACGTTTTTTGCTGCGCTGCTCCTTGCTTTGAGGCAGCAGCAGGAGTGTAAGAGGTAAAGCAGCAGCAGCAGCGCAGCGGCAGCAGAGATTTCTCCCAGAAGTTGCAGCAGCGACTTCCGTCCACCGAAGACGCAGGAGGTGCTGCACCACGTATTGCCGCCGTTGTCGGGAGACGGTAGCAGCAGCAACAGCAACAAAGAAGACGTCCCGCTCACGCAGCAGCAGCGGCAGTGCGGCGAACGGCCACAGGTGCAGCAGCAGCAGCGCAGGAGAGACGGGGCAAACCGAGAGTGCTGCACACAAAAACAGCTACTCGCTCCCCTCCACGCAGCAGCCTTCGTGTCTCATGCATCTGCTCTGCAATGCAACAGCGCATGCGCTCGCAGAAGGCCAAGACGCCGCCTCAGTCCTCTTCGCTGCTCCCTGCTGCCGCAGCCACCACCGCCCTCAGGCCTGTCTCCGTCTCTGTCTCTGTCTGCTGCTGCTTATATGGACCTGCATGCAAAGACACAAGTTCGCACACGCATGCAGTGCTACGCGCATGCACGCCTACTGCCACATGAGAGGACCCCGAAGGGAGGAATCTAATTCACGCATGCGTCTCCATGCTCGTGCGTCGCAGGAAGCCCTGGCACGAGGAAGGCGACGTCAACCTGTGGAGAATGTCCCTTCGCCTCTTCAAGTACGGATATTCGTGAATGTACAGGAACAGAAAAAGCCCACGTCCACACTGCTGCTGCTGCCCTTCCCGTCGGTGAAATTCTACAGGGCGCATGCGTATAGCTAGACTCGTTGTACATGCACACGCATGCAGACAGCCGCAGAGCCGACAGAAATGCATGCGGACAGAGACAGGGCCCGCACAGAGTTGCATGCAGACACACCCAGGGCCTACAGAAATGCATGCGGACAGATCCATACAGCCGACGCGCATGCACGCAGACACACAGATACGGCCGAGGCGATTTCACGAAGAGACATACAGCCGACGCGCATGCAGACAGACACATGCACCCCAAGCAAATGCATGCAGAGAGAGAGCCACAGCCGATGCAAACGCACGTAGAGAGACGACGCAGATGCATGCACCGGTGTTCGGAGCCAGAGATACAGAGAGAGAAACGGTCGAAATTAATGGATGCGTCTGCATGTGTCACGTTGGGTGCCGCGGGCGCCACGTGCGCATGCAGCAGCGGCCGCCTCTTCCCAGGCAGGGCGCAAAAAAACGTCCCTCTTCCTCCACAAATTACCAGGGCTCTCCCCTGATGCATGCGGTGACCCACGCAAGACGCAGTTCGACAGAAAGATCACGCGCAGCGGCGCACTGCATGCGCGGGGAGTCGCGTACAACGGGCGTGCTGCTGCTCCTGCTTCGGCGGCATCTACACACATCCTAATATAGACACACTCATGTATACACCACACTGGTAAATGCAGGTCCATATAGAGAGACATAAATAGAGGACGACAATCGGAGACACGAAGAGGCGAGAGACGGGGAGACGGAGACACGGGAAGGGAAGTTGACGCAGGTGTCTCCTTTCAGACTGAGACGCGCGAGGAGTAGAAATGGCGTTCGTGAAGGAAAGGCCCAAGACCCCACAAAAAGACAACAAAGCAGGGGAAGAGAGGCTGCTGTCCTTCAATTGAGAAGAAGAAAATTCACTTTTCCGTTTGTAACAGAGAGACATACATCTGCGCATACGTGAAGACCTACGGACGAACTTTCGTGTAGACGCAGGGGACCAGCGGGCAGGCGTCCACACAGATGCAGGGCAGGCGAGTCTGCCAGAGTGCGTGGGCATGCAGACGGCGACGGCTGACGAAGACGCGGTGCCGCAACACGTGAGAGAGCCGCTGCGGCAGAGAAAAACGAGGCGGCCTGCAGCACGGCAGCAGCCGACGCAGGGGGCGCGAAGCAGCAGCAGAAACAGCAGCAGGAGAAACGCACCGGAGGAGGCGACACGACAGCGCAGGTGCGTGGAAGAGGCCGCGCAGCAGTCAGCTTCTGCAGCAGTGACGAATGCGAAAAGAGCAGCAGCAGCAAGACTGCCTAGGGGCGTCCCACCAGGCAGCGCCGGGAAGTCCACGAATAGAGAGACGGAGACGGCGAAGACTGCTGCGGGCAGCTGCGCGGAGACGCGCGTGTTTCTGCTGCTGCCGTGTGCGCCACGGGAGAGAAGACCAACAAAGAGAGCCACAGACAGCAGCAGAAGACCAGGCGGCTTCTGCAGCTGGAGAGGCGAAGCAGCAGCAACTAGACGTTGAGGGAGTTCGCAGCGCCTCCCTGCGTGCCCTCCGCCTTGCACAGCTGCCAAGCGAGGACAGAAGACTGCACACTGCGTAGGACTCGTGCGGCGGGGCCGCCCTGCTGTGGGTGCCGCAGCTGCTGCCGTTGCTGCTCCAGCCCCGCGGCCCACAGGCGAGAAGAAACGAAGCGGGAGCGCAGCAGTCGAACGCCGCTGCCAGTTGCTGCTTCCACAGACACACAGCAACACACGAAACGCCTCGCACACGACCAACATGCGTCTCACATAAAAGAAATGGAAGCTGCAAACCTCAACAGACACCCGAGAACTCCGCGACGGAGACGTATATATGTGCAGCATGAAAGCACTCATCCAGAGAAGACAGCAAATTCGACACATATGTATGTGCAGTATACAAGCCTTCGCGAGAAAGGGGAGAAAACCATCCGCATGCATATACGGATGCATGTAGAGCGGAGAAAAGAAGAGAGAAGGGCGACAGTCGGGTGTACGGGGTGTACGTACACCCCGTTTTCTGCAGGTGCGTCGCGACGGCGAAGTGTGGCGCAGGGGGACACGGAGATTCTGCAACTTCTTCCCGTTCAGCGACTTGTTGATAAAACTCGTGGGCGAACTCACGAATATGTCTACGATGAAAAATGAATATATATAGAGAGAGCGAGGGAGAGATAGATACATACACAGACACACACGCACATATATATATGTACTTCCTGATGCATGCATGCAACGTCGACCAGCTACACAGGCGTCTGGAAATATATATACGCACATACCTATATATATACACTTGCATGCACATATATATACACATATATATATGATGTTTACACACACACACACATATATATATGTTTGCATGCACATGTATGTATGTACTTAAGCGGGTACATGAAGACACAGACGCGGAGCACAGGACTCCACAAAAATTACATCTCCATGTGCATGCGTCTATTTTGGCTGTGGACGCAGACTGGCAGACAGATGTAGAATTTACATGTGGACATGTATGTGGGATTGCAGAGGAGTAGATGAATCACGGAGGAATGACAAGGAGCAGCAGCAGCAGCAGAACTGTCGAAGCTGCAGCAGGAGGAAGGCCAGCGACATGCAAGACACCTTCGCAGGCCGGACTTCTGCCTATCCTCTTCGTATTTTCTCCATATCTATCTGTGTAGAACACACGCAGATCCTTCACGAACCTCCACATATATATCACACACACACACGTATACACAGGTAGATCAATTGATCTCTCTATATATTGTATCTCACACATGCATGTATATTATCTCCGTGGAGGATGTGTATGAAGATACATCGGGGTGGGTACATATATGAGACGACTTCCAAAGAACGGGACCCGCCGACGAAAACGCACACGCACAAATATTTATATGAACAAGGCAGGTACAAATATATCCACATACACGAAGAAGGCAACTATGCATGTATAAATACATATTATACATACAGAGCGAGAGAGAAGACAAGTATATACATACGCATATATATATATATACATGGAGATGGCAAGCATACTTATATGTAGGTATATATATATATATATATATATATGCAGGTGCAGAAGGCAAGTGTGCCCATATATGTGTGTATATATGCACATATGTATGGAGAACGCAAGGGAGGGGGTGGTGCGAAGTGAAGTGTGTGTGGACAGGCACATCATGCCCTTGGAGACGGAGTTTCACACTTTCGGTGGAAGTCTGTCCGCTTCGCATGCAGCTGCTCTTCGTCCCGATCTCCCAAAATATTGCAAATATTTACGCAAGAAAGGCAGCAGAAGAAAACTGCTGCAGATCGCGTGTGCGTCCGTCTCTCTGCTGCCGTGTGTGCCCCCGCAGCTGCTCTCCCCCGCAAAGCGAGACGCAGACACGGAGAGACAAAACGAACCTGCCAGTCAGAAGAAGCGGAAATGTCGTTAGTGAAAGACGAAGAAACGGCGAATTCGCGAGAGTTCCTCGTCCGTCTGCCTTTCCTCTCTTTTCCTTGCAGCCTCAACGGGCGCCACGGGGACTCTCAATACACGCTACTTGAACAACATATACTAGACATAGAACATCTAGTGTATACATACATACACATACATACATATATATATATATGTATATCCACATATGCTTTTGAAGCGAGGGAAGCGCAGGCACCGAGACGTCAAAGTGAAACAGTAAGTCGGTGGCCCTATTCGTGTCTTCTTCTTCACATGTCTCTATATACAGGTGTGTTTGTAGATAAGAAAGCATGCACAGAAAGAGAGACATACATACACACATATATACACTATATAATTGTTTGACGGGATTGTGAAGATAAAAAGGGCAGGACTTTGAGAGGACGAGAAACCTCGTAGATAAATTATTACGTGTCTGTCTGTGTGTGTGTGTAGATGCCTGGAACATGTGTCACGCCCATAAAATGAAGTTCTCGAGCGTCTCGCCCTCTCTTCCACGCCTGACTGTTACGCATGCATGCAGATATATTTCTCCATACATATACACACGTGCACATATTTACGCACACGTAGACACACATATACACAGATATATCTGCGTGTTCACTTTTTTTCTAGGCGGGACGGTATCGCGAAGTTTCCCTTCTTGGAGTCGGCGCACACGCAGGATATAGAGA
This sequence comes from Sarcocystis neurona, assembly GCA_000727475.1. NCBI lineage: Eukaryota > Apicomplexa > Conoidasida > Eucoccidiorida > Sarcocystidae > Sarcocystis > Sarcocystis neurona. Next base: position 3,361,836 of record KL647298.1, on the reverse strand, counting down.
CGGAGACAGCTGTCTCCGATCTTCCACGTAAGCACCCCACGTCCACGCGAGTTCTGCGTGCCAAGTCTTCACCCGCGTTGACGACCGGAGCAGCAGAACGAAGGAGATGTGCAAATTCTTCCTTTTCACATGTCCGCGTCTTCCTGCATGCCTCCTGAGGAGTGCCTCGCGTCTGGGTTGAGTAGCGGCTCTTGGGGGGGAATGCCGAAGGACAGAGGTGCAGCAGCAGCGGCGACGGACCACTCCGCGCATGGATGTGGGCGTTAACCTGGGTTGGTGCTGCCTCGCCGTTGCAAGAAATAATTTTTTCTCGGCTTCTTGGCAGCACATGCAGCATGCAGAGCCCGTGGGGAGATGTTGCATGCGCCGCTCTGCTGACGCGCGGGGACATACACTGCTGTCTTCGACACACGCACAGGCCTTGCAGGGACGCATGCGGACGCCGAGCATGCCGTGGTGAGGAAAAAAGACTTCAAAGAAAGAGGACAAGACTGCAGAGTTCCCGCCGCACCACCTCGCGGCGGCGCTCCCCGGGTGTACGTACACCGCACATACCGCTGCTGTCGCTCGTTCTGTCCTGCGCAGGACCATCGGGCATCAGCTGGCCACGCCTACTCACACGCCCCAACGGCCCAGGGACTTAGCCGCGACGCCTGTGCCTCCGCGAGTCTGTCTTAAGATGCTGCTGTGTTTGTGGGTGTGTGGTGGGGTGGATGCACACAAAAACTGTGTGGAAATATGCATGCGCTCCTATACTCTATGCGTCTGTGTGATGAATGCGGATCCATACGTACCGATATCGATGTGACCACACATATATATATATATATACATATATATAGCTGCGCCCGATGTTGTGTGCGCTCGGTGTTGTTTTATAGAGGATGAAGGCAGCGCTTCTTCCTCAGAACTGCAGACGGAAGGAAAATGAAAATAGCGGAGACCCGACGACGATCCGCACGTGTGGAGGGCCCGGTTGCCCGGACGCGGATGCCGAACTGCAGGCGAAGCTTATTCTCGGTGGACTGCCTGCGTGGGCGGCAGGACATGCGGCAGATGAAGAACAATCGACCCGGGAGCTAGGCGAGATAGTCAAGCGTCTTCAAAACATATTTCTTCCCTACAAAAACGCACACCTACACACATGTAAACTCGCCCCTCAGTCCTTCTGCGTCTCTCTCTATATAAATATATGTATAGCGAAGGACGCTGTTCGTGACGTGGACACCGAAGTTTCCGGTGTTGGCTTTTCATATGGAACCAACAAACAAATTCAGGCAGAAAAAAGGCGGAGCGAGGCATCGACGAAATTGGCTACAACTTCTCACACACAATGACCCCGTATAAACAGGGACCGAACACACCAGATGCAACAGAGTGGACAAAAATTGGGAATGCCGCAGAACACACAAGCACACAACATGCAAAAAGTGGTACTCGCTGTCTGTGTGTGTGGGTGTGGTCGTTCACGAAGAATGAAACGGTTTTCACGAAAAGAAGTTGCCCAAGCAAAAGGCACCGGAACGGGAAACTTCCAATTGTCCGTGGCTTCGTCGCAGGCGTTTTGATACGGCTGTGGATGAATCGAAGCGCACGTGTGAAGACATACACATTCCCAAGCACATATATACAAAGGCATATACATATGAATACATACGCACCGCCATACATATATCTCGAGAGATGTGCACATATGTACTGGAACACGGATATCCAGATACAGCAGATGAACGCGTGGTGAACGCAGACACCTAAAAATCGATAGGTATATATATATATATATACATACGCATATATTGTTTCTGCAGGATTTATTTCCCTAGTGTGCACGGCAGTTCTTCCGTAACGTGCGATTCAGTATCTTTGTCTGTCAAGTCACTCAGTCGAAACTTTATGCTGCAGCTTGTTTCGACTTTCTTCCCACGTCCGGTCGCTCCGAGGTTGCGGAGGGCGGATTTACATTGAAGACACCTTGACACAGTGGGGAAACCTTTAAAAATTTGTTGGTTTTGACCTGCCCCCTGCTGTTGAGCCGCAAAGCACGAAGTACAAATTGGGACAATATTTTAAAGAATGAAATGGTCCCCTGACAATGTGCGGTGTAACACCTGAACACAAAACGTGGAAAGGAAAACAAGAGACGTGCGAGAACAAACGATGGCAGCGGCGCTTTATCGCCGATGGAGAATTGCAGACTTCAGGGCAGGAAGAACGGACCACAAACTTCTCCTGAAAAGAAGCATCAACGAGAGACAAATAAGATTTCTCGGTGCTAACAAAGAAAAACAACAAATACCCACCCTGAAGAATACGACAGCTGTTCTGAAGCCCGACGCCGACAACGTGAGACGGTGCACCAAAGCACACAACAAGCGGGACATGAAGCCTCGTTTGTCAGCAAGGGAACAAATTTAGCAACAAAAAGGAGCTGTAATCCTACGGTGGAAAGTCTCACCAATATGTGGAGAAGACGAGAAAATTAGTGTAAATGGGTGCGATTGTGGCTAGCTCAGTTCGGGCGACACACACTGCCGTAACGGCTGGGAGAACGGTCGAGCATCCGGACCTCTCTTGATCTCGAGATTTTCGGGCGCTCTGACCAAATTCCAGCATATGCGTGACAAAAGGGAAGATTTTTGCCTTTTGTGAACAAAGCTGCCGAAGACGCATCTATCACAGTGCCCAGGATCCGAAAGAGTGAAGGTACACCAGCGGTGTCGCTGTCTAACCGCCGTATACGCATGCAAATGGAAAGGAACTGCGTTGCTTTTCTAACAGAAACAGCTTTTACAACTCTGGAGGATACCTTCTTCAGTAAACAGAGCGAATTCAGCCGCAAGGGTATCGTCTATTCTTCTTCAAAGCAAAGCCCTGCATCCATCTTTTGCACAACCACCGGTGGAGCTGCACACTTGTCTAATTTTATCTCTCTGTGAAGAGTCTCCCCTGATATCCCGCCTGCACTTCTGAAAAATACTCTTTCATGCGAGCAAATCCTTCCAGAGGACATCGTTTCTCCTTATTCGTTGCAAACCTCCTGATGTTCCTCCCACGAACGCGACGTGACAACACAGGCAACCCGTTTCGTCCCCTCTGTAGATACGCGTGGCGCCCATTTCGACCGGATGCCGCTTCATGGTCTGCGCCACATTGACCCCCGAATGATATTTATTCTGCTTCCAAAGCTCAGATACATATTTTTCGTTATACTGGATATGTTGCCTTCTTCTTGACCAAGCCTGCCAACTCTTCGTTCCAACGCGTTCTCACCCACAAACACCTCTTCCACAACTGGCTCTTCAAGCTCTTATCCCCAGCCATCTTCTCTGTCACGATCGTTTTTTATTCAAGTTTTCCATCGAGAAAAACGAGGAGTGCCTTCACGAATGAGACCTCGATCATGCACCACATTATATCCCTTTTAGGCACTGGTGTGTGAACACTTGTTTACCGGAAAATAGCCACTTCCGCGGCAACAAAACTCCCTTTGTATATGGCTGTCCTTGCGCTCCGCGTCCACAAGGAGTTGAATTCACGACTGTAACAGAAACCACAAGTACGGACGGTTGTGTTCGATAAGTACTGAACGCACAGAGAGGAAGAACAGAAGATGCAAGGATCCACACGTGTACCCATATACACACGTGCATAGTGAGAAAGAGCAAAAGGTGTGAGTATACACGTGTATATTGATCTACGTGTGCAGCCAATATTAGAGGGAAAGAGGGAAAAAGATATTTCGACTGATGTTATAGAAGCGTGTCTTCATGTTTGTAGAAGCACATACGTGCGGGCGTATACAGGCGCCCTGCGCGAAGTGGCCAGAGGTAGGTGTTACACTTTGTCCTACGATTTGAATTCTTCGTCGTGTGACGTATTTCCACTTTATGAAGGCGATGCAGGCTTGCAGTGGTGTATACCAGTAGATGAGCAGCAACGTGACTTGATGCGGCACTCGCATTAGTCGCAATGGGGGTGATAGACCCCCTGTTGCTGCCAGGGAGGAGAACATACACATGTGTGCGTTCTGATGTCTGTGGCTGACAACGTTACGAATTCTTCGGTGCATTTCTGTACAAATACGGATCAATACCTCCACCTTCATATCTGAAACATATCATATATATATATACACATACCTACGTGCATATGCGTGCAGATGTGGACTTAGGCACGTACATAGGCTCCTGTACGTTGGAACCTATGTGTACGATGGTGTGTAGAAGAGTCTCGCTAGTCGCGTAGACGGAAATCTGTGTATATCTATAAACGTGTAAGAATGGCTCCAATCCTTAGATGCGTGTCTTAATTTGTAGGATTATTCACATTTCCTCTTCACACATGTCTGTGAACACCTCAGTGTGAAGATCAAAGTTCATGACAGCAGACCGTGTGCGGAACAGTATGCATTAGAACACTTTGATTAGGTGTTTTTTTCTTTTCTCGCTGTAGTATGCAGCACCAGGTATCCAGGTTTCAACTCACATCTCTAGGGGAGCACCAAAGAATGTTTATGTGGTACCCCTGCCGGTGCACCACTGTTGCACGCATCCCTCTGTATGAATGTATATACATATATGCAGATGCGTACGTACGAGGACGCTGCAACAACACACCGCATCCCACAACGCGTGATATTATGCGTGCTTGGACTGCGCACTCAGTGGGTTAGCCTTCCTCTGAGCGCACGTGGAGAGCAAGAAACGTTTCAACCCGACAGCAGAGGTTAAGAACTGATGTCACGTATGCGTGTGCTAACAGGTGCGCATCAATGACATTGAAGTTTGGCACTGCTCTGCGTACGGTATTTAGTATTTTCCACGTTATTGTGCACACAAAATCTAGGCGCATCTCCACGTCGACTTGTACTTGGCCCACTGCAAATAAACACAATATCACACCGTTCCGCGGTTTGGAGACCCAGCTGGTTTTTTTCAACGTACACGGGTAGAATCACGAAGACTGAATTACGCTTCATCCGCGTGCACGTGTGCAGCCCTCAGGGTAAGACAAATTATTTATACGCTTCCTCGAGCGTCTTTAGGAGGAAAACAAATGAAAAGCTATCCAGGGAACTAGTTGTGACGGGTCTTGAGTGAGAAGCACGATGTGTCACTGGGATCTCTACACCTTGTACAAACCAGTACTTACATACAATCGAGCTGGACGAAGGCTTGTTGCGTGCTTATGCCTGGTGTGCCTCCTCGTATGTCTCAGCACCACCCATACGCGTCGGTGTATGTGGATGCATTACTACAGATCGATCCTTGGTTTGTAACGAATATCGAGGTCGAGATGCACCTCCGCAGCGTAATCTACCGCATCGTCCCAACAGGGAGAATATGTGCCCGGGCCCCGCTCAGAAAGGGCCCTGGGCGGAAAAGGCGCTACATGCTGATATTCGTGCGTATAAACATTCCTTCCTATTTAGTATCCGGATCTATTTGTATCAACGTATTAGATTTGTAAATGTATATGCAGATGAAACAATTATCAGTAGCTTCGTCGGCGGATGGTAATCTCGCTTCTGGCGTTAAATAGAAATATACACATGTATATATGTATATATTTAAACTTTGGAATTTTAGTGCAGATTTGAATTGGGTGAAGTCACAGTAGTACACAGTGTTGCAGAATTTGTTTTTCCTTTTATTGTCTTTACGATAGACGTTCGTTGAGGCACTGGTGCAATGCGTCTGCAGGAAGCGTTCAAGTGGAATGTGGTACTCACCAATGCCACTGGATAACCAGTGGCTTAGAGGGCTTAAGTACGACTTGCTGCTAAGGCATGTAGTGAACTTGTAGAGAGTCGCTCTGGAAGTTGACGCAAAACTTGTCCCCCAGAACGATTCAGCACACTTCATTCCCGTTTGAGTAACGCACTATAGTAGTTCTGCAGAGAAATGCTCCTTCAGCATTATGCTTTTCCCACGGTGTAGTCCACGGTAACTTGCAGAAGCACTTTTGCCACGATTGATGGAGATTCTCCGTCTGATATCTTGTTTTCCAGAAAAAGGATTTGCGTATGTTGAATCGGGAAATTCACGTCTTAACCACTCTACGTAGGCGTTCTGCCTCAATAAATGGTATCCTTATCAATATCTCTCGCATGAGTGTGGGCAGTTCAATTCGGTTTATTCACATCAGAATGTTTGCCAGACGCACCATATATCCAATACCATACGTTTATGCGACGGACCGCCGTGATATAAGTGTAAAGCTCCACGCCAATGGAGACCACCTCCAATTCCGCAGTCTTCCTCCTTGCACACACAAACAGTTCTCATCTTTGCAAAGTCAGATTCCTTTGCGTCACACAAAGCGAGTCTATATTCTCCAGAAAGTCCCATCAAAATGTCATGACCCGTACAAACATCTCTCCAGCGTACTCCTTCAACTACTGAGAGGAACACACGACTACGGTAAGATGGGCGTGAAGCTCAAAAAACACTATTACTCTCTTTAATTATGCAAGCAAGATATGTGTGGAGAGTATTTGTTGAGATCCAGTGGGGACGACAGCAACCCGGAGCATTGCGTTGGTGCCGACCACGCTTATGAAGCCCTCCGCTCTAATCTGCGATGCCCGATATTTCGCAACAGACGAGACCGCTTCGAGAGACACACTCCCTGCAGGTAAAATGCGTTATAGCCTAATGCTGCAATCAATACGGTGGTATTGTGTGCTTTTAGGAATTCCTTGGGCATTTGCGCCTGGGCGACACTGCGTGCGTGCCTACCTATACACGCATATAGATTCCACAACATTTAAAAAGAAAGCAATATCCTCAAAGCATTACGTACACGAGCGCAGCCGTACCGTACCTGCGGCCTTGCATTAAACATGCAAGCACAGCTTTGCTCGAGACGTGCAGCCAGTTCACGGACGTACCACGGTGCACGGCTGGCTGATCCGTCAACCCTGGTAAGTCCTAGATTTCCTCTCCAGGCAGTCGGTGAGGGACAAGAACACCATAAGTACTTTCGAAAATGCACCGTGGCAGGCAAAGAGTCTTTGTTGGACGCAATTGACAGTGCTTTGATTCGTGGGGCGCAGCCGCACACGGCTGATCATTCATTCCGTGGACATGCGCTGACGGAGCCTCACACACCGTACACCGCCGGACGGCCACTTTGCAGGTCGGTTGTTCTCCTGTGTGAAATCGTTGCTTCTCTGTTTATGTGTAGGCTTCTGAACAAGTTCGACTGGTCCTCTTCCGGTTGCTTGTAGCCGAATGATGTGCTTGCGCCTTTGCTGACCTACACTGTATCCCGAGAAGCCTGGTGCATTTTCTGGCTTTTCCCCCGTGGCCGCAGCTTGTCGATCAGGTGTCGACAGACGTGTCTTCGGTGTGTAGAGTTGCCCACTGCTGTATGGGAAAAGGCCGGGGCACGTCTTTTGAACGGGGTTCCACCGTGTCACGTGCAGACAAACGCACAGCCAGGTGTCTGTACAGCACTATTACACGTCACGACACGCTTTTCTGTGTATTTACACCCAAAGGGACAAGAATGTCGGTCCGCGTCCCCGCCCTTTCCGTTTGTGTGTATTGGTGCACGAATTTGTTCAATAATAGGAGAGGCTCCTCACCCACAGGGGTCGCCGCGGGTAGGCGCTTCTTCTGAGGGCCGCTGCTTTCACTTTCTCGAAACCTCTCAGACTGCGAGGCATCCAAATTCCAAGTGAACGCCGCGGAAGAGCCACCCGTGCGAAACTGGTCGCTCATGCGACCGTGTCTGCGATCTCCGAGAACCGTAGACGCACAATGTTACAGCGACTTCTACAGTTCTACCTGGGTGAATATAGATGAACGTGGTGACGTATTCGTATTCGCATACTCGCATTTATGCGCACCCTACTTTATATGTAGCACTGATGTAATTTGTGTTTGCTTGGAACCTCTACGGCGCGCAGACACAAACGTGAGCACATCTACTGCACGCCGGGGAACAGACGATTCAGGGTACAACGTGCAACGTTGCCAGTCTCACAGCTGGAGAGCTGCACAAACGCTTCTGTTCCCGTGCTCCTTGGTCCCCCTCTTTAAATACGAAGTCGGTAGGTGACATGCGTCTACGTGTACAGATGCTGTCTGCGCATTCATTGTTTTTGCTCCTTCTCGCTCTCTCGCTTTCCTCTATATGTGACATATCTACAAATGTACAGCTACTGTTTGTCTGTTTGTGGGTATTTCACTCTCATCAGTTTCCGTCTGTTTCTGTGTGTGTGTCCCTCTCTCCCCTCTCTGTCTGAGATCTATGTACAAATGTGCAGCTACTGTTCACCTACTGAGAATTCGTTCACTCCCACCATTCTCCCTCTCTGTATCTCTCTTACTACACACAGTGTGTATATCACAGGGACACCTGATACGTGTACGTGTATATACACAACTCCTCTAAGGTAGTGCTCTCTCTGTCTCTCTCGCTCTCTCCCAGAGTGTGTGCGAATATGCGTGCGGTATGTCTAAAAGTACAGGGAGACCGACTTACCAAAAATTTACCTACCCATATATATATATATATATGCATGCTTCAAAATGTGCGTCTTTACTGCGGGGCAGGATATCCAGATGCATAACACTGTAGCGTTCTACAGGAACGTTATGACAAAAAAGCGATTACGTGATCATACGCCTGTACACGTGTATGTATTTTATTTGTGTAGATTTTGGTTTAACATCGGGATGTCAGGTTGGAAGTACGTACGAGTGAATCCCTCAGCGTCGTAAGCATAACAGTGTGTCGGTGCTCCACTACCTCGTGCTAATGCTGTACGCGCCTCTCTCTCTACGGATCAACCAATGGCTGCATGCCTCATATATATATATATATTTATACATGTGGATCTACGTAATTATATTTCGAGACAATATATTTCTGTGCATATATATTTATGTATGAAATACGTATACATAAGTATGTGAATTCAGTCTTTTTGTATCTATTTCTTTATCCGTATGTGTGTGGCTGCTTTTGTGAACTCGTGTGTGTACGTATCTTCGTGTGTATCTATATATATGTATCTATTCATATACGCATATATGTATATGCGTTTAGGACACATCTTTGTGTATTTGTCTGCGTGTTGAACAGATATTTCACATATCTCTCTACTGCCTACGTACGTGGATACATACATATATATATATATATGCACATGTGAAATAGTATCTATGCCTATTTGAGTACACACGCATATATGTATATATGTACGCGAATAAATACGTCTTATACACATATGGGCTCATGTGTGTAATTTTGCTGTTCGTGTTTCGTTCTGTCACTCTCTCAGTGTTTCTCTCTCTCTTGTCTTCTCTTCTTTGCATGCATGTGCACACGGAGGACAGCGTCACGTATATTTTTGTGGAGAGAAATTGTTTGTGGAAGAAAATGCTGCGACGCCTAACAGGAGACGTCTACGAGAGAAGAATGCGCAGCCGATGGCTGCATAAAACAGCAGCAGCAGCAGCATCTCTGGTGCGTGGACGTGCTTGTCGCTGCTGTGACGTTCTGTCTGTCTTCGGATTCGCTTTTCTGCTCCTTCTCCGGGCCGCTCTGCGCAGGCGCCTCCGTGTGGCCTGTCCAGCCACACTCGTTTCTCTCTGTCGCTTTACTTACAATTTCCTGAGTGCGTCTCCCCGCTCTTCTTCATCTTCTGCCTTTGCTGCTTCTTTTGCCTTCCCTATTCCTCCTTCTCCATTTCTCCGCCCTGCGCTGCACTCTACTTCGCTTTCCCCTGCGTTTGCAGCAGGAAATGAAGAATATTGCAAACGGGGGAGGATGCAAGAGAAAGTTCACTTCTTCTCTTTTCTGCCTGTGCGGCGCTTCTTTCTTTGCTGCCGCCCTGGCTTCTCAAGTCTCGCCGTTGCAGCTGCTGCGTTGAGCAAAGCAAATCCTTTGATAGTGTCAACCTTCACTCGGTGTCCCACGCTCCTTGTCTCTCTGTCTTTCGTGTTTCTCTTCCCGTTTTTCTCTGCTGCTTCTCCCCTGTTCTGTAGCGACTCCCACCTGGCTCGTGCCAGCGCGGCCACCTGGAGGTTTTCTTCTACGACTGCTTCTTCTCTCCCTTTCTCGCCTCGCGTCCTTCCTTGCCTTGCGAAGAAGAAGCAGCAGCAGCAGCAGCGGCGGGCGCAGCACAAGCAGCAGAAGCAGCAGGAGGAACAACAGTTTCCAAAGCAGCAGCTGAAGAACGAGTTGCAACAGAAGCAGAAGCAGCAGCAGGTCGCTCAAAATGGCGGCGGTCTACAACACATATACAGACCCGCGAGTCCCGCTGCTGCAGTTGCTTCCCTTCTTTGCAAATGCCTGGAGACACAGCGCTACGTCTTCATGTGCCTCTCCCTTCGTGCTGCTTCGCCTGCTCCTGTTGCTGCAGCAGCTGCGGCAGTTCCTTCGTGTGCCGCCGCGGAGAAAGAAGCAGTGACAACGAGACGGCAGCTGCTGCCCGATTTTGCGAGGCTTCTTAGCGGCGTGATGAGGACACGCGAGCCGCAGGTAAAAGGCGTCTGTCCAGTCGCAACGCCCAGCAACAGCAGCAGCAGCAACAGCAACAGCAGCAACAGCAAGAGCAGGAGCAACAGCAGCAGGAGCAACAGCAGCGGGAGCAACAGCGGCAGCAGCAACAGCAGCAGGAACAACAACAGCAGCACCGATCGCAGCAGTAGCTCTAGGGGCAGTACCAGCAGCCACAGGGGCAGCCACAACGGCAAGAACAGCACAGAGGAGAGCAGGACGATTCCGACCGCTGCATTTTCTCCCGTGTGGACTTTGCGTCGCTGTTTCTGTTCGTCTCTGCTGCAGTTGCCCGCGCCCCTGGGAATTCTCCTGACTTTCCCTTCTTCGTTTCCTCTTCCTTTTCCGCATCCTCGGCCCCCACGTTGTTCTTCTCCCTTCCTCTCCTGCTCCTCTCCTGCTGCCTCTGTCTCTGCTTTTTGCTTCTTCCCTTCTTCTTCTTCATCTTCTTCGCTTTTATCTGCTTCTTCTTCCCTTCCTCCTTTTGCTTTTTCCTCCTGTTCCCTTTCTTCTTCCGCTTCTTCCCGTAACCCACTTGTTGCCGGGTTCCACGCTGCTGCAGCGGCAGGGAAGAGGCACGCCTCTTTGCGTTTCTTCGCTGCTTGCTCTGTGGCTTCTCCTGGGCGCGTCGCTAGCAATGAGGCGTCACGCAAGCAGCAGCTGCATGCGCAGCCGCAGCAGCAGCAAGGAATTCTTCCACACCTGCGTCCCGTCAAGGAGACTGTTGAAACTACGACTATCGAAGATAACCTTCTCACAGCGGAAGAAGAAGAGAAGACGCAGTATGTCTCTCCTCATGTGCGTCTACGCTAGTAACTGGCAAAAGGAGAAAGCATGACTTCCCCGCGCACGTGCATGCGGCTGAAGAAAAGTGGACAAGATTGTCGCTTTCAGTCTCTGTTTGTAGATAACCAGAGACAGCCGTGTACACATCCGTTTGGACGTGAGATAGGGAACTTCTTCTTAACCCCTCTTACGCAAGCACACACATATGTAGGACGACAAGAAAACGCGGACAACGCTGCATGTAGAAGCAGACGAAGTAGAAGCAGTTGTATTAGCACAAGTAGAAGTAGTAGGAGCAGCAGTAGAAGCAGAAATGGTAGGAGGAGCAGATGTAGAGGTAGGAGCAGAAGTCGTTAGCAGAAGAGGTAGAAGAAGAAGGAGAGGCAGGAGCACAAGTAGAACCCGTAGTAGACGTAGACGTAGAAGCAGCAGTAGGAGTAGTAGTGGACGTAGAAGCAGCAGTAGTAGTAGTAGACGTAGAAGCGGAAGTAGGCCTAGAAGCAGCAGTAGGAGTAGTAGTAGACGTAGAAGCAGCAGTAGACGTAGAAGCAGGAGGAGTAGTAGTAGAGGTAGATGCAGAAGTAGACGTAGAAGCAGAAGTAGACATAGAAGCAGAAGTAGACGTAGAAGCAGCAGTAGGAGTAGTAGTAGACGTAGAAGCAGCAGTAGGGGTGGCTGTAGACGTAGACGCAGCAGTAGGAGTAGTAGTAGACGTAGCAGTGGTAGTAGAAGCAGCAGTGGTAGTAGAAGTAGCAGTGGTAGTAGCAGTAGTAGTGGAAGTAGCAATAGGGGTGAAGGCAGGAGTATTATAAGAAGGAGAAGTAGTAGTAGGAGGAGGAGGAGAAGGGGAAGCAGGAGATGTAGGGGTGGTTGTAGACGTAGAAGCAGAAGTCGACGTAGAAGCAGAAATCGGAGTCGAAGTAGACGTAGAAATACTAGGAGAGGTAGGACTACAGCAAGGAGAAGTAGAAGAAGTAGAAGAAGCACGAGTAGGGCAAGCGAGGGTAGCAGCAGTAGAAGCGGGAGAGGAGAAGAAGAAGCCGAAATAGGAGCAGCAGCAGTTCTGGGAAAAGGCGCAGCAGCAGCAGCAGGAAGAAGAAGAAGGCAGGAAACTTCTTGCTGCCCGGGCCACGGGTCGACACGGGAGGGAGAGAGCGTCAAGGGGGGTTGTTCTCCCGCCACGGACAAGAAGAGAGAACGCGGGACATTTGATTTACTCATGTAGGGAGGCGGAGAGAGAGGAGATCGTCCAAAGGCTCGCGCAGGAATAGTACAAGAAGCAAAAGTCGTAGGAAACTCGAGAAGAAGCGGGACTATTGGCGCTTCCAGAGACAGAGAGAAGGGGGACATGTGACGAGGGATCGAAGGACTCCTAGTGATAGTTGAAGTGGTCGAAATCTTCGTAAAAGTCGTTGAAGCCGCGTGAAGAACCTGCGGCAGAAAGAATTTTGCTGCTGCCGCTGCTGCCGGAGAAGGGCCGGCGGACGGGTCAGTCTTCTTCTCGCTGCTGCTGGGCGCAGGAGAATATAAGGATTGACATGTATCTCACTCTTTGATGTGGACATGTGTGTGTACCTTCGTTTTAAAAAGTCGCTTCCATAATATTATCCTGCTGCTGCTGCGCATGCATGCCTCGCTCTTCTATCTACGTATCTCTCTCGTCAAACACTCCCCCGTCTTCCCCTCTTCTTCTCCCGCCGCAAACGCAGACCTTCGCCGCGTCCGCTTCTTCTCTTTCTTTGTTTTCTCCCGTCTGTCTCTTTTTCTTCTCTTCGTCTTCTTCTTTGCCTCTTCTTGTTGAAACGCGTGGACGGCGAGAGGGCTCCATGCGCCCCCGCTTGGGCCTCCGCGAGATGCTGCGCGGGGCATGCGCGCGTCCCAGGTGGCGCCTCGTTTGCCGACTCCTCTTGTTCCTCTTGGACGTCTGCTGCTGCTTTTTGGCCCTCCTGCTGCTCTTGCCGAAGCTCGTTCTCCCTCCGCAGCTGCTCTTCCTCCTCGTGTTACTCCTGCTGCTCGCCTGCCATGTTTGCTGCTGCTGATACTCTGCTGCTGTCCTTGTTGCTGCTTCTCTGTTGCAGTTCTTGCTGCTTCCGCTACTGCTGCAGTTCGTCTTGCTGCAGCCGCTTTCTTCCTTGCTGCGTCTGTCGCTGCTGCTGCTGCGGCCCCTCCTCTGCCGTCCCTGCGAATTTGAACACCGCTGCTGCTCCCACGTCGCTGCTGCTGCTGTTGCTGCTGCTGCGTCTGTTGTTGCAGCTACCCGTTCGTAGACCCTCCTCCGAATCTCTTCATCGTCAGCGAGCGCCTACGCGCGGCCCTGGCCCGTGAGGCGCCAGCTCCCAGCGAAGAAGCAGCAGCAGCAGCGGCACCCTCTTCGCACCTCCCCCCGCCGAAACAGCAGGAGCAGGAAAGACACACAGAAGCTGCTGCTTCTTCTTCTGCAGCACCACCAGACCACGACGTCGAACCCGCTGACGTTTTGGTCGGGACAGACGCCTGCTTTCTCCTCCGTTTTGCTTCTCCGCAGCCCTCGTTCCCTGGCCTGCATATGCGCCCTTTTCTGCAATAAATATACACTTCTTCGAAACGCTTTCTCCGCACCAAAGAGGGACCTGTTCTTCCTGTCTGTTACGTCTCAACACAAACACACATATGCACACACTATTCTACAGGCCTTCCTTTGTTCGTCTTCCTCTCTGTGTGTCTCTCTGCTCGCAGCTGCTGTTGGAAAGGGAACGCACTTCCGTTGCCGGTTCTCGAAAGGCAGCGCAACACACACATGCGGCTCCTCTTCTTCCGCCAACTTCGCATCTGTACACCTGCCTGCTCCTTTCCTAACCCACATGCCTTCCCACAGAAAATCTCTGCCCCACAACGTCAATCTGCGTGTCCATCTATCCTCCTCTCTATCCGTCTCTCCCTGCGTCTCCGGTCTTCTCTCCGTCTCCGTCTCCGTCTCTCTGTATATGTATATATTTGCATGTGGAAGGAGCGTACGAATATAGACCAACGACCACAAAGAACCACATATATATGTAAGTGCCGATGTATACAAGCTACCCTCAATTCGCTTTCTCTCTCACTCTCTATCTCCATACAAAGACGAGGGACAAACCCTGCACATATATATATATATATGTGTATATTTGTATGTAGTAGAACTGTACGAATATAGAAACAAAGCTACCAAATAAGTATGTATATACATATGTGTGTACACGTGTGTACTCCCGGACTTTCTCTCTCTCTCGGCATGCAGAGCAGGAACAAGCCCTGTACATGTACACACACACAGCCAAACATATATATGCATATATATATATATATATATATATATGAAGGGAGCGGACGGGTATAGAGGGAAATGGCTGGGACAGCTGCAGTCTGTGTGGCGCGCGCATCACGCGAAGAATTTTGTTCGTGCGGCAGAGGAGTTCCCAAGCGTCTGCCTGCGTCACCATCCAGAAGGAGAGACCAAGGAGGACCACGCGTCCCAAAATTTGTTCGCCTGCAGTCTCATATATATATATATATGTATACGCGTCTATATATGGAGAGAGAGATAGTATGTATACATGTGTATTTATGTGTATGTAGGCGACTAAATATATACACGTATATATATTTATATGTGTGCATTCGTAGAGAGAGAGGTAGTATGTATACATGTGTACCTGGGTATATGTAGCTGGTACATATACATTTATGTGTATATATATATATATGTGGTGTGCTTGTCGCTGCTCTGTTCGAATGAAGACGGTGGGAGATATCTCCGTTCTTATTTCTCCCCTGTTTTGCACCTGTTACTTCTTCTGTTTTCTTCTTCTGTGTGACATGAGAGCAGGAAGACCGAGTGGCGATGGACCAATTTTGCCAAGGACTGGCGCCGTGGCCTACTACTGCAGAGCTGCAGCGCCTCGGTGCCTTGGAGACTCCTCTGCCAGGTAAATATCTCGGCTGCAAGTGCTGCGCTTTCTTGCGCCTTGCGAGACAGCTGCTACAGCACGCTCCCTTCACCTACGCAACGTCGCTGCTGCTGCTGCTGCGACAGACGGTGCTGCGGGCCCAGCAGCGGCGGCAGCAGCAGTGCGCTCTGCTCAGCAGCGCCTTCTTCCTCCGGGCAGCAAAGTCCGCTACTGCTGCCCCTGGTTTGATTCTACCGCTGCTCCCGCTGCTGCTCCTGCTCTTGATTCTACTGCAGCTCCAGCTGTCACTCCTGCTGCTGCCACTGCTGCCGCTCACGCTGTTGCTTCTGCTGCTGCCACTGCTGCTGCCACTGCTGCTTCTCACGATGTTGCACCTGCTCTTGTATAGAGGCGTAACACGAGGGGGAGAGAGAGGGCGAGCGCGACAGACAGCGAGAGGAAGACTCTGCGACGGGCCTCTGCATGCGCGTGCTCGAGACGAGGGCGGAGCGGTAGTGGGCATAGACTCTGTTACGCGTGTTTGATTTCTCCCTGCTTCCGGTTTTCTCTGTGCTGTCCATTTTCTGTCTCTGTGTATCTCAGTGCTGCTGTGTCTGCATCTCTCTGCTGTTCCGCTCTCTCTGTCTTCTCCCTCTGCCATACTTGCTGCTGCTGCTGCTCACTTGAGTCCCCTCTCTATCTGCTCTCCCCCTCTGTGTGCTGCTCTCTCTTTGTCCGTCGTGCTTCTCGCTTTGTCTCTGCGCTATTCTGCGTCTTGCTGTCTGTTTCGCTCGCTTTGTCTGCCTTCCCGTCTCCCCGTCTCCGTGCATGCGTGGCGTCTCGCGCTCTCGCGGCGTCTGCTGCGCGCGACCGCGGCCCCCCCGCGCTTGACGCTGCCTCAGCAGCACACGCGTTCGTTTTTTGCGTGCCGGGGGGCACCGCGGCTGCGGAGGAAGCGGCGCCCCTGGCGAGCGAGATGAAGCGTGGGGCGGCTGTCTTCTCCGCGCGGGCTGCGCAGCAGCAGAAGACGAGGCCTCGCTTGAGAAAGACGCAGAAAGACGGAGAAGGCGAAGACGAGGGGGAAGTTTGCTGTCGAGTCGCAGAAGGAAAACGGGGCTCAAACAGCTGCCTCTGCCTGATGCTGCCTCACCAACACTTCTACGTACGCATGCACGCGTATTGTCTCCTGCCTGGACGCCTGCTCGCAACACCCATAGAAATGCATGCAATACACGTATGTATATGTTGTTGTCCGTCCGCCTGTTTGCGCTATATCTGGAAGAGTATGTGTATTCTAGCGGACCAGAACGCCAAGATACTTCGACGCCCATACATATATGTATATGGATATGGCTGTGTGTGTTGTCAGACGGATACTGGCACGCCGGTGGGCACACACACATATTTGTGATGAACACAAGTTAATCCGAATTGCTGCTGTCTTCTCCCTGTGCCTACTTGTGTCTCCGTCTCTCTCGCTGCATGTGTGTGGAATGTATGGGGGGACGCATGCAAATGTATGAAGGGACGCGGTGACGCGTGCAGAGACTTTCCGGGCGGCGGAGGCTCCACCCGAAGCCGTCGCCTGACGTGGGGCGGCTGATCTTCACGTGGCATGCAAAGCTGCTGTGTTGCTGCTTTTGCGACGTTTCCCAGGCTCACTAAATGAAGGAAGAAACTCCGAACTTCACTACAGCAAGGAAGTCAAGGTGCAGCTTCGACGAAACAGCAGACGGCAGCGGCGCCTCGCTCGGGGCCGTCTCCCTCTGCGAGAAATGCCGCACAAACACGTCGCTGTCTTCCTCCGTCTCCGTGTCTCCATGTCTCCCCGTCTCCGTGTCTCCCGTCTCCGTGTCTCCCCGTCTCCGTCTCCCTGTCTCTGTGTGGGGGGACTCACTGGGTCGCCCTATTTGCTGCACGTGGGTGTGGCTGGTCTGCTTCTGCAGCTGCAGCAGATGTGTGTGGACGACGAGCAGACACACCTGTACTACTTTCTTCTCCGGATTCTTCTGCAGCAGCTGGTTCAGCCGCAGTCTACCCATCAATACCGAAAGAATCTCTCTCTATATATACATATATGTACACACATGTGTATATATACATATATATGTGTTGGGGTTTCTTCGTAGGTTCGTCTCGCTTTGTTGCTGTGTGTGTATCTGTGTACGTACGTATATGACCGCACATGCACATATATATTATATGCATGTATATATTTATGGCCATAAATCATCAGTAGGCATGCGTGCTTCTCTATCTATCTCTCTCTACATATACATATATATATGTATTGATAGATAGATAGATGGGCATGTATCTCCATACATACAAATCAGTGTGCATCCATATATATATATATATGTGTATATTGTGTGGTGTATGTATATATATGTATATGTATAAGAATAGGCGACGTTTTGTAGACGGGCACGTGTGTTAGTGGAACAAACCCTCGAGTGTGACATCCCTCTGGCAACGACTTCTCTCTACAATATGTACAAACCCACACATGTATATAGGTGTACATGCATATATGTATAAACGCGTATATGTGTATATATGTACGTATATGTATATATGTACGTATGTAGGTACACGTGTACATGTATAGTTGTACTGAATCATCTACATATCAGTTTGTACGAATATTTTGAATATTTGCTTTCGAAGTCGACGTGTGTAGTCCTCTGTTCAGCAGAACAGCTTGGTGGAGAAGATTGTGCGCCCGGGTGGTGGAGCGGACCCTGCAGCAGCAGCTGCGTCTCCCTTCTCTTTTCTCTCGGACGCTGCTCTCTGCCTCATACATGTAAACATACATATATGTGTATATTGAATATGTGCCGCCCTGTACGTGCTGCGGAGTGCATGCGCGCCCTGCTGTTTGTTGGTTGATGGCTCTTCCGTTTCTGTGGCTTTCTTCGTCCCCGTCTCCTCCTTCGCACTTCTTCTGGCAGAGACACACCGGCTGCCCTGCAGCATCCGTAGGGAGTTTCCTCGTAAAAACGTCCTCGCGGCCTCCTCTTCTTACCTTCCACGAAACGCTTCTCCTTCTCTTTCTCAATCTCCTCCCCTTCTTTCTCCTCGTTTTGCTGCTCCTTCCCTGCTGCTGCTGCTGCTGCGGGTCCAGCAACTGCTGCTGCTGCTGCTCTTCCGGTGTGCTCCTCTGCTGACGTTGTTGCGCTGCCCAGACCGTTGCAGAGGCCAAAGAAGAGTTCGAGCGGTGGCTGCCGCGCATGGGCGTCGACCGCTTGTGTAAGTTTCCGTTCGTCAAGTGCTTGGAGTGTCTCTCGAAAGAGACGGCGAGACGGGAAGAGACGGAGACGGAAGTCGAGTCGCAGGGGTAGAGGGACATATACAGAAGGAAGGGGGAGATACGTTTCTCTGTATACGTCAGTATATGGACGGTCCTACACATATAGATGTATAGACACCTCCGTTTCCCTTCCGCGCCCTTCTCCTTGGGAAGCCTCCGTTTCTTCATCCATATAAATATATGTGTAGGGAGCCGCATGCATACATATATATGTGTATATCGAAATGTATAGAGACACAGGGCGCTCCGTTGCTGAGAAACAGCCGTTCATTTGCTGGGGACATGCAAACATATACATATGCGTGTATGTCTAAGTCTATGTATCTCCGTATTTATCTATCTACCCCT
>KL647298.1:3260298-3342165 GCA_000727475.1 Sarcocystis neurona | reverse complement strand
TTAAGTCTATGTATCTCCCTGTTTATCTATCTACCCCTCTCTCTCTGAATATATATATAGTCTATGTATAAACCTAACCCTCTCTATATATATATGTATGTGTATGGATAGATAGATGTAAATTTATCTGTCTTTTTCTCTGCCTCTCTGTATATATCTGTGTTTGTTTGTGAATCCCCTCCTTTTCACATATTCATATATGCGTATAATGTAGATGAATTTAGTGCGGCGCTATTTGAAGGGGGAATATATGTATATGACATATGTATATAGAGAGGCAGTGTGAGTTCCGCGAAGAAAAGGAAGACAAAACGGAGAGCGGAAGAGAGACGGACGTGGCCATGCGTTTGGAGAGCAGAAGGAAGGTGGCCCTGCTGTTCTCTCGTATTTGCTTTCTATTCACCAAAAAGCGTTCTATCCTCATCCGTGCTCTACGAAGAAATGCGTATTACTACTTCATTACGACTTTATACATACAGAAAGAGACAGAGGGGGGGACATATATATATATATATATATATATATGGATCGATAGATATAGATAGGTGTGTAGGTATGTATGTATGTATAGATAGGTAGATATAGAGAAGTAGATATAGATAGATATACATAGATAGAGACGTGGGCAGACATAGAGAGGTACATATATATATAGGTGGCTCCTTTTACGTGCGTGTCTATATGCGTAGATATGCAGATCTTCCTCTCTGTATGTATCTGTCCACGTCTCTATATATATCCGTATGTATGTCCGTATATATCTACGTGTGTTTATAGGCGTCTGTGAATGTGCGTATTTGTCTCCCTGCGTATATCTACCAGTCTCTCCACATCTGTGTCTATATGAAGAAGTACCTCTCCGTTTGCATGTATCTATCTATATCTATCTCTACCTGTATTTATCTCTTTTTCTGTCTGTCTTCCTATGTTTATCTACCTATGAATATACATATACATTGATGTCTACCTTTATCTATCTCTGTCTCTCTATATAGATATGCATGTCTGCCTATTCATGTATGTGTGTGCATGCATCATGCATACACTTCTACACGTGTATACGTGAATTTCTCTGTATGTGTGTGTCTCTATTGATACAGATAGGTATGCATATACATATATATAGATACGTACGTACGCATCTAGATATAAATATGGGTAGAGAGGGAAGTGCAGCATAGCGAACTCCCGACACACAGGCGGGGTCTGCGCGCATGCAGGCATGCATATATACGTCTCTTTGGCTGCATGCGAAGGGCAAACGTGTCTGTCACTGTGTACGCGCATGCAGATTGGGTGTTGGATCCTGACGAAGAGAAACACCTCCCCGACAACCTCCTCAGACGCTACAAGGCCATTCGCAAGAAACTCCTGTAAGTGCGCATGCATCCCTTTCTAGCTGTGTGTATGTGTGTGAGCATCACTTCTTCCGCCTCTACCCTCCTATGCCCGTTTTTGTCGCTGCATTCGCATTACTCCCCACGCACGTATATACACGTCTATGTGTCTACATTATACCCTATGTGTCGGTCGGCATATATCTCTATATAAATGTGCCTGTGCCTGTGTGTGTGTCTACAGAGGTGTATATATGGGTTGCCACCTATATATATGTGTATGGGCATGACTGTGGACGTCTGTATAGTAGGTATATATCATTACCAGTATACACATACACGCCTATGTTTATATATATGTTGTGTCCGTAGGGATATCGTCTTACCCCGATACCTCTCTCTCTCTCTATATATATATATATATGTATGTGCATGTGTGTCTACCTAAGCTCATGTGTGTGTCCGTATATATATATATATATATATGTGTAGGTGTGTACAGGTGTATCTTATAACAGGTATACACACACATGCTTATATATACATATGTGTGGGTCTACGCAAACGTATGTGTGTGTCGGTACATGTATATATATGTATATCTGTCTATGTATGTATATGTGTGTATAGGTATATATATTTCTACGTATATGTATATATGTCTACGTATGTGTATATATATATGTGTGTACCCTCCTCTCGTTTGAAGACACATGGATATGCGTGATCTCTGTGTATACGTGCATTCGTCTCTGCTCTTCCATATATGCGCCGTATACAAAAATTTTTCTCCCCCCCCTCCCCTTCTGTCGTAGGACCTCATATTGCCCTCTATTTAGTCAAGTGACACATAGCCGCATGCACCTACGCACACATATATATATGGATTTCCACATCTGTGCTTTTCCCGTCTCTTCCTGTGCGTCTCGTTTATTTCCTCGATATCTCGCCCTCTCTTTTTTCGTCAGGCAAGTTGGCCTCGCGGTCGTTGTGTGTGTGTAGGTTTCGCCTGCATGCAGCCTCACGCAGACACTCCGAACAGCGACCGCATGCAGTCCTCCCCGCTGGCTCTGCAGTAGACACGCTCGTGATGAAGAGATACACACCTGGCTAGCTAGCTGTACCTCTGTACTCGCTCACAGTGGGGGCGCACGCAAAGATATGTATATGCCGGTCTGGGTACATATATATGGATATTTATATATATGAATATGTATGAATGTGCGTGGGTAGTGTAGTTTAGCGCGCCAGCACATGCGTGCTTCCCCCCACGGACAGACGACAGCATTTCTGCAAAGTAACACAGCAGCGGAAGTCCGGGGAGAGAGTGTGCTTCGGGATAGATATCTCTTTAGACGAACGAAACGATGAAAATATTTTTCGAGTGAACGAACGGATGGGGACTCTGCCACGGTGCCGTTGCGAGCCGAATTCCGTTGCCCGCTGCAAGCAGGACATCTGCACCGCGCTTCTACACCGCCACCCTGCGACTGCTGCGCTGCTGCTGCGCCTCTGCTGCTGTTGCTGCTGCTCGTCTGCGTGCGGCTGGGCTGCGACTGCTGCTTCCCTCGCTGCTCGTCCCACTGCTCTTCGTTGCTGTTGGTTCCTCTGCTGCTGTCCTTGCTGTTGCTGCTGCTCCTGCTGCGCGGGCGTCCTAGGCCGCCTTCGAGAGAGCAATTTACGAACTGGCTAGGAGAAAGCTACGCACCTCGCGACCAGCCTCTGCCCGAAGTGGCGCTGCCAGAATATGTATGTATTTTTACTTCTTCCGGGGTCAACGTCTGCCTACATGCGCGCCCCCATTCACAGCTAGTCTAGTCACCGCGTATGCCGGCGCTCCCATGTGCTGCAGCACCCGCCGCTGCTGAGCAAGCTGTATATATACACGCGTGTGGAAGGTAGGCCTCTCTGCATGCACTTCCCTCGCGCGTTCTGTGAGTATATTATGGCATGCATACGTCAAACACTGCACAAGAGAGAGCACTCAGGAACTTCTCTCTTTCATTCTGTCTCAGTCTGCCTGCACATCTATGTCTGAACGTCCAAATATAAAATACAAGTTTTGTACCGGCAAGGATGCACCCTTTTCCCGTCTTTCTCTGAGCAGCCGCTGCACAGACATAATGATAGCACCACACATTTTCTCTTTACTTCAGAATGCTGTACTCGTCCCGCCGGTATAGACATTCCTGCTTGCATGCTTTGCTCCCTTGTTTCACGCGCATGTGCGCATATGCCACCCAAGCGCGCGCCCTCTCATGCCCGTGGTCCCGGCCGAGACCCTGGGACTCTTTTCAAAAAAAGAGAAACGCAGATTCCCAGAAGCGAAGCTGCGTGCCTCTGCAAAAAAAGTGCGAGGCGACTGCATGCATTCGCGTCTCGGCGAGGGCGACAGAGGCGTACGTGCGTACTGAGTTCGTCGACCGCGAGTACGCCTATATATGTATATGCGTGCGAGAGAATGCATATATAGAGAGAGACAGGAAGAGAATTTCTTCTCGCATTTTCGCTCCTGTTCCTCGGTGGCACTCACTTTCTCTGGCAAACGCCTCTCCTTAGTGTTGACACGCACTTGCGTTTCACCGACGACATTTTGCTGCGTTTCGACGTTCCCGCTGTAGCCCGTCTGCAACTGCGTCTCTACATCACCACGGGTGTTCCCTTGTCCTGCCACATTGCTACATAATCTTTCGAATGCATAGGTATATATGTGTGTATACACAGATAAAAAGAGAAACGAGAAATACTTATATCGCAAGACACGGGAGTATCTGTACGTGCACATGACCACATACGTTTGAGTAGCTTTCTCGTTCTCGCGCTCATTTTCTGTTTCCCTGAAACGTCCGTGGTTCTGGTCTTACTGCTGAGACGCTCGCGTCTGCAGCGTCCACTAGCATATATATTTAAAACTTTGCAGGTAAGCTTGAGTGCGTGTAGCTGTGTCTGCATGCGAATACCGAGCACCCGACGATTTATGGAGAGCCACGCCACAGAGTTGCCAGCTGTTCACATACTCATGCATGCAAAGAAACAGACTTTCCTATTTCCCTAGTTCGAGGAATGTGCCGCGCACACGAGCTTCTGTGCATTTCCTCGGCTTTGCATGCACCGGCACGCCGCCTTCAGCACACACCTGCGGACGCAGTCGACAGAACAAAGTTCCTTTTTGGGCGAGACCGGCGTGAGAGACCCGCAACGGTGCTTCCTGCTGCTGCGCTCTTCGTGCGCCCACGGCCGCAGTAGTTTTGTTACTGCTACATCCGCGACCTGCTGCTGCTGCTGCGGACGCATGCGCTGTGTCTTGTTTTTCGAAAAGGAAGCCGCCGAGGAGCAGACGGTCGCCCAGCAGCCGATGCTTCGACTGATGGAGGACGCATACACGTGGACACCGCCCCTCTCCCCAGTTGCTTCCGAAGTTGATATGGTGCTTCTCCTACGCTTTTTTCTTCCTCCTCCCCCACGCTTCCGTTTCCATGCTTTCTGGTCCTTTTCTCCTGCTGCTGCGTCTGTGTGACACTGTCAAGTGTGTTCTCCGTTTTCTCTTCCTCTCTGTGTCTCTGTCTCAGTCTCTCTGTCTCCCTTCATCTTTATCTCCCGTCAGTACCTCTCGGTCTTCCTCTCTCTGTTCACCTTTCACTTTCTCTATAATACCTGTCTACCTATCTGTGTCATTTTCTCTGTATATATCTACCGTCTCGTTACCTTCCACTTCCTCTGCCTCTGTCTCTTTGCCTCTGTGTATCTTCTTCTCTTCCTGTTTTATCTATTTCTCTCCCTGTTCCTCTCTCTGTCTCCGTAGTTCTCCCTTCCTGTCCTTCTTTATCTCTAAACCTCTCCAGTTGTATCCTCCTCTTTCTCTTTATCAGTTTATACTGAAACACATATGCGAAGGTAATACACGTGGATGCGCCAGTGTCGTCACAGGTACGCACAACACGTGTTGATGTAGCTACTCGCTGGTGCAGATAGGTAGGAACACGCCAGGAACAGCTTTTGGGCTTTGTGAAAGCGTTTACTGAGAAAACCAGCCGAAGCGCTTTCCGCACGTGACGTTTTCTGCGGTTGTGGAAACACGCATGCATGCGTACATACGCGCGCCACGCGCAGCTGTTGACTGTGAAAATTGAGAACGGCAAGCGGACAAAGAGGAAGAAAGAGAAACAGAGAGCGAGAGAAAGAGAGAGAAGGAGAAGAAAAATCAGAAGGCGAAATATCTTGTACGTCTGTGTGTGTCTACACGTTCTGGACACTCCCCACCCCGCGCATATATATATATATATATACAGAGATAGGGTCAGATAGGAAGGCGTACAGATAGACAGATAGAAACATATATATACATATATATATGTATACACCTATGTGCAGAACGAAATATATATGAGGATATTAACCCACCTTTACAAGGTGTATCTGTATACACTAAAAAACCGATATATACAGGTGTATGTGTAAGGTGTGTCTGTACGTCTGCATAAACAGGAATACAGACACCTACATGTGGATTGTGTACATATGTTTATGTGCATATATGTTGTCGAGCGGTAGTATATCCTCACCTGTATCTAGAGAGAGATCGACAGCAGCTTTCTACGTATACGCGTATATCTCTACATGTGTGTAGACACACCTTTATATACATACATATATGTATATAGTGAGAAAGAGAAAGCGAAAAGCAGGTTGGTAATGGCTCTGGGGTGCTGGAGACCGAAAAGAAGAAGCGAGGAAAAAGAAGGGAGAGCAGCGTCTGCCGCGTCGCGCGCAGATAGTTTCGAATGTTCAAGCATGTCAGGTAACCGTAGATGCAGGCGCTGCTGTGTTTCTTTCCGCGAGAATTTGCGAACTATCCGTTTCTTCTGTTCCTGCGTACAAAAGCAACACTTGCCTCACTGTCTTCGGAGAGAAAATGTATACGGACATTACGGCTGCTGTCCACGTGTTACCACTTTTCCCGCCTCTTCCTGCGTATGTCAACACTCACATACTTGAGAAGTTAGTACCGTCGAGAAAGGCAGCAGGCTCACCTGCCTTCCGCAAAGCGGTGGAGAGACAGAGAGAAACGCCAAGCGGGTTGAGCTGGCCGCTGTCAATCTTCTGCAGAGAAGAAGAGACAGAGGAAGGGATGGAGAAACAGCGGACGCTGCAGAGGCACTGCTGCCGACAGGATCGCAGGCAGAAGCTGCCACGGCTCCGGCAGCACGTTGGTGCTTCCTCTTCATTCTCGCCACTCACTTCTCTGCTTCCAGAGTTAGACACTTTTTCCTCTATTTTGTCCACTTCTCTCGGCTTCTTTCTCTCCCACTTCCTTTCCGTTCTCTTCCTTTCTGCTGCCTCGCACTTTCAGTATGACGACCCGCCGGATGCGCCGTGGAGAGGCCGTGTCGAAGAGACGATTAGGTACAGCAGAAGTGCCCTCCACTCCTCCTGATTCTCATTTCTTTCTCTCTACGCAGTAGCGAGTTGGACACTGCCCTCTTCGTCTTCTCACCTGTCTTATATATGCAGCTGCTTGGTAAAGAAAGCCCTAGATGTTATACCCTCCCGTCTACGCATGTACGCATAGATGTGTGCACGCATACATATTACATGTACACCTGAATAGGCGCATGTCTTCGTTGTATGTTTCACTTACTAATTCGCAAAAAGTGCAGGGTTCCATATTCTTCCTCTATTTCCTCTGGGCACACGCATGCGTACTGTTGTTCTCTCAAACGCTGGTACGAGTCTTCGCACGCTACAACGCCGCGCTGCGGCAGTGGCCGAGACGCAGGCCCACGCACACATCACTTGCCACGCGTGCGCGCTTCTCTCGCCCTGCCGACACATGCAGAGCTGTCTCTCTGAATTCCAGGAGAGACTCCTGCAATTTCTCTTTCCCGCGAAATCGAGAGTTTTGCATGTGCCGGTCGGTGCACGGGTGAACGCGAGTGCAAACGGCAGCGATGTACAACTGCTGACGCACCGGGGCAAACGTTTGTGTACTTGGCTGAGAAGCAGGAGGGAAGGACAAGAAGGAATGGAAGAACAGGGAAGGAGAAAGGCAGCTGCAGAGACGGAGGAAGTGTAGAGTAGGCAGAGGGCAAATCAAGAAGAGGAACAAGAAGAAAGCAGCCGCAACAAGAGGCAATGAAAACGCTATTCTCTGCGCTTCCCCACACGATGTGTCTGCTACCAGCAAACAGTACGCCGTTGCACCGAAGTGGGAAGCACAAATATATATACTCACACACTCACAAACGTATTTATTTTACATCTGCACATGAAAATACTCACTTGTGTATATTCTGCCACCAGAATATACATTTACAAATATACATATTAAGAGACCGGGAGAGATCGATGGAGGAATGTATAGTATATATTCGTTAGTCTGTGCATACATACATATATATATATAATGTAAAATAGAGAGAGTGATTTGTTTGAAGTTTATATGTCTTTCCCGTACCCCGACGCGTACGAATATATGTGTGTGGGGGAGTACAGCGAAGAGTGACCCGCACGTTGCTTTGTATAGCCGTCAAATATATGCATATACATATACATCTTTATATAAATATGTGTAGGCGAAGATAGTATCAGATGGCGCGTGTAAACAGAACAATCGCCAGAACTCTGCTAACGAACATATCAGGAATTCAGATATGCATATATATATATATACACGCATACGTGTATTTGCGTACTCACGCATACATATATACGCGTACTCACGCATATATATATATACTACATTGTGAGCACCCGCCTACGTCGTGTGCAGGCACATCGCGTGTCCACGAACGTCTCCTGCATGCATGTGACAGCGCACTGAGTCGAGCACAAGGAGGCGCATGCACATATTTGCCGACACCTAGTGACGGGAAGAAACTGCGGAAAAACATGAGGAAATTGAAGGAGAGAGAGGGAGAAACTTTGCAGAGATAGGAAATGGGGTGTGCAGAGTAACAGGACGCATTTGAGAAAAGAGACAGAGGGAGAGGGAAAGGATAAGAAATCTGCATGCAGGTGCACATACCTCTGCAGAAATGTGCGTCTAAGCTTGCTTCACGTCCGCGTTACTATTGAAAAGTCATCATTTTTATTTGCTTCTCTGCCCGCAGTCGCTGCGTCGGCCTCTGCTGCCGGATTCCTCTTCAGCTATTTACAAAGTTTCAGAAAACCAGAAGACGTACGTTTATGCATGTATACCTGCAGCTAGCTAGCTACCTGTAAAGGGTCAGAGAGAATGAATATGTGTGTGTGTGTATGTGTGTACATTATATATATATATATGGATATGTGTGTGTATGTAAGGATTATACACATCTGTGTATATATACATATACACATATGTATGTATGCATATCATATATATATATATATATATATGTAAAGGTGAAGGATGGATTGTTAGTGTACCAAGCTGCAATCCGCATGCGTGCGGTCTCCCTGCGTCCCGATGCATATTTGTATGTTCCGATCTGCATGCGCCTGCCTGCATGCACCCTCTCTCTTTCCACGTGTCTGTATTTATGTGTAGACGGGCCTGCTTTTAACTTTTGCCCGCAGACCAGGCTGCATGCGTCCACGACACACACGTAGTTACATACACGCACACGTATTTGTACACACCGATCTTAGCTTCCCAACCTACATCTCCCCATACACGTGCTGCAGGGGCCTTTTTTTGGCCGATGCGAAGCCACTCGCGCATGCAAGGAATACACACATATTTTCACGTGTGTGTACGTGGACGTGAACTTCCGGAGCTGACACGCATGCATGCATGTCTCCTTTTTTCGACCAACGACCTGCAGACGTGCGGTGGCGTGGGGGTTCCCCGAACGCGTACGCGCCTTTCCCACGGGATTTTCCGTGTATGACGTCAGCTGGTATGCCGGTTGGCTAGACGTCGTTATCGAGAAACTTCCTCTCTCTTCTTCTTTGCCCATTTCTCCTTCTTCTTCCTTCTCCTCCTCTTCCTCTTCTTCCTTCTCGTCTCCCGCCTCGACGCAAAAGCCGTCGCCTCCTCCCTCCGTGCAAGCGCTGCGCGGAGCGGAACACCCGATGCCGACGCCGCCGTCGCTGCACGCCCTGCAACGCATGCGACCTGTCATTCGTACGTCTAGACCCAAAAGAAGACATGTTTCGCCGATCCTCGCTCCGAACCAGTCTTCCTCCCTCGCTGAAACAAAAACGAAAATGCGTTCACACATATGTGTACATGTACTTCTGAGTCTTTCTCTCTCCCTATACACATATATATATATATATATATATATATGTATCAGTGTAGCCCTCCACATATATGTAAGAGGAGGTCGCCTCGTATGTATATGTATATGCGTTGTTCCTCGCATATGTGTATATATAAATGTATACATGAGTGTCGGTAGATTTTCCAAATAGACGTCTGCGTCTCCACGTGCAACTGCAGGGGCCCCGCTCGTTTGTCCCCCTGTGAATGTCCGTATACATACCTCCGACACCGACGCATGCAACTGCTTACCCACATGCGCATATATATACTTCGGGAAGCAGCGACTATACGCATGCACCTGCGATTACACGTACAAACAGACATCTTTTCCACTATTTTCACCCATATACGCATGCATAGAAATATGTCCACAAATTCAAGGATGTATAAATGCATGTAAATACACATATACGTATATAAATGCGTATTCGCGTATATATATGTATATATATGGATGTAGTTATAAATACGCGTATGTGTAGACTTGACTCTTTCTTTGCGTCTGTTTCATGGTACAGGAGGACCGTCATAGAAAGAGAGAGAAAGAGAGGCAGGGATATCTGCGTCGAAGTGACTGCATGCGCACGTGAGAAGAAGAAGGAATATTTCCGACGAGTGAACGTGTTTGTCTCCACGTTCGGGACGAGACGGCTCAAAGCGTCTCCTGTGTCTCTGTCTCTGGCAATTTTTATTCTCTCTTACTGTCTTGACCTCAAGATGCGCCACACACAAATTTGTCACCTGCATGCGCTTCTTCTCTTCACGTAACACACGCAGACTCCCCTTCAGCACCTGGTGGAAATTTCACTTGCGCATGCTTGTCCTTCTTCAACATGTCAATTGACCTCCTCTCTTGCTTTCTCTCCCTCTTCGGTGCTGCTTCTGCTGCTGCGCCTGCACTTGTACTTATCTTCTTCCTTTCTACACCGATTTCCTCTAAATTAACCCTGCACGTCTTCATGCCACGTGCGTAAGCAAGATGAAATTATACGCATATATATACATCTCCCTCCGTATACATATACGTACATATACATATGTATACGCGTACATATATATACATATGCATATATATACACATGCATACATATACATATACATATATGTACATATACATATAGATCCATACACATGCATACATATACATATACATATATGTACATATACATATAGATCCATACACATGCATATATATACATATACATATACGTACATATACATATAGATCCATACACATGCATATATATACGTATACATATATGTACATATACATATAGATCCATACACATGCATGCACATATACATATATATCCATACACGTACATACACATATACATACACATATACAGACACATAAATATACATTTATATACATATACATACCTATAAATACATACATATACATATATGTACACATACATACATGTACATGTACATACATGCACATATACATGCATCTACATATACGTGCATATACATATGTATACATACATATACAGATATACGTATATACATGTACACACACACATACATATGTATGTGCATGTAGGTATTTATAGTGAGAAAAGAAGTGAAATAGAGACAGATAGATATTCACACCTGTGTGTGTGCGTGTCTACACGTATATATCGAGAGAGAGACAGCGACGGAGAGACGGAGACACGGAGAGACACACAGAGAAAATGACGCACATGGGACCGAAAAAGAGAGGGAGACGCTCTGCCGCATTTCTCTTCTCTTCGATGCCTCTCCGCCCAACCTGCTGCTCCCCTCGAAGAGGTCTTTGCCACCGGTCTCCCCGCAGTTCCACTCTTCTTCGGCTTCTATTTTGTCGTGCTGCTGCTATTCGTCTTCGCTCGGCCTCTCTTCAGGCGACGCGTTGCAGGACCTCGAAGATCGCGAGCAGCTCTACGTGCTGAGCAATCACCAGCTCGTCGTCTCTGCTGCTTCTCCCCGTGGCGTGCCCCTCCTGTGCTGCAGAAGAGACTACAACTTGTCTGCTGGTGTGCCACACGCTGCCAACAAAGGCTCCCAAGGGTAGAAAGGCAGCAGCAACAGCAGCAGCTCCCCGCCGTCGCCTCTCCGCTCCATTCCTGCCGCCGCTGCGTCCTCGGGACGCACGCAAATGCAGAACAAAGAAACACATCCATATATATACATATATGTATCTAAGAACGGATATATAGGTACACAGATATATATATATATGTATAAATGAAGACATGTGTGGGACACATACATATGTGCCTATGTATAAAGGGGCATATATACATATATATATATATGCCCCTTTGTGTGTGTATATGGATATTGAAGTGTGCCTGCAGATAAAGGGAAACTTATCTATCTATATATATATGTATATATGTATATATATAAAGCAGTTGACATACACATATAGATATAGTGGAATGGAGGGGGGCTTACACATATTTTCTTTTGTGTGTGGGCATATATAAACGAGTGAAGATAGACGTATACAGCAAAGAAGATATACCTATATAGATAGATACAAATGGATATATACCCATGTGCATATATATATGTATATGTCAGTGAATACGTATCGTCAAAACGCTCTGTAGATGTGTATAAATATACACATGTATACACAGGTATGTACGTATATGTATCTATGCTGCGTCTCTCTCTCTCTCTCTCTATATATATATATATATATATTGACATGTATGCAAGTACGCATGCATATGTATGTGTGTCTATAGCGCATATATATATGGATATAAGTATGTGTATGTTCAGGTGTGTGTCTATGTTGGGTGTGTACGTACATATCTGTATGTGTGTATATACGTATGTGTATATATGTGTATGGGTATATACGTATGTGTCTCCTTTGCTCTGTAAAAATATATATGGATATATGTCTGTAGGTACGTAGGATTACGTATATGAATCCGTGTTAGGGCGACAGGTGGGTAGAGCAGCGAAAGCAGCAGAGACGCGTACCAGAGCAGCAACAGCAGAGGAGGGCGCTGACCGTCGCAGGGAGAGACCATCGCCGTCCCTGCAAGAGAATTTATTTCTGGGCAAAACAGCTGTCCAGACCAGCGGCCGCATCTATAAAGCACCTCATAAAATTTTACGTATACATATATAGATGTTGTGTATATTCGTGCACGTGCGTATACTCGTAGTATGTATAGAAATGTCTCAGTTTGTATATATTCTCGGACATACGTATACACATATGTATGCATGTAAGTATGTCTATATATATGTATGTATATATTCCTGTACATACAAATAAGTCTGTAAATATCAGCTCGTATATATTTGTGTATATACGTATACATCTATATGTGTGCTTGTATATATTCATGTACATACATATACACATATATACATATATATACATTTATGTATGTAAACGTATCAGTTTGTATATATTTGCCTGCATATACACATATATATATGTATTGGTTCGTATATATTTGTGTGCATACATATGCGTGTATGTATATATGAATGTATCTGTTTATATATATATGTGTACATATATATGTATAGGGAAATGTTGCAGTATACGGATGTGTACATGATGGGTGTGTTCAAGGCGCGCGGTAAGTGAGGCGTCTCGTCGGAAGGGATGAAGAAGAGAAAACGACTTCCAAACAACTCTCCAATAAGTCAAGGAAATCTGCTTCTCTCTCTGTCTGTCTGTCTGTGTGTCTGTGTGTGTGTGTGTGTGAATATATATATATATGTATATGTATATGTATATATATATATATGCATGCATGGGAATATGTGGTCGATTTAGACAGCAGGAGACTTTTGTGAAAGAGGATGAAGAGAAACGTCTGTGGAGATTTGCTTCCCCCCCCGTGTCCGTCTCTGCGTATGTGCGTGTATATGTGGGAACTCCCCTACGCATGGCTGTCGACGTATATATATGAATATGTACACCAAAAGACACTGCAGCAGTCCATATATATGTGCATGCGTATATGTGTGTATTCATAGGCACCTCAGCAGCAAGTACTCCCCTGCGTCATATATATCATTGTAACGCAGCGAACGCAGTAAATATACGTCGACGTGTATATATGTGAACAGGTAGGGGGTCTTGGCAGATATGTGGATGGCCCTTTTTCTGCCCGCATGTGTGTGGGTGGGTGTGTCTTCCGCCAAGTGTCCGGGGACGTATATGCATGTGTTAACACGGGGACGCATCATCGGTCGTATATTAGGGCAGCCCAGCGCATGCAATATCGAAATACACATACATCGGAATGCCTACATATAGATGTGTCTATATGTGTGGATGGGTATATATGGAGGAGGGACCTCGGCAGAAGCGCTTCTCTTTTTCTCGTTCGATCTTCCGCTGTTTTCCGCGTCTTCTCCATCAGCAGATGCCCTATTTGTCCTCCTCTGCTGTACCGTAGCGCATGCACTATCTATATATATATGGATCTATATATATCAATATCTATATATATATATATCTATGTATATCTATATACATCTATCTATATCTATCTATATCTATATATCTCTATCTATCTCTCTGTACCTATCTATCTATCTATATCTATCTATCTATACCTATCTATCTATCTATGTATATCTTTCTATTAGTACCTCTCTCTATATATATCTATATCTATCAATGTCTACCTAAATCTATCTATATCTATTTACCTATCTATATCTATCTATATTTATATCTATATCTATCTATATTTATATCTATATCTATATATATCTATCTATATCTATATATATCTATATATATCTGTCTATATCTATCTATACCTAACTATACCTATCTATATCTATCTATCTATATCTATCTATCTGTCTACATCTATATATATATGTATCTATCTATCTATCTATATCTATCTGTCTATGTCTGTCTATATATGTCTCTCTATATCTATCTACATCTATCTATCTATATCTATATATATCTATATATATCTATATATATATCTATATATATCTATCTATATATCTATATATACCTATCTATATCTATATATATCTATCTATATCTATATATATCTATCTATATCTATATATATCTATATATATGTGTCTATATCTATCTGTCTATATCTATCTACATCTATCTACATCTCTCTGTATCTATCCATCTATGTGTATCTACCTATACCTATACATATCTATATATATATATATGTATCTCTATATATATGTATGTTATGCCGATCGGAAGATGTACGTATGCCTCTCGCTTTCTTGGTCTCTTTCTTTGTGTCTCTCCGTCGCTGTCGCTGTGTCTCTGCTGTTTCGATATGTGCACATGTCTACACATATGTATCGAGAAAAGAAGGGGAGAAGAAACAGAAGCAGGAGAAGCAGCAGAGGCAGCAAAGAAGGAATAGGGAAAGGATAGAGTAGGTGGAAAACAGGAAAACACAGGTCTATCGTTTTGTGGGGTCCTCGTGCGCATCTGGCGATGTATGTATCTCTACGCATAGATGTCTGTATGTAGCCAAAGACCTCGAGGACGCAGCAGCAGCAGCAGCAAGAGTCGCTTCTGGCGCGGACATGCAGTGCTGCTGTGCTGCTGCTGCTTTACTGCTAAAATATAGGCGCGGAGTGCGTCTTCTTGTTGAAGGAGCCTGCAGACAAAGTTCTCTGCTCTCTTGGCGCCGGCACCCCCGCAGCTGACTTGCTGCTCAGAGAAGCAGCTGCTGCTGCAGTTGCTGCTCGACGCGGTACGCCCTACTTCCTCTGCTGCTGCTCCTGCCATTGCTGCTGCGCCTCATCTCGTCACTCTTTCTCCCACTCCCCCTACTCTACCCAAGAAAATATATATATATATATAGAGATACATACATATATATATATATATATATGTTTATGATAGGTTGGAACTTCTGATTGCCGCCAATATGAGTATTCATGTATAGATATGTATATATATAGAGAGAGAGAAAGAGAGAAATATGGATATATGTGTATATTATAGTTTCGAACTTTTCTTTGCTGCCAGTAACAACATATATATATATATATATGTACATGTTTCAGCATGTAGCTCCTGATTGCTGCCAGAATGAATATATATATATATATATATGTCGTAGTTTGGTCCTCTTGATTTCTGCCAACATGAGTATCTATATGTGTATATATATATGCATTCATTATAGTTATTAACTCCTGACTGCTGCCCATGTGAATATATATATACATATGTTGTAATTTGATCCTCTTGATCGCTGCCAAGGTGAAAATCTATGTATATAAATAGATACGTAGATATATGTAGATGTAGGTGTATAGATAGAGGTATAGATGTATAAGTAGATATAAGTATAGATAGAGGAATAGATATAGATGTATATGCCAGACTTCGTGACTCTTGATTGCTGTCAATATGACTGTACGCATGTATACGTGTGTATGTATATATTAGAGTCTACAGCTCCTGTTGCTGCCAACGTGAATATATATATATATAGATGGATAGATAGAGATATATATATATATGTATATAAGAAAATAAATATAGATGTATATGTTTTTAGTCTGTTACTCCAGGTTGCCGTCACTATGGGTGTATGCATGTATACATATGTACATATTATAGGCTGGAGCTCCTGGTTGCTGTCAACGTGAAGATGTATGTGTATATAGGTAGGCAGACAGATAGGCACAGAGATGGACAGATATAAGTGCAGATATAAAAGTGCAGATATATGTGTGCGTTGTGTTGCTTCGAACTCCCCACTGTTGCCAACATTAGTATACCTGTTTATATATATATATGTATATATACGTGTAGGTGGCGGTAGTTACACGTATGTGTGCATGTCTTCTGTTGGTAGGAGCAGTTGCAATTTTTATTATCTTAACGAATTTTGCGCGAGAGAAAACTCGTAGAGACTGCTGCAGGGCTCCGGCAGGTGTACGTACACCGCATGGTGGCACATCGGGAAAGCGGAGAAGCTGCGCCGTTCCACAGCAAGACACGAAGAAAAGAGAGCCCGTAAAATAGAGAAAGACAGATAAACAGCAGCAGGCACTGGCCGGGACGGATGTTCAGGTCGACGGAGATCTCTTCTTGCAAGGACAAACAGAACTTCTTTGCTGCTGCTGCTGCTGCTGGTGCTAGCCAGCCGTTCATCGCTCCCCGCCTTTGTGGACACACACTCTTCCGTACACAAACCCGTGTTACCGTAAAGGTGTATATGTGAAGCTGGAGGCTGCGCGGTGTAGCCGGTGTACGTACACCCAAATACACGCGCAAGACCTGTGGAACGCTGTGTGGGGTGAAGAAAATCTCTTCCTGCTGCTGTGTTGCATGCGTATGTGTTGACGTAGACTGCGCTTCTCGCTGACTGCAAGCAGCTGCTGGGCTGCACGTGAAGGCCTCGTTTATATGTAAATAGCCAGCAGCAGCGAGCCGTAGTGCTACACCGGCGTCTGGCCGCGGGTGTATGTACACCGGAACCGTTGAAGAAGAACGCATGAATTCTGAGTTCAGACGCACTGCACACGTCTCTCCGTTTCTGTCCCTGCACCGGAGAAACTGCGCCTAAGGGACTCCTCTTCTTTTCCCGTCTCCTTTCCTGTCTCGTCTACCTTTCTCCCTTCCCTTTCTTCTTCCCCTGGCCTTTTTTCATTGCTGCTGCGTGGCGAGGGGACATACGTTGGTGGTGGATACGGAGGAAAAGAGAACATGCAGACCTGCGGCGCTTCCCACCGAGCACGCGCCAACATTCTTCCCACGGCTGGGGGCGCGCGCGTGTCCCTCTGCATGGAAGTGACCCTTCTTGGCTGCCTTTGAAAAGGAGTTCAAACCTACGTCTTTATCTGATTGACTTGCATGCGTCATATATGTGTACATTTGGACGCTTTCCGCTTGTGTGGGGAGGGTCGCCGTTGGACAGGTGAACGGGCTTCGGAGTTGTGGACTTGCTACCGTGCCTGGGCCCGTCTCTTCCTCAACTTCTTGTTGGGTGAAATTCCCTCACAAATGTATCTGCATGTCTACGTTTGTACACGGGTGTGTCTACACATGTATGGCGAGGCACAGAGTGGTGGGGTAGTGCGGCGCAAGGAGGACTTCTCCTGAGCTCCTTCTGCATTACTTTTTCTCTCTGTCTTCCCGTCTGGAGCGCGCGTGTGTTGAATATCGTCCCGCAGAGGACGCAGAGGAATTTGGCGGCTTCCTGCTGACCCACTCTGTTGCTGCTGCTGGTGCTGCTGCTGCCGTTGTTGTGCGTGTGTGCGTCTGTGTGCTGCTCGGTGCTGCTTCTCCGCGAGAAACGACATGCGCAGCCGAAGGAGAAGGAGAGGCTGCAGTGCGACCGCAAGGAAGCTGCGACGAAATTAAGCAGATGTACAAGACGCTGCAGGAAGTCGCAAGGGCGTCGGCCGCGACGCACCCCAAGAGAGAAGAGAACTTGGCGGGGTTCTTGCAGCAATGCGGAAGGAAAGGGAACGTTTCTTTGCTTCACGCGCGGCTGCTTTCTTCGGTCAACCCCAGCGTCTTGGCCGTCGCGAGGAAAGGAAAGATCTGCTATCTTCCCCATGCGGCACTTCTCAAGGTAGGGCAGCAGCTGCGAGGAGAGCGGCGTCGCATCTCGGCCAGCCCCCGCGCAGCAGCAGCAGCAGCAAGTTCGAAAGACCGACCTGCAATCGTGCGTGCCTCAAAATTGCTCGTTTTTTTGGCAAGGATACTTCGAACATGCAATTTGTTTAGTAACAGCAGCAGTCCCATATATTCTCATCAGTAGAAATCCTCTCATTTATTTGCATCTATGGATACACGCGTATCATCTCTAGATAGAAGAAGGCAAAGCCACGCAATGCACATATATATATATAGTATTCAGTTGTATGTGTAGATAATATAGAGCGAATGAAGGGAAACCCTTTTGCTGTAGAAACACACTCCCCGGTCCATATGTGTACATACACATATATATATGTATGTGTATAGTTTTATGTGTAGATAATAGACAGAGGACGAAAGGAAACCCTATCTTCGAAGGAATACTTCCCCGGTCCATATAGACATATACGGTTGTTTAGTTTAATGCGTCGGCAATATATAGAGAAGGATAGGAAAGTCTTTTTTTGTGGAAATACACTCCCCCATCCAGCCTTCTGCGGGGCGACAGCAACAGGCAGCAGCACATGCAGGCGATTTAGTCGCTGAAGAGAAACTCGGGCCTGCCTGCTTTCTCGGTGAAAAGGGTAGAAGTTGTTGCAGAGAAATGAACTCCGGAAGGAGAGACGGGCGACGCTTCTGTCCCGTGAAGAGGCGAAGAGATACCCCGTGCGTCGATGGAGGGGACAACTGTGGCCCACGCATCCGTAGAGAACTTCGTCGCAAGCGAACAAATGTCTCCTTTTGCTATGATCAGCTTGTTCGTGCCCTCTCAAACACACGACTTTCTACAGAAGGGAGATAAAGAAGACAAAGTAGCACACGCGGACATCATAGAGACCCGTATACACATATATCTGTATATATAGTTGACGAACCTGTGTGTACACATACATGTATATATGTTGCTGAGAATGAAGAAGTCTTGCCTGAGAGTGAACGTGGTGACTAAACTTCGCCAGCTGAAATAAGTTTCCCTGGAGCAGATGTGACAGGCTTAAAAAGTAGACACTCACTAGCGCCACCTGCTGTTATATATACATATATGTGTGTGTGCATGTAGTTGGGGAAGAGAGTAACTCCGTTGTAGGCAGCGACGACGGTGGCCAGCGTATTCCTGCAAGAGATATGTTGGTCTTCAAACCGTCTTCGAAGAGTCTCAGTAGCAAATGTGTGAAAAGCTGAGAAGAAAAAGAAGAAAAAGCAGAAGTGACGCTCGTTCAGTCGAGATAGTCAGGAGGGCGCCGAGCACCTTGGCAGTTGATCCGCTGGTGAAGACGACAGCGACATGCGGAGACTCTGGTCGAGACGGGCTGCAGGGAACTTTTTCCCTTTTCTTGTCCCTCTGTCTCTCTCCGTCTCTTTCTGTTTATCCCGTTGACTTCCTCCTCTTCTTCTGTTCGACGGCGGGGCTGTCGAGTTCACCAGACACACACACACACACACACACACACACACACGCGCACACACGCACACACACGGATAGCCAGCGTTGACGTGAGACAGAAATGTGCCTGCAGCAGCTATGTGTATTAGCATCTACGGAGATTATGTGCCTGCACTCGGAAACTTCTTCGACGCTGATTTCGGACGGTAACGCACGCCCGTGGAGGGGGGAAAATCTCCATCTCTGACGGCGTTGCTGTGCAAGTAAATATAGACTTCCTCACGTTTAGAGAGCTGTAAATCGATACACGTGTGCGCGCACATTCTTGCAGACTTGCCTGATGCATTCAAAGGATTAGACGACCGTAAAAAAATATACCTTCGTATATATACATGTGTATATGTGTGTGTTGGAGGTCGTCGTCACTCCTCACCTTCTTCCTGTTTCTGCCCCTAGTGAGTGCTGGGAAGTTTTTTTCTCAGGCGCGATGGGCGAGTGTTGTATCATACTTTCTTCCTCTCTTTTTCTCTCCCCACATTCGCTAGTTTATTTGGCACGGGGGTTATACTTTGTTTTTTGCGTTACACGTCTCCTCACGACGGCGGCGCCCCGTGAGGGCCCCGACATCGTATTCCTGGCAACCTCTCAACGAAGAATAGATAGTGTGATGCATCTCACGCTCGAGTTGACGAATATCTACCTCATTATAGTTCTTCCTCTTCACAAGCCTACACAACCGCGTGTGCAGACACACGAAATGAAAAATTAAGAAAAACGTGACAAAGTGCGTCTCCACATGTATACATATATGTAGGTGTATAGAGATAACACGTGTGTAATTGTGTGTAGGTATGTATATACCTGAGTATTCACAGGAAAACGGGGATCTATACCTCTAGCCATTTTATACACCTGAAATCAATATAATCTGCTTCAACTCGATCGTTAGTCTTTTCCCTGCGTCTTCTCAAAACAATCGTCACTGTCATCTCAAGCCAAAACAAATTCCTGACGCGCGAGTCGGACTCTGTCTAGGCTACTTTACAGAGAAGGAGAGGGAGAAGAGGTGCACATGAGTATCTGTTTGATCTTTCTACGTGTCTCTTCTACGTCGACGCATGTACACATAAATCTTCGAGTTGACAGATTCAATTCCCTGCATCTCTACGCGCACCTACGTATGTAACTATACATATTCACACGCGTACGGTGGATACACGTGGAGAGAGGACACCCTTTGTTAAACAGTCTTCTGCTGTTTTTCTCCTTCAATCCTACTATCTGCAGTACGCACGCTTCGTGTGGCACGGCATTCTGTACACACAAGTGGGAGACGACTATCTACCTGTGTGCCTATTTGTCTAAAACCGTTCCCACGTGTCTACCTAATAGGACCTCTGTACACCAATTTCTACCTCTGTTTCCTCTCTGCGTGGGTGCCTGTCTGTCTCTTTCTACACATGTGTGTGGATGGGTATTCCATAGTGCGTATATATATATATATATATAAATTAGATGTTATACTAATGCGGTCCTTGGTAGTGGCTGCTGTTTGGTAGAAGGTGAACTGCAGCATGCAGAAGCCTTTTTGTGTAGGAACAGTGGACTCTTGTCTAGAGTTCCATGGAGTACGATATCTGTGTATATCTGTCATATAAATCAGTATGCGGGGGGAACCCGGGACATGGGTCAATATATGTGTACGCTGGTCGTCACTGGGTCTGGCCACACCTTCTTGATCTTACTCTTGTACTGGGCACGAAACCAATCAAAACATACGTCAGCTCTTTCCCCTTCAAAGCAAAAAACCATTTCCTCTTTTCACTTCCCTACAGGTGTGCCGCATACACCCAGAAGACACAAGGGACTAATATTCTGCAGGGTTGACGCTCAGTCGCAGAGAGGGCCGCAGATACGCTGCAGCGTCAGTCGCGGTCCCCCGCTGGAGCCAGTACATAGGATGATCAGGGGACCAGCCTTGAACGTGGTCTATTGCCCGTGTATGCACTCTCATACACAAGCTTGTGTTTCTGACGGAGAGACACTCTCTCTGCAGAGGCTTGTACTGTCTGCTCTCCGCACGGGGACCGCACATTTGTGTACTCATAGTTGCATCTGCATGGAGAACAATCCAGAAGCCGAGAAAGGGCACCTTACCCCATCTTGCGAAAGCGGCAATGCCGATCTGCCCGTCAAATTTAACGTCTGTTACAGCCGGTCTTCCCGCCTCGTTTTTGACGTGTGTCTCTCCATATACATATATATGTATATATGTATATATATATATGTATATGGAGAGACACATATATGTACATTTTGGCTTGGAATGAGTGTTTACGGCTCTGCGTTCCTTCGCGGCCAGCAGGCGGTGCTGGTTACGCCCACAGAAGTCCTCCACCTGCCGCTTATTTCTCTTCATGCAACTGAAGGTACCTGTGTGTACGTATACCTGTGTACCTGTGTGCACAGTGATGGTGCGATAAAAATAAAACTGCTCACCCGCTGACCATGGATGCAGGGTACTTCTGCACGAAGTTTTGTCTGCTTCCAGAATATATCTTCACAGATGCGTTAGCTGGTGCCTGTCAACCTCGCAGCACGTATCGTTGAGACGGGCGCTTTTTACACAGTACTTCGTTAACGAACTCCTAAGGCACTGCTGAAGATTTAATTTTGGTTCGATGCCACTCGACAGAAGTAGACTGTGACATGCGCCGTACTATGAAACAACTTAACTGCACGCGCTAAGGAAATGCAGCGGGACACTACTGGGGTGTTTACACACGAGAGACTTGAGAGGCGTGGTAAGACGCACGTAAAGCGGTTCGCGACGGACGCACAGAACGCGCATTACGGGGCACAAGATCTGAACTCGCTTACAGGCTCCGCCTTCAATAAATATATATGCTCTCGAATTCCTGGAGACGCGGCTGCACGCCTATTCCAAATATATATATATATCGATATAGATATAGATACGTACAATCCCAGCTTGTCAAGTGCACGGGCGCAGTCAGCCTCTCACGAGCAGACATTAGGTCGCAAGCAGCTTTCGCGGATCGCCATCCCCGTTTCTCTGCCTTTACCGTTCTTAGGGGCAAAATGGAATGCACCTCTTCGTAAGTGGGACCGTTCTGCGCAGCAGATGGGGAAAAACGCCCGCTGCAGACGCGGCGCGAAGTAGGCAGCCGCTGCCTCAGACTCTTCTGCAGACATCCGGAAAGGCATGCTACAAGGGTGGCACAAGACGTGAACGCATATGTTAGCAGAGGCAGTTCACAGTTAGGTTGTGCAACAGTGCAGCACAATAAGGGGTCACGGAGTCGACTAGTTGACATGTAGGTACACACTAATATGTACACGTACGTATCGCAATGTGTACAGAAGCCGAAGCCGCCTGGTGCGTGGGTATCGAACAGTCGAAAGGAAAAAAGATACTGTAAAGAATAGGCACGTTATAGTGGACACACAGGTGTCACCGAAACTGTGTTCATTTCTTTTTATGCGTATAAGCGTATACCAGACGTACGTGCATACTGTTTTCCCTAGTCGAGTGCGTGAATAAGTGTACCATATAGCTTGCAGTCCACCACGAGCAACGACCTGCAGGCGAAATCTGAGGCTGCTGCAGGTTAGCGGGTCTGAATATTTGCAACCGCATCACGAGTGCCGTCACAGCCGGACACCTGTAGCCGTACCAGTGCCTGCTTCTACCTGCTGCTGAGTAGTGGTACTCAGGTTGCCTGAAAGCGTACACTTCAACACACGAAACGGAAGATGGTGCGCGCAGTAAAACGACACACTGTTGTTCAGGAGTGATACTTGTTAAGGATGTCTAAATTAATCTTTTACATTAAGACCAAGGAGAGAGTGTGTACCATAAACTGCCGGTGCACCTGGAGGATGTCTCAGCCTCATGACGTACCTCTAAACCAGCTTCTCACTGCAAGTTAGACGGAGGATATTGTTGCTCGATGATGGAAGAGAAGCTGGTTTGAACAATAAACTAAAGAAGTACATTGTGTGCGCCGTAAACGATAAGAATGCTGCAGACCAAGGTACGGCAGCTGCCCACCCTCACGTCGAGTCGAAGGGTCAAAATGTCAAGAAAGAAGTTTTCGAGAAAGTATGGTCCCCGCCTTAGAAAAAATATTTTTCACTGAAGGCACACCGCGTCACGACCAAAACAGAAAAGTCGGTCTACCTACAGCCTCATATGCAGTCTCACCTACAGAAACCACGTTGAATCCACACGGTACCTGGACCCTACCGGCAGAAATCTTTTTCTTAAGTTTCAGTGCTACTAGTTCCTCGAGGAGGACACATGTATATAGTGCCAAAATTACTGCTCCAGCAAGTCAGACCGTATCATATCTTTCTGTCCAGAGCGAGGGCGTAGCGCAAACGTTGGTACATCTCGCCTTTAAGCAAAAAAACTCGAAGAAAGGTAAATTCCCTTTGCTGGCATGCAAAAATTTGGTAAAAATTGGGCGTATGCAGAGTTGCGCTGAGATGTTTTGTTATTCTAGTTCCTCCAGGAGGACACATATATATAGTGCCAAAATTACTGCTCCAGCAAGTCAGACCGTATCATGTTTTGTTAATCTTGTAGTCCCGAAGAAATTTTTCAGAAGCAGCTTCCAAGAATGTGCTAGCAGGTGCGGAAACGTGCCGTCGCTCCCCATACGCAACACCTCCTTGAGACGATGATGCAACAATCCAACAAATTAACTCTGTTTGTGTATTAATGCTTATCCGTACAATTTCCCCAAACTTGGTGTGTTCCACGAATCATACGTGTGTGTCTGTGCACGCGTGTCTGTGCGCTAGGACACGTAGGATACTCACTGTGTATGCGTCTGTCCAATAAAATTGCCTCTCTGGTTTCAGGGACTAACAGGTGTGGTGCGACGTACCCCGGTCTCAAGAGGATTTATGACCGACAACGTTGCACCTGCGTGAGCTGGCGTAGAAAAACCGGAACACGTCTGATCTAAAGATCCTATGAACATACGCAAA
Source organism: Sarcocystis neurona (assembly GCA_000727475.1). NCBI lineage: Eukaryota > Apicomplexa > Conoidasida > Eucoccidiorida > Sarcocystidae > Sarcocystis > Sarcocystis neurona. Next base: position 3,317,554 of record KL647298.1, on the reverse strand, counting down.
ATTTCTCCTCCACTGAATCACTTAAACAGTCCCCTACCGAAACCTTGCGGCTTTCAGCTCGCTTAACCTTCATGAATACATTTGTGAAATCTGGTGAAAGTTCGCTTCGATTACTCCTGTCCTGTTTAGTATATGCAGATGCAAACCAAATAACACTGGTTGACAGGGCATGTGTGTAAACAGAAAGGCTGCTTTGCTGTCACGTGTCGCACGTAGGGCTGCTAGGAACGTAACTGCACTGGTTTCCCATCTCAGCTAACCAGACTCTTAGTTCACGTTTTTCCCGAAGGAGTCTCCGCACGAAACTTTTCGGCAGACGGAAGGCATACGACAAAAGAAGACGTCGGTGTTCAAGTACATAGTGTCTTTTGTACTCATGAAGGCATCCTACAAGTCGTTCTGACTTTGTCAATCATTCTGAAATTGTATCGCTAAATGGCAAACGTACGAGAACTGTAGGGTAACTAGTCAGATCGAAGCAGAGTTGAGGTAATGTGTGAATCGCAGAGACCGACATGGAATTAATAGTTTGGTCACTCACGTACACTTGAAAATGTAGGATTTCGTTCGTGACTCCAGTTAACCTACTGTACTGGCACCACTTCCTTGTCCTGATCAAGGTGAAACTAAAAGGCAGTAATCATGTTCAAACCTGGGAGAAGCACAGGCCGTACGCACACGCGGTTCCCGTATCTAGCGACTAGTCCAGTCTGGCGCAAAGAAGCGAGAAAAACGCACGATTACCCATGAGTAAAATGCAGTACAATGCCTTTTTACGCCAACGAACTCGACAAGTGCGGCATGTACGTGTACGGATCACTCCTGTTGAGAGTGCACCCGCAACTAAAGTAGTGGACGGGTACGAGAAGGGCAACAAACTGTCGCTAACTGCGTCCCACTGGAAATGGTAAGGATGATGTTGAACGTAAACTTCTGTTATATCCTTTACTGGTGGCTACATTCTGACAATGGCCAAATCACAGACTCTACATAAAAGATATTTACAGCAGTTTTCCTAGCACACGCGCGTGTGGCTACGGCCACTGACAATCCGGCACATACCTCCGTGCGCTTACTTGCTAACAGAACGTGAAAACAACGTTGCAGGTACCGCGTATATCTGGAGAAGAATGAATAGTGCCTCACTTCCCAGAGTAGATGCTCACTGAATGGTGCACAGACGGCAACCTCCAGCTGCTGTTGAGTCCTACAATTACGTAGTCCATTTCAAAACTGCACGTCATCACTCCTAGATCTTCCCCATCGGAGGATTTCCCTTCCCCGGCGTGTCCTGGCGTGAATGTTCCTTGTATTACTTTTTGTCACAAGTCGAAAAGAGCACAGCTTAGAAGAAGAGAATCGAGATTGTTCAGAACAGTGTGTGCACAGCAGGTCAACCTCAGCTATATCAAAAGGCCGACTTCTTTTAATGGACAACCCGCGAGTATCTCCGCAACTTGTTGGGAGAAACGCTTGTGTGACACGTCACCCGTGGTGTCTCATATCGCACTCCTGTACTATATCGACTTAGTTGTATCTTGCGTAGGCACGTGTACACATGTAAAAGGCAAAACGCTGTTCCTTCTCGAATAAAAGCAGGGAGACGGTATGCAACACAACGCCCTTTCTCATTGTAAGCGGTTCTGTACGACACTGAGAAGTCGTAGCTGTAGTTAAAAGGGAGGTGCTTTCCCAGTACAGCAGTTACCTTTTCAGGCTGAGGGGACTCTCACGAACACCTATCCCTGCACGTAACAGTTCCCTGATGCATGGAGAATCAGCGTACTTGACCCTTACGCAGCTAAGTTTTTCTCCGTGGCAGCAGGGAGGAGCAACAGCACACTGCGTAGTACTGCTTTCTTGTTCCTTCAGACGGGTTGCGAATCACTACAGGTGAGTAAGGTCATCCACGCTGATCACCTGCTTTTTTAAGAGCAGAGTGGAACGCGGCGAAATAATCTCTTCGCCTGCGATGTTAAGCAGTTCCCGGTTGGTGACAGGCTGGATTTTTAATGGTAAATCCCCTACACGGGCACGAGAGCGTCGGTCTTTTCGTTTACACGGAGGGTGGCGTCGCTAGTGCTTTTTCGTTCGTAGCTGACGGCACACCTCTGCATCATTTCTGACGATTTCAATGAAAGAGTACAGGCAAGTAACGTCGTCTTCCCTGACCGCTTAGTTTTTCACGATCACATTTCAATGAAAGAGTACAGGCAAGTAACGTCGTCTTCCCTGACCGCTTAGTTTTTCACGATCACTCAGATTCTCCGGAGCGGAGAGAACTGCGACGAAAAAATATCGTCTCTAGCGACGTCGAGCGTTTCCTGCTGCGTAACCGGCTGAAGTGTAGTCTGTACAGTAGACGACTGCGTCGGAATTGTTCTCTACACGGATGCTGGCGTCGCCAGTGCGTGGTCCTTCGTTGCCGAAGGCACACCTGCGCAACCGTCTCTATCGACTTCAGTCGCAAACCATCAGGAATGCGGCGCGACACTTTCCCTAGGCATTCTAATCACGATCACATTTCAATGAAAGAGTACAGGCAAGTAACGTCGTCTTCCCTGACCGCTTAGTTTTTCACGATCACATTTCAATGAAAGAGTACAGGCAAGTAACGTCGTCTTCCCTGACCGCTTAGTTCTTCACGATCACTCAGTTTCTCCGGAGCGGAGAGAACTGCGAAGAAAAAATATCGTCTCTAGCGACGTCGAGCGTTTCCTGCTGCGTAACCGGCTGAAGTGTAGTCGGTACAGTAGACGACTGCGTCGGAATTGTCCTCTACACGGATGCTGGCGTCGCCAGTGCGTGGTCCTTCGTTGCCGAAGGCACACCTGCGCAACCGTCTCTATCGACTTCAGTCGCAAACCATCACGATTGCGGCGCGACACTTTCCCTAGTCATTCTAACAACAGCAGACAGGAATATGTCTTTCGACTTGGCGTCGCTAGATCATCCGAGTGCTTAACTCAGCCGTGTGCGGCACACTTTACATTTATTCAGGCAGCTCGACAATGTTCCTCATTTAAATTAACGACGCCTTGACACGGTGCTGCGCTTCATGTCATTTCTGTTAAAACAGGTTTCAGTGGTACAAGGCCCATTCTACAAATTGGTCTCAGGACAGTGCCCCCAGGAACAACTGTTCCACTCTCTATGATATGCGTGGACCCGAATAGCCGAGGCTAGCACAGGTCTGGATTGTGCAGGCGTGAGGCGGCGGGCTTTTTCGACCACAGTCATCAGAATACGGACGCGATTGCGAGCACACACAGTCTTCGTTTCTTCTTGTCTCATCTGGACGTGCACTAACAGAGTCAAAGTGTCCGGCGTTCTTTGGTGCCTTGTAAGAAGCCCGGAACCACACTTGCTACACATACTCAAACGAGCGTACGTCGTGTGGTCACGCCTAGTTCGAGTGCAGGTTTGCGTTTTGGTTTTTTTTTTCTGACAAGGCTCGGAAAAGCGATTGCTTGTTGTGTTCCGGTGCGATACAGCGTTCGACAAAATGTATGCGAAAACGCTCGCCTCGCTTTTTCTCTTGTTGTCTACCGGAACCGCGGTCGTCTCTGGGGAGAATCGGCTGTACCTTACAGGCGCCACTTTCACGTTGCTGGTGCTATACAACAAGATTTCTGAGGCGGATGCAGCGTTAAAGCAGATGACAAAACGATTAATGCTGGGTCGCCGACGACAAAACAGGGGCGACGACAAGCGTGACAGCGAGCTAGTTGTACACGACACGCATGAAGTAACGCGAGAGGTCAAGCGCGCTATGAAATCAATACGAAGTCCGTACCACGTATACTATCTTCTTTGTTACAACCATGTAGCAATAGAGGACGACGTTCGAGAGAGCCGAACACCTGGGATGGATGCCGGTGAAAAGGCCATCATGGACGTGTTAACCTGGAGAACACCCGCGCCCCAGGAACCGAGTCCACTTGACGAATTCTTACCGGTAGGGGGAACCGTTAGCTTTTACAGTACTACCAGTGCAAGTGAGGTGTCGGTGACTCGGTTGCCTCGTGTCGACGGGAGTAGTAGAACGTGGAGCGTGTACCTACCGTCTCTAGGCGAAATGACATTGCAACCAACTGCGCTGTTCGAGTCAGAGGCACTAGACAAGGAACTGGTGAATACTTACTTCTACCGTTTGGTCCACTCTACAAGTCTACCATCTCCGCTGGATAAGCCAACGCCGATAGAGGCTCAAAAGTCACTCGGCCTGTTCGTGCCGCTAGACATGTTGACAGTTTCAGGCAAATACGTGGTTTCCAAGCCACGTCTGCCCGGCGTTGTACTTTACGATATGTTCCGTCTCCACACCCCCATGGAATGCGGGATGGACGTGCTGCTCCAGCTCATGGAAGAACACAAGTCTGATACTAAAAGAAAAGCTACAATATATCTGGGTCGAGTCAGCTTATCGCTCCAAGTCTTGGCAATTCTGAGTCAACTGAGAAAAGCAGGCACTGTGCCCCCGCCGCTAGCTCTTCGAAGCTTTGTGGTGAATGACGTGGGAAAAGTGCTTCTGGCAGATTTTTCACGGTTACTCAAGGAAGATCAGTATTACATCCTTCGTCAAGACGGCACCTTGGCATCAGCGAATTCGAAGAAGACAAGGAAGAGAGGATTTTTGCGTTTGAATGATGGAGGAGAAGGGGAAATCCCATACCAGGTAGATGTCACCAGAGTTGATTCTGATGCTGCTAGGATACTGCACAGCATTTGGTGCCTGTCAGGAGTCCGTGCTGACCAAAGTGATGAAAGCGAACGCAGCAGTCTTGCCGCTCCGTGGGAGCGCAGCAGCAGCGGAAGTGAAGAAGAGGCCACGTCACGTGCACCCGATGACTGGAGTGGTTGTGGTGAGGTTCCCGAGGAGGTACGCAACATCGTTATGGGACTCCTGAGCAGTGACGGAGTACAACTAGCGGACATCACGTCGCATAGAGAGTACAAATTTCTCAAAAGATTTGCACGACAGCAGAGCAATTAGGTGGAGACAGTGCTACACACCTGCAACTGCAAGAACTGCGGCATTGAAAACTAATCTCGGCGCAGATGGTACTCGCTGATAAATACTACTATTCTGTAATGATTTTTTCGCGCACCTTGAGACGACAATGCTACCGATTGGTACAAAAGAACATTCCGTATCTCACGCTGCCGTAGGAAGCACCCGAAGAATGATTGGCCGAACGTTCGGCACACTGGAGGTGATTTTATGCGCAGTGGTGCGATTCGGAGTAGCTACCAAGAAACTTCCGTATTGGTGGGTTGACCCATGGCCTTGACGTCCTACGGTTTGTAGCTTTGTGGGCGAAGCCAAAATTTCTCACCGCAGCGTTGTTAAACGCGGCCTGTGGGTGGGTCACATAATAGCGGACATAGTTGCAGGAGTCGCTGTGTGAGTCCGAAGATTTGCGCAACCTACGTCCTGCTATGAAGTGGAGGGGTCAGAGTTGTTGAAACCGTGCGTTTTGAAGGTTTCCTCATATTGGTCACCAGTGCTCAGAAGTACAACTTTTATAGTCGCGTGATACCCCGTTTTTTCTTGACACACACCGGACTTGTCAAATCAGGAGGGGCAATGTTAATAAAGAGTAAGAATTCTTTCTACTGCAGGTTTTCTACCACGATGATGTCGGCAATGCGGTGAGGCCGTACAGGTGCGACTCTCGCTCTCACGGACGTCGTGGTCGTTCTCGCTGGTACTCAATATGGTCAGTTCACAAGGCACTTTCAGGTTATTATTGTATGGGGACTTACAGGCAAGTCTTTACGTCTTTGTATACACCTGTCCCGTATTCCACAGTGTAGAAGTGTCCCACCAGGTGACAGTTGGGGCGGCGCCACGTAATAGTTACCGGCGGTCCTCAGCAGCCCTTGTTTTGTATATACGGTACATTTCATGGAATCGCACTTCCCCTGTTAAAGAAGGCAGCCTCAGCGCAGTGGGTTTTCAAGGAAGTCAACGCTGAGCTCTATCGTGAAACTTAGCTATGCAGGCTTCAAACTACTACACGCCGTATAGGAAGTCCACGACGCTAGTGGCAGGTCATCCAGGTCACACTGCATCACAGACGAATGATGCCACTGTTAGGGAGACAAATCATCCGAAGAATATGAAAGTAATATATAACCTTTTCGTTGTAAATGTAGTGGCTATTGTCGCCATAGACTGTCCCACGTGTGGCAGGTTTACGAGAGATATTGCCAGACTTTTGCATCCATCGAAAAAAGATACGGGTCCTTGTCCCGGAGCAGTCTTTGACAGGCAGTGAAGTAGTTCGAATGTTTTCAAAGCAGGACACGCGAGCACAAATAGAATCACTGGTCATATTCCATGAGAGCAACGGGATACGAAGATGCTCAGGTATTGTACTGCTGTGTTCTCCCTTCTCAGTTGAGCGGACAGCAAGAAACACCACCTGCTTCAAAGAAACGACGTAAAACTACTGCATACCAGTCGTGTAATTACCAATTGCACCCGTAGGGTAACTTCGAATCGCACCTCTAGAACAACCTCTGCCCGGGAAAATAAAGGGACTGATATTATGTTTGCCTGTCGAAAGCTGTAGCAAGGGTGGATCTTCCGACCCATTCCGCTTATGCGTCTTCTTCTTCGACATCTACCAAAAAGGTTCAATGGGGAAGAGGAGGCCGGCATGAAGACGTGGAGAGTTGAGCAACACTGGCCCTACGGAGTAAACACACAAACGTACACACACTAATGGCTAGATATGCGTGTTGACTGACGGCCCAGAAAAGCGAACCAAGTAGTATCCAGCGGGCTCCGCCAACGGATCCAGCGGGCTGCGCCAACGGATTCCGTAGGATGCTTGAGAGGAGCAGCACAATCGTGTATCCTGCTTGCGGGATGAACAGAGTCTAGTAGTTTCTCCCGAGGAGATGGTGCCAAAGTATGACGCACCTTGTGCAAACTCAAAGAGCTGCGTCAAAACAGCCCGGCGTGCGCCACCAGTGCTCTACGATACGGGCATAAGCCAGGAAACAAACAACGAAACAAAACAGACTTCTACTCACTTCTCTCGTCAAACAAGCAAGGAGACAGTGCCCCAGCAGTACATGGGCGGGGGCGACGCGGGAGCGCAGCGAAATTCGCTACTACGTGTGGTGCAGCAGGGGGCTTAATTTCCAGTTTTACATTCAGTAGAAGAGTGTAAAAGACGGCTGTTGGCCACCGTGCAGCTCTAACAGCAACGACAAAAGTAAATCCTTCATTCGATAGCAGCAGAGCTGGTTCGTCACTCGAGTATCATTTCACCTACTACAGCTTCAGGTTTCTTCAATACGTCCTGTTTCTTCCGTGGTAACAGGCTCCGTCCGTGTATTAGTATGCTTTAGCGGTATTGTCTGCCGCTCGTTCTGCCACGCCACCCCCTCAGCGGTTACAGCAAACCGTTCCAGCCCGTCTACGTAACTGTTTAATTTCCCTCGTCATGCCGACGTGTGTAGCGACAGCCGCAAGAACGTGAGCGCCCCAGCCTCTTTCGGGGACGGTGCCAGTCACGGTTTTGGCGCCGCCGCACCCTAAAGAATGTGCAGTGCTTGTATCCCCTGACAAATGGCTGTCAGAAGGAAAAGCCGAGACGGCCTGTACTATTTGCTTTGAACATCCTACCGGCTACTTCGTCACGGCTGATGATGCAGATCAGTGTCGGTACACAGCAACGCAGAATGAAGCTTCTCCCTCGTTCGGGAAAGAACTACCCAGACTATAGGAATGCTTTGTTCCAACATTCTTTCACATAGCATGGGAAGAACGAGAACTCGTCAAGTATTGGAAGGTTCGGCAAAGTGACAGCAGCGCACTAACCGAGTGAAGGCGTTCAGACGACATGGAACGCACACGAGAAATGTAGTCGTCGTCTTAAGCACATTTAGTGGTGTAAGGGACGCTGAAAAGATCTGCAGCCGTGCACTTAGTGTCACCTCTGTGCAACTTTTAAGTAGTTAGCGAGTCCCCTTTTGTCGTCGCATCACTGACAACTACCGCTGTCTCAGTGTAAAGGTCGTGGAATATACTTTGTAGGAGAAGGCGTGCTCCCGTTTGAAGCACGAGTGGCTCATCCGCGTCCGGTTCTCCTTTGTCGTACGTACACCCCGTGTTCTTTTCGTTTGTCGCTGGAGAGTCCCTCAACGAGTCACCTTTTGAAAAGAAGCCACAAGCACCTGTCTGACGCCTTAGTGTGCCCCAAAAAGCGCCCATCAGCGTAGAAGGGCGTAGCGGCCACCCAGCGGAGGAAGGTGTTACAATCGGACTGAAGCGGGCAGGCTCCCACCTGCTCCCTACGAGGGTCCCACCTAGACGGACGCTCGTTTGGCCTTGATGTACGTTTTCTGCATCTCCTTGAGCACCCCCCAGCAGTCCTTCCGCTACTCTCCTGGCGGCAGGAAGGCTAATCCTCCACAAGACTGCTCCAGTATTGACAACCTTCGCACTGACTAGGCCAGCCAGGCGTTTCCACACCGGGTGCTGCTGCTCTGTCACATGCTCCTTTGTTGACGTTGCGCAGCACTCCGGGACTGATCCGTAAAGTGCAAGACTCGACGGATGTGCGCGCTGGAAAAATTCATTTTCAGAGACCGCTGCGGGTGGGGTCACGAGCGACGCACAAACAGAGACACCAGCAGAGACGCCAAAAAAGATGAAGCCCAACAACCGCCGCTGCCCACCGACTTGCACCGGCTAGTCGCTCGTGTACACACAAGTTATTTAGCAAGACTTGCTAAACCTAACCCGCTACGTATGCTTGCAGCACGGTTTGACGCTTGTTAGTGACAACGAATGCGGCGGGGGGCACAAGGGAATCCGAAAACGACGACAACGGCGGAAGCGCGTACGTTTAGCTTCGCACGTGTGTGGGCGTCACAGGGTTTTCTGCATTGCACACAGAAGTGGGGAGAATCGAAAAATAACAGAACGTACAGGGTGTGTCCTTTTTCTTCACTGTCGCGTTGCGCGACCCAGAAGCGAAAGAAGCAGAGCAGTCGGACAGCATGAGTTACACTATTGTTGTCCTGTGGTATCCTACTTCACTGCCGTCCCCGTTGACCTCAGGTGTGTGTCTCGGGCGCTGGCCGCGCCAAACGAAGTCACTGCGGACACATACCGCAATTCTAACTGCGTCGTCGGGAATAACAGAGAAGTCGTGTGGGCCGCACACGCGATTCTTTGTGCAATTAGAGGGGGTTCACCAGTGCACCCCACATTAAAACACGGCGGGGGCGAGACGGCCAAAAAGTGGGCTATCCTTCTCCACGTGTATATGCTCGTGGTTGTTCACAACAGAGGGCCAAAAACTCGGCTTTCCTTCTCCACGTGTATATGCTCGTGGCTGTTCACAACACACAAACCGAGCGTCACTTAGTCACTTACCCGATGACCTGCTTTTCCGTCTCCTGCGCTCGTCTTCACTGTCGGCATCCTCCAGTGCCCCTCTCGTGCGGACAGAGAAAGACTCGGCAGAGGTATCTTGTGTTTTCTCAACCTTTCTTCGACTTTCCTGTTCAGTAGCCTGAAAGTTATTCTTGCTGCTTTTGCGAGCACCGCCTTCTGGCTCTTTTTCTTGCTTTTCTTGTGGACCCGGCCCCGTGGCTTCACCAGTTGACCGGTCCTGATCGTGGCTCCTCGGTGTTGCTCTCGCCGGCGGCCGGCGCAGCCCGACGCTCCCCGTCCCCGAGAACACCGGCGTCACTGCGGTGGAGGTACCCGGGGCACTTTGGCTGGGCCTCGGCGCACCATCCCCTCCCAGAGCAGCGGCACATCCGGCAGGCCTACGAAATGAGGGCAGCTTCAGTTTTTCAATGAGTTGCCCCAGCCCCCCCGGCACCTGTGTGTTTCTTTCCTCTTTCTCGAAGTAGCGCCTTGCAGCTTCCTTCGCCGCTGCGAGCCGTTCAGGTCGCGTTTCGTCGATCGGACATATATTCTGGATAGGGGGATTGAGCCGGAAGTAGCAAGCAGACGGCAGGAGCAGCGTGAGGAGATTGTGCGTTGCCTCCGTGTCAGTCGCACCGTCTGCGAGCTGCCCAATTAATCCTTCCCATCCACCAAGTCCCAGCAGCGACAAGGGCCCTTTCTTCTTTTCTTCTTCTTCTTCTTCCTCAGCTGTGGCTCCAAGGACGCCTGCAGCCGCGGAGGGGAGGCCGTCGACGGTCGTCAAAAATGACTCTCGTCTGCACCCAGCAGTCGCCGCCGCCGTCGCGTCCCCCGGCAGGCCCGAACCACGCCTGGTGGCCCCGCGCGAAGAAAAGGGTGTCTCAGCCTCCAGCAGTCCAGAAGGAACCGCCTTCGGACGACAGGGTGTGGGTCTGCCGGTGCCAACGCTGACCACCAGTTCAACCGGAACTCCTGGGTAGAGCGCCTTAGCCTCCCCAAGAGCGGCTGCCGTTGGGTTGTTAGCCCACAGTGCCCCGTCTACGAACGTTTTTCCGTCGAGAGTAACGCTCGGAAAAAATCCTGGGGCAGCAGTTGTCGCGCGGAGGGCGTCCCGCACGCGTCCTCGGTACGTCCCTTCGTGGGGTTGGTGGCTGGCTGCTGCAGAAAGATAAAAACATTCGCCGGAGCGCGGCAAACATTCCTCCGCCTGCTCTTCGTCCCCGGCGCCGCAGAAAAGACACGTTTCTCTCCTCCGTCTTCGAGAAGAAGTGACAATCCGCAGCGGCTTCTTCGTCGGCTCGGCACGGCTGCGACGGGCATCCCTGGCCACTGCTGCTGGGTGCGCAGCAGAGAAACCCAGCCACTGTCGAAGACAGAACAGCACGCGCAGCAGCGGCCATTCAACCAAGCCCCCGCCACGTTTCGTAGGACGACTATCGCTGCCGCACTCTTCCTGAGGACTTGTTTCGTCCTCTCCTGCCTCGTCGCTGACTCTCTGCTCCCCTGTATGTGCAAAGCTGCTATCGTCTCGGTTGCTGCTGTTCGGTCGGCAGTCGTCAACTGCAGCGGCACAACTCGCACTGCTGCGGCTTGGTGGAAGACCGCCGTCTTCTGCAGCTGCCGGGCTCCTCTCGAAGCAAGACAGAAAGATGCGCTGCAGCCAGCTCCTCCCGCCTGACCTCCGACCGCCTTCGGCTGCGGCCGCAGCGAGACTGGCGGCTTCTGGGTCTTCTGCAGAACACAGCGCGTTGTCCCCTGCGGACGTTCGTTGCTGCTCGGCTGCGGCTTTCCCCGTCCTGTCTCGCCGCAGCAGCCCCTCGAGCACACCTGCTCGGGTCTGCCCACGTTCCGTCCCCCCGTCGCGGCTGGTCTCTGCAGCTTCTGCTGCAGAAAGAGCAGCAGCAGCAGCGCGCGGGGCAGGAGCAGCAAAAGCAGCCGCGGGAAGAAGTGGTGAGGGCGGAGGGAAGTTGTAATTTCTCCAAGCGAATAGGCCTGCAGGTTGCGGTTCTGTGCGTGTGGAAAGGCAGCAGACCCGTGGGACGGTGGGGTCGGCAGCGTAGTCGATCATGCGTGTGACGCCCCAGGCTTTCTCTAGGATTTCTTCCCAGACACTTTCGTCGTACAACGCCTGCCGCAGCATGAGGCGAGCGCCGCCCATCACGGGCGAAGCGTCTTTGGCAAAAATCCGTCGCAGCAGCAAGTCGTACAGCCGCTCGGCCTCTGCCGCCGTCGCCTTCTCGAGGCCGAGCAGCACGGCGATAATCCCGCCCGTCGACGTGCCGCAGATCAAATCAAAGAGTTCGTGAGGCTCTCTCCCCACACGTTGAACCAGCAACTTGAGCAGCGCCAGACTCACGACCCCGCGGCTGCCTCCGCCGTCCAGACATAGGAGCCGCAGGCCGCGCTGCCCGGCCTCCTCTCGCGGTCGCCACCGGAGACCCGACAGCCCCAGCACCGTCGTCAGCCGCTCTACCACCTGCAGACGCTTGGCCACTCTTCTGCACGCGCGCGCGCAGCGCTCGACGGGAGGAACTGCGCCATCCGCAAAATTTTGTCGCTCTCCCGCTGCCGCTGTCCTCTGCCCAACAAAAAACGTGGACGACGCTTCTCTCGTCTTTGTCGGCGTTGCTGCTTCTCTTGCAGCAGTTGCTGCGACGGCCTCGGCGTCTCCTGTTGCTGCTTCTGCTGCTGCCCCCCCTTCTGAGGCTGCTGCGGGAAGCACGCGACGTTCCTCACATTCTTTTCTGCCCTGCACGTCCGCGCTTCCCTGTGACTCTGCGTCGACCCCCTGCTGCTCTGTTTCTGCCCCGGCGCCCGCTGCTCCTCCTCCTACTCCTCCTCTGGCCTGTTGCTCGGCTCTCGCTGCTGCTGCCAGCCTCACATGCTGCTGCTGTGCTGCTGCTGCTGCTGCAGTCCACAAACCTTCACGTCTCTCTCCCTCTATACTCTGTTGCACTGCGGTTTGAGGGGGGACTGCACAGCAGTTCCGCCGTTGCTCTTTCTCTGCTGCTGTCTCTGCCACGTCACTCTGCGTAGGCCGAAGCCCATCGCAACTTCGCCAGCCGCTTTCTTCTCTCTTTTGTCCCCCTGTTGGATGCTCGTCCTCGTTATACGTCTCCTGTTTCTTCGTGTCTAGCTGTCTCAGGTTGTGCTCGCTCCCGCTTGGTCCGCGTTGCTGCTGCTGCTGCCGCTGCGGGTGTCGTTGCTGCTGCTGGGGGTGCTGCAGCAGCGCGCCCTGCGTCGCTGTTTCTCCCGCAGATGCTTCGGGCGCGGCCTCAACAGCAGGAAGATCAGCAGCAGCTCTGCTGCCGTAGCCGCTGCTTCCGGGCGCGTGATCCTGCAAGGCAGCAGCGCGTACGCCTGCAGAAGAGATATGCGGAGGCAGCTTGACGAAGGGTCGCAGACGACTGCGCAGCTGCAGCAGCTCCGCGTGCAGGAGGGGATGCTGCTGCAGTTCTTCCACCCATGCGTCGCTGAGATTGCACAACTCCCAGAGAGCGGAAATTCCCGCTAGCTCGGCTTCCTCTCGCCAGTAGGTCGTCGCTCCAGCATCAGCAGCAGCCATGTTCGCAGCTGCAGTAGAAGCGGCTGCAGCAATAGGAGCAGCAGCAGTCCCACCAAGGAGCCGCGCGGCAGCAGAGCCGGCGGCAGAGAGGAAAGACGTGCGGAACCCAGCTCCTGGCGCGCCACTGGGAGGACAGCTGGGAGCCGATCCGTCGTACCCGCGGGCAAGAGTCAGCAGCAGCCTTTTAATAAGTATCCTCCCGGACGGCAGTAACGTATCTTGACGTGAACCGGTTTGTGCCGCTGTACAGGCAGCAGGAGGCAGCAACGGCAGCTGATGGGGGGCTGCGTCGCTGCTGCTGCGCTGCAGTCGCTCTGCGTGTTGCGCTGGGGTACACGGAGGAGCTGCTGCTGCAGCAGCGGCACCGGCAGCCGCCAGGGCCTCTGCAACAGCGGAGCGACTTGCTGCAGTTGCACCAGGCTGCCGCAGCATCGCCAACATCACGCGCAACCCGCAGGCTCGCACGTGTGCAGATGAAGAATTAGCAGCTGCAAAAATGAGGCGAAGGCCCTCGGAAGCGACATTAAATATCTGCTGCGTTTCACCAAACGAACGCCGCAGCGTGTTTCTGCTGCTGCGGCTGCTGCTGTTGTCGCTGCTGCTGCTGTCGCTGCTTCTGCTGTCGCTGCTTCTGCTGTCGCAACTGCTGCTGTCGCTGCTTCTGCTGTCGCTGCTGATGCTGTCGCTGTTGTTGCTCTCGCTACTGCTGCTGTTGATGTGGCTGCTGCTGCTGTTGCTGCTGCTGTCGGTGCTGCCACTGCTGCTGTTGCTGCTGCTGCTGTCGCTGCTGCTGCTGTTGCAGCGGCTCCTGCCGTTGAGACCCAGTGGAACAGCCTGTGCGGCTTGCTGTAGCAGGAGCAGACCCCTGCCGAGTCCCTCCCTGAGGCTGCTGCTGCTGTTGCTACCACTCTGGACGTTTCTGTTCTTCTCGCTGCTGCTGTTGCTCCTGCTGCTGCTCTCCTTCCCGCACTCCTCGTCGCCACTGCTGCTGCGGCTCCTGAGAAAGTGCTGCCGCGCTGTGGCGCTAAAATCCCCGCGAACAACACCGATAATTTCGACGTGGAACGGCAACTCCGTCGCAGCCTTGCTGATGGTAGGGGTCGCAGTACCAGCAGCAGCAGTAGCAGGAGGACCAGAAGCAGCCGCAGGGAGGAGAGAAGCAGAAGGAGAAGCAGCAGCAGGACGTGGGGCTCCCCTGGGCCGGGCAGGAGCAGCAGGAGAAAACGTTCCAGCGGCAGTCAAAGTAGCAGCAGGAAGACGGTGGGATAGCCACGTGTGTAGTAATTGGCTTGACACAGGTGTGAGGCCCAGCGCGGTCGACGCAGCTTCAGGAGCCTTTGCGCCCGGCGGTGCTGAAGCAGCAGCAGCCGGTGATTCCCCCCGGGACAATGCCACATACATGTCAGTAAGAAGATGATCCTCAGCTGTTCCGCCGTCGTTATTCGAGAGACACCACCTGTCCTCGTCTGCGGCTCTATCACCTTTGACACATCCCTGCCCAGGAGGAGAAGGAGCAGCAGCAGCAGCAGAAAGAAGGGGACGCTGAGGAAGATCAGCAGCAGCAAGACGGGAAGAGTCTGCAGCAGAGTCCTCCTTGCCGTGGGGGATGGCAGTGATGTAAAGGCCAAGCAAAGCCCAGTGGCCTGAGTCGACAGGGTTGCTGCTGGAAGAAGAAGCCGCTTGTTGCAGCATTCGCTGCTGCTGGTGGCCGGTCTGTGTGGTCACTTCTTCTTCTTCGAGTGCTGCTCGGCTGTCGATTGTCAGACGCTTCAGCCGCGCATGCAGCGCAGCAGCTGCCGCCGCGCTCCTGCCGCGACAATGCTTTGCTGGAGAGAGCTCTGCTGCTGCTGCTGCGTCTTCTTCCTGGCGTCTCTCGAGGAGACGCGGTTGCGATGAACGCAGAGACAGCGCGGCAGCACCCGAAGCAGCAGCGGCACGACCTGCGGAAAATTCGGCACTCACCGTCCCTTTTGCTGCTGCTGCTGCTCCTGGTGCGCGGCGTGGCAGGACGACTCCTGCTTCCGGCGAGAATCTCGAAGAAGCGACCGCGCGAGCTGCAGCAGAAGAAGAAAACGCAGGAGACGCAGTACCGCCAGGTGCCCGAGAACATTTACCTGCAGCGGCAAAGAGCGACGGGGCATCACTCGGTGGCTGCTGCTCATCTGCTGCTGCTCCTCGGGCGGACTCGTCTGACGAAGCTAACTCTTCGCCTTGCTCACTACTTTGCTGGTTCCACTGCTGTTGCTGTTGCTCCTGCAGTGGCTGTTGCGCTTGCCGCTCCGCTCGCAGCTGGGCTCGCTGCTGCTGCTGCTGCTTCCCGTCGACCGTCGTCTCTGCAACTCCCAGACAAGCAGCCGGCAGTCCTTCGAGCGTCTGCTTCTGCTGCTGTTGCTGCTGCATCTGCTGCGACGTATGCGCTTGGCGGTGCTGCTGCTGTTGCTCCCCCTCCTCCTTGTGTCCTGCATACAAAAGTGAAGCCTCTGCAGATCCCGGAGGATTTCTGCTGCTGTTGTTGCTGCTGTTCAGAGGATCCTGCAGCAGCTGCGCTTCAAGCTGCTTGACGACCTCCTCCCCCGCTGCGGCACCTACAGCAGCTACGATCGCTTCGTAGCTGCCCCTGCTGCTGCTGTTGGCTGCGGGCAGCCAGACGGGCAGCCAGAGAAGCTGCGGCAGGTGCAGCTGCTTCTTTCCCTTCTGCATTTGCTGCTGTTGCTGCCCTGCTGGGGACGGTGGGGAGGACGGGCGAGCTGCGGCCGCTTTCCCTGCTGCACTCCACGAGATGAATCTCCACGGCAGTGTTGCTGCTTCGCAGCCGCGGCGCAGCAGCAGCTTCAGGAGAGGAAGAAAAGCATCAGGGCTCTTCCAAATGCTGCAGAACTCATGCAGAATCGGCAGGGAAGGGAGACACTTTCTTAACAGCACCCTGAAAAACGACGAAGCAGCACCGGCAGCAGAGGCGCTGCTGCTTTCTCCGACTTCCGAAGACCCCACAGAGGAACCGGGCAGAGCTGCAGCATCCGCAGCAGCAGGAGCAGCAGCAGCAGGAGCAGCAGCAGCAGCAGCAGCAGGCGCAGGAGCAGCAGGAGGAGCACCCGCAGTGAGAGCACCCGCAGCAACAGCAGCAGGACGGAGTGAACAAGAAGAAGCAGCAGCAGGGAGAAGGAAGTTTTCACGAGGTTCTGCTGACTTGGTTGATCTGCAGAATTCCTCATCTCGTCCACCAGCAGCACACGAAGCAGCTGTGTCGCCGTCAGTCCGCGTATCGGCAGTCGAAGAAAACGTTCCTCTCTGCATGTCTTTGCAGTTCGTCTTTGCAGAACCACCAGCAGCAGGTGGCTGCTTCCCTATATTCACAGCAGCTGCTGCTCCTGTTAGACGGACGAGCTGCAGACACTCTCGCTGCTTGGCAACGCATGACGCATTCTCCCGCCGGTGCTGCTGTTTCTCGTCGCGCTGCTCCCGCTGCTGCTCCTCCTCCTGCCTCTGTTTCTCCCCCTCTTCTTCTTTCTTTTCTTGCTGCTGCTCCTGCTTCTGCTCCGCTTCCTCACGTTGTTCCTGCTGCTGCTGCGGCTTCTGCTGCTGCGGCTCCTGCTGCTGCACCTGCTCCTTTGGCTGCATGTTGTCCTCCGCGCAGAAGGCAGCAGCACTTCCGGCATTTCCTCTGTCGATGCTTCCTTCCACTGCAGAAGGCAGCACCTGGGGCTGCGTCATCAAGTGGCGTGCTGCTGCATGGCCTCGTGCTGCTGCTGCTGCAGCCCACCCTCCTGCGGCCTCCCTGGGCGGGTCTTCAGCCGCTGCCGCTCTTGCTTCCGCGGTTGCTGCTGCATGAGCTCGTGCCTCTTCAGCTGGCGCTGCTCCGTCGTCCTTCTCCTTCCTGTCCACCTCTGCTGATGCTGCTGTTGCTGCACGCGTTCCCCCAAAGGGCTCATTTCTTGCCGCTGTCTCAGTCCGCGGCAGCGCGTGCTGCAACACCAGCAGCCGACCCAGGACGGCAGCAGCAAGCTCTGCTGCTGTTGCTGCAGCTCTCTCTCTCTCAACAGCGGCAGCTTCTCCCTGCCGCGCGTCTGCAGCAGCTTCCGGCGTCTCTGTGTCTCGAGCAGCGGCAGCCAACCGGGAGGCAGGAGGCTGAGACCGTCCTTCTGCAGCAGCAACAGCAGCAGCAAGTCCTCGTGCCGATGCGTTCGTAAGAAAGTGAAGGGCAACAGCAGCTTGAGCCCGGTCTGCAGCCTCGACAGCAGCAGGTCTGGTTGCAGCAGCAGCTCCGGGGAGCTCTACAAGAGAAACAGCAGCAGCAGCAGGAACAGAAGCCGAAACAGGAGCAAGTTTTCGTCGACCAGGAGCAATGTCAGCGGGCGCATCACGAGCCACATGCGAAGCTGCTGCTACCGCTGCAGCAGGAGAAGGAGTGCAGCCCGAGTCACAGGACCAGCAGCTTGTAACATCGCGGCAGCAGCAGAAGCATTCACGACTAGCTGCAGCAGCACGGGCGGCTCCAGCTGCTCCAGCAGCACCACACAAGGGAGAATCACTGCAGCGGCAGCAGCAAGCGCTTCAGCAGCACGGCAGGAACAGATCTAGTAGTAGAACGACGCTTCGCAGGGACAACTGCAGCAGCATCATCAAAAGCAGCAGTGGCACCCTTAGAAGCAGCAGCAGCAAGACGGATGGCAGCAGCAGCAGCAAGATGGGAAGCAGCTAGAGCAAGATAGAAAGCAGTAGCAGCAAGAACGGAGGTAGCAGCAGCAAAATAGAAAGCAGCAGCAGCAGCACACTATGAGTGGCAGCAGCAGCACCAGCATCAGCAGCAGCAGCAGAAGCAGCAATAGCAGCCTTGTCAGAAGCAGCAGCATTAGCGCACCGTCAGATGAAGGAGCAGCAGCCGCGTGACGGACGCAGCAACAGCAGCAGCAATCGTACCTGCTGCTGCAGCAGGAGTCATCGCGTCACGCCATGGGGCAGCAGCCCCCCAGACAGCAAACGTACCAGCAAAAGCCTGAGAGACCTGCGTCTTGAAGCCTTTTCTGCCACAAATCTGCTGCTGCAGCTTCCTCATCCCGTCCTCTTCATATTTTTCCCAGTTGCAGGAGGCGGCTGCTGCAACTGCCGCAGCTTGGCCTGCTTCCTTTGATCCCTGCTGAGGCGTCTTCTGCGCTGACGTGTCTGCGTCTGCTGTCTCCTCTTCATCAGCAGCAGCAGAGAGGCCCTCGCAGCAGCTGTTGCTCCCACTTCTTCCTTGCTGCTGTGTCAGCCAGGCTTCTGGCGCATTTCTGCCTCCTGCGTCTTCTGCGGCTGCTGCTTCGCTGCCCACACCGCGAGAGAGGAAAGAGCTGCATTGCTGCTGCTGCTGCTGCTGCCGCGCAGCTACATCTGCCAGCAGCGGCGGATAACATCCTCCTGCCACGTGTCGCCGCGCACGCAACTCCTTCACACTTCCGTCGGCCTCTTCCGCAGCAGTGCCTGAAGAACAAATTGGCAGGTTGCTATCTGTCGGCACAGCTGCTGCTCCTGCTGCTCCCGCAGGTGACAGCGTCCCTCTCTCTTTTTCTCCTGCTGCTGCTGCGATCGCAGGTGTTCCCACTGCTGCTGCTGGTGCGAGCGCAGCGACAGATGTTTCTCTCGCTGCTGCTGCTGCTGCGTCGTAGCTGCTTGTTTCTCCACGGTAATGCCCCACCGTAAAATGCGACAGAGAGTCTTCGCTTCTCTGCCGGGGGACGTCTTTGCCAGCAGCTGCTGCATCCCCTGCAGCAGGCGCCCCACGTCCCGGGGCAGCGGTTGCGGCATCTGTCGTCCTTCTGCGTGCACCTCCTGATGCTGCTGCTGCCTCTTCTCTCACCGCTGTTGCGGCTGCTGCTGCTATTCCTGCTCGTGCCGTTCCACCAAGAACTTCTGTCCCGTCGAATTCTTCCCCGTCGTCTTCTGCTGCATGCGCCGCTCCTTCTTTTTCTGGTCCTTCTGCAGCTGCTAGTTCGTCCCTTTCTCGTCCTTTCTCTTGTCCTCCCCCTTCGCTCTTTTCCTTTTCGACTGCTTCTGTCTGCCCCGCCTCTTCTTCGCTCCCTCGTCGTTCGTCTGCTTCTTCTGTCTGTCCTTTTCCTTCGTCTTCTCTCTGCGCATGCATCCCTGCGTCCTGGACTTCTGCTGCTGCTTTTTGTCTTCCTCCTCCTTCCCTTTCTGCTTCCGGCAGCACGCGAAAGGGAACAGCAGCTGCTGTCTCTCCTGCCTTTTCTTGCTGCTCTCCCGCCGGTCCTTCTGTCTCAGCGCTCTCTGCTTCAGAAGATGAAGCTGCTGTTGCAGGTGTCTGCTGCTGCTGCTGCTCCCCCACCGCAACTGCATGCGCTTCAGCGTTGTTCGCTCTCCCTGCACTTGCTGCCTCTCTCCTTTTCTTAACACCGATCACACTCGACACTTCTGCACTGCGGACGCCTGCGCCCGAAGTCACTTGCCAAGCAAGACGCTTCTGCTGCTGCTGCTCTGGGTGCTCTGCGTCGTGCTGCTGCTGCTCAAGGTCACCCTCCTGCTGCTCCTGTCGGTGCTGCTGCTGCTCCTCAGAGTCCTGCTGCTGCTGCTGGTGGGGAAGCTGCTGCTCTGGGTGCTGCTGCTGTTGTCGGTGCTGCTGCTGCTGCTGTTGGTGCTGCTGCCGCCGTTGGTCGGCGGACGCGGATGCATGCCTCTGGAGCTGGTGCAGCGCAGTCACGAGCCTCGAATGATTTTTCATCGCGCTGCGCGCTGCAGCAGGCGAGGCGTCGAGGAGCAGCAGCAGCAGAGAGAGAACTAGTCGCTGCGCTTCGCCTTGAAGCTGCTCCTGCTGCTTCCTTTTCTCCTGCAGCAGCTGCTGCGCCGTCCGTGTCCGTCGGAGCCTCGGCTGCTCGTGAGACTCTGCCCCCACGCCCTCTCGGCTGCTGCTGCTGCTGTTCTGCCACCACCAGGGCCGCCACCAGACGCCTGTAGAACGTGCTGTCCCGGCTGCCGCTGCTGCTTCAAAAGAAGAAGACAAAGGCTTTAAAAACATTAGCAGCGTATCAAGCGTCTCGGCTTTTAGCAGCAGCTGTACAAGCAAACGCATGAGCTGCTGCTGCGGAGATGGTCCTTCCCCCCCCTTCCCGTCGGAGAGCAGCAAGTCGGCAACTGTTTTCTTCGTCGCTCCGGCTGCTTCTTCTTCTTCGTTTTCTTCACCTGCCATTTCCGACGCTGTCACTGTTGCTGCTGCTGCGTCTGCACGCGCCGCCCCTGCTGCAGCGGCCATGTGCGGCGCCAGTGGCATCGCACCAGCAGCAGCAAACGAGGGAGGAAGAGACGAAGAAGAAGCAGCAGCGGAATCGAAAACAGCAGCGGTGGAGGGACGCTCGCAGAGACGTCGTTTTTCGTCCGTGGACCTCGGTGGAGAACATGCGGCAGCAGCAGCAGCAGTAAGAGGAGCGGGCCGTGCAGCAGCAGGAGCAGCAGGACGAGAAAGCGAAGGAAGAAGAGAAGCAGAAGCAGCAGCAGAGTGAGCAGAAGGCGGCGGCCACGGAGCAGCAGCCAGAGGTTGACCTTGCCGCTTCGTCAGCTGTTTTTCGCGTTCGTCTGCAGCAGCAGCAACTTGGTGAAGCAGCACGCAGCAGAGAGCTTGCAAGGCGAGGAGCCGGGCCCCCGACGCTTCTGCTGCTGCTCTTGCAGGGACGCGCAGACTTTCGATCAAAGCAGCAACTGTAAAGCAGCAAAGGAAAGGAACTGCCGCAAGCGTTTTGAAGCCGAGAGTATCTGCAGAATGTCAATGGAAGGGCAGTTTCTCTCCTCGGCACACACGCGTCTCCCCCTTCCCGTCTCCTGCAGTCGTGTGTGCAGCCTCATCTGGACAGCGCCACCTGCAAGTCTCCCTCTCCCGCTGTCTCTCTGTATCTGTCTTTTCCTATATATATATGGATCACTATATAAATGTTTTCTGCGTGGCGTTTACACACGTACAAACGTATACATATATATAATGCATGCGTGTATATAGTCGTAGTTGTTCACATGTATATATGTCCGTCAATATGTACGTATATTTGTAGATGTTAATATGTACGTATGTGCACCAACAGATATATATGTGTATGTTTCTATCATATATATAGACAGATAGACATGTATACGTGGAGGTTATAGCGAGTGCAGGCTCTTTTGCTGTTCGGTTTTTTAAGAGAAGGGAAGGTTTTGTTTGGCGCAGGAGACGCAGCAGAAATCGACCCTCGGAAAAGTCCGCCAGCAGTTTCAAACGAACATGGACGGGACGCAGCAGCTACATGTTTCCTCTTGATCTTCTTTTATATGTGGATCATCATCTACCCTATACACACATATCTCTTTACGCATCTATCTACATATATATATGTGCACATATATAGAGGGGTGCACCTCTTCCCGTATATATGCGTCCGTCAGTATATATATATATATGTATTTGTACATGTCTTTATGTATACATCTTTATACGTATATATATATATAGGCGTCTATGACTCCACTGTGCCCACCAATATATATATATATATATGTAGTTGTACATGTCTGTGTATCTGTACATGCATATATATATGTGGTTGTACAGGTCTGTATGTGTAAGGTGTCTACGCATGCATGATTATATATATATATATATATATATATGTATATAAACGTGTATGCGTAGGTGTATTTGTCTGTTGATATGCATGTATGTACCTCTGTGTAGAGTTGCACAAGTTGCAGATGTGTCTGCCCAGAGGCAATCCTCTCCTCTGTACATATATACATATATATACATCTAAACATACATATGTACGTATAGTTCATAGTACTGCAGATGTATGTATACCTGAGGCACAGGTCAACCAACTTATATGTACAAATGGATATATATACATATATATCAGATTCCTGCAGATGTGTGTATGCCTGAGACACACACTATTTAATATATACGTGCATACGTATACATATACATATATATGTGTATATGTGCAGGTGGAGGAAGAAGAGTAGGTGAAAGGAAAGTACTGCTGCTGCTGGACGTACCGGCAAGAAGAGTCACTGCAGGAGCAGCGTACTGCCCCTCCTTCGTCACTTGTTGGTATATTGCAGGAGCAGGGACAGCAGCAGAAGAAGGACGCCGAGAAGGAGGAGACGGGGAAGAAGCAGCAGCCGTTGAGGAGGTCGCCGCGGCCGCCAAGCTCCTGGCAGCAGTAGTCGCGGGAGGAGAAAGGGGACGCGGCGAAGGGGCAGGCGCAGCAGCAGCAGCTGCAGTGGACAGAAAAACCCCAGCAGCAGAAGGAGGGGGAACAGGAGAGGCAGCCACAGCAGCAGCAGCAGGGGCGGGCCTCCTGGTTGCACAGAACGAGGAGGGCGAGCAGCAGCAGCAGGGAGTCACGGCGGGACTGCTGCTGCTGGCACTGCACGAAAACCCGGCACCAGGAGAGCAGCAGAGGCGCTGCAAAAAAGATAGCTGACGATAAGAAGCAGGAAGAGGAGGAGGACCAGCAGCAACGGCGAAGCAGCGAGAAGCAGCAGCGGCAGCGACGGGGCAGCGAGAGGCAGCAGCAACAGCAGGCAGGGCAGAGGATTTGTGAGCCGCGAAGAGACGCGCCGCTGCACCAGCAGAAGCAGGCGCAGTGACAGCTGCCAGACGCGTTGTTGCTGCACCAAGAGCAGCAGCAGTCCTGCCGCGAGCAGCAGCAGCAGCAGGGGCAACAGTAGCAGTGCGACGAGCAGTCGCCGTGAGGAGACCGGCCCCCGCGGCAGATGGGGTGACAGCTCGGTAGTGTATTGTTGCTGCTGCTGCAGCAGCAACAGCAGCAGCAGCAGGCGAGGAAGCGAACGCGTATGTGGGTGTAGGAGTATATTTTTGAGCGGAGAGAGACGAGACCACGGGGAAGCACCGCACACGGGGACGAGAAACGTGAGGAAGAGAGAAGACACCTGCTGCTGAAGAGTTAATTTGCTTGTTCAAGAAAACGACTGCAGCGTTACTGCCACGTGACGGAGCTGCACCGGACGCAGTTTCAAATTTTAAAGAGCGGTGCTCGTCCTCGACAACACGTAAACACCGTACTGCTGTTGCTCTTGCTGCTGCTGCTTCTGCTGCTGCTGCTGTTGCCGCTGCTGCTGTTGCCGCCGCTGCTGTTGCTGCTGTTGCTGCTGCTGCTCGTGTTGCTGCAGCTGTTCTTGTCGCTGCTTTGGCCGTTGCTGCTGCTGTTCCTGCGGGCGTCGCTGCTGCTGGGGGTCTGCCTGTCGCTGCAGCAGCAGTCAGTTCGCCGGGGACAGCTGCACGAGCAGCAGAGCTGCTTGCTTGGCTTGCGGGGCAGACGCTCGTAATAACACTCCTCCGCCAGGCAGCAGCCGCAGTTTTAACAGATAACTCTTCGCCTTTGCCTGGCGCTGGTGACGCCGTCGTAGCAGCAGGAGCAGCAGCAGTTGCCGCCGTTCTTCTATCTGCTGTGTACGTGGCAGAAGCAGAGACGAGAACATCTCTGCTGCTTTTCTGCCTTGCAGGAACAGCAGCCAAATTCCTCGTCCGTAGCGCCGCTGCTGCTGCAGCAGCTTCCTTCCTCCTGAGTTCCCCTGCCGCAGCAGCAACCCCTGCGCGGGTCCATTTCTTCTGCACGGCAGCAGCCCCCGACGAAGAAGAACAGCAGGGAGCAGCAGCAGCAGCAGTACCTCCGTTTCCCTGGGCAGCAGGATGCAAAGGAGAGAAGGCAGCACCACGAGCCGCAGCAGCACCAGCAAGAAGTGCCCCTTGCGCGGAAAGCTGCAGAGCAGTTGCTGCGGCAGCTCTGCGTCTCTGCGCATGTGCAAGAGCAGAATTTGCGTTCCTTGCACCAGCATCAGCAGAAGAAGAAGACCGCGGATATGAAGGGGACGAAGAAAAGGAGGAGGAGACGGGAGAATCAACAGAGAAAGAAGAAGAGAAGGAAAATGTGGACGGAGACACACAAGACGGAGAAGCTCCTGGAGACAGCGGACGCAGAGAAGGAAAGGCAGCAGAAGAAACGGAATATGGAGAAGCGATAGAAGGAAGTTCAGAC
Organism: Sarcocystis neurona; assembly: GCA_000727475.1. Classification (NCBI taxonomy): domain Eukaryota; phylum Apicomplexa; class Conoidasida; order Eucoccidiorida; family Sarcocystidae; genus Sarcocystis; species Sarcocystis neurona. The sequence goes on along the minus strand of KL647298.1, from coordinate 3,293,568 downwards.
GCGAGGGAAAGCGAGCAGCAGGTTGAAGGATGAAAGAAGCAGTGTCCCCCTAATTTTCGTGCGTCTCTACCTTTGGCTGCTGCTGCTGCTGTTTCTGCTGCTCGCACAGACGAGATAGCCGCTGCAGGGGTGGAGGCGGCAACAGCAAGAAGAACAGCAGGTAGAAGCAAAAGTAGAGGAAGAGCAGAGATGCGCCGCCACTGCCAAGCGGAGAGGAAGGCGTTCCACGAAGACGAAGGACAACAGCAGCAGGTGGACGAGTTCAGCAGAAACTGCTTCGTGCGTGTTCGGTGAAACTTTGCAGCTTCCACCAACAGCAGGACGGCAACACGCAGCAGCAGCAGCAAGTCCACGGACTGAAGCACTAGCAGCAGCAGCAGCAGCGGCAGGAAAGGCAGCAGTAGCAGCAGCATCAAAGACAGCAGGAAGAGCAGCACCAACGCGGCATAAGCGGCAGCGGCTGCAGCAGCTGCAAAAAAGGTCGCTGGAGCAGCACCAAAGGCGGAAGCACCTGCAGCAGCACTGTCTTCTGTGGGAGCAGCAGCAGCAGCAAGTGAAGCAGCAGAGGCAGCGTGAACAGAAGTGGCGCAGCAGCAGCAAGAAGACCTGCAACATGAACTGCAGGACCGCCTGGAGCAGCGGGAGAAGACGCGGGGCAGGCCGTGTAGGAAAGTGAAAAAACTCAGCAGCAGCAGCGCCAGCAGCCAAAACAGCAGCAGCGGCGGCCACAGCAGCGGCAGCGGCAGCCAAAGGAGCAAAAGGAAGAGGCGCATGTAGAAACGCACGCGGCAGGAAGAGCGGAGTGCGACAGGCCGCACCACGTTCAACAGCAAAGACGAAGAAGAAAAGAAAAGCCGCGAAGAAAAAGCAGCAGCAGAAGGAGAAATGGCAGGAAGCGTTGCCGGTGGTCCAGACGCCGCAGCAGCAGCGCGTGCGGGGCGCGCAGAGAAGACAGCAGCAGCCGAAATGTACGACTGCAGACGAAGAAGCAGCAGCAGCAGGAACCGGTAGGAAGCAGCTACGGGAAGAACTGCAGACGTTCGGCAGCAGCAAACAACCAGAAACGCCTTCTGCATGCAGGGAGAGGAACACGGGATGATTCACGCATGCACGCGGAGGCGGAGGAGCGGTGCGCGGCCCTGCTGGTGCGCGATGACTCGTGACCGGCGAGGTCCACGCAGCAATCATCGGCGTACGTCTTTCGGGTGTACATACACACCTCACCAGGTGTACGTACACACCCCAGCAGGTGTACGTACACACCCCAGCAGGTGTACGTACACACCCCAGCAGGTGTACGTACACACCCCAGCAGGTGTACGTACACACCCCAGCAGTTGTACGTACACACCCCAGCAGGTGTAGGCACGCACCCCCAGGAGCGTCGCGCCCCCGCGCACGAAGATGTGTGGGGACTTGTGTGTCTTTCTGTATTCCGCTGAATCTGCTTCGGGTGCGTGATGTCTCCAGGCGTTTATATCGGCTTCCCCGCGTTTCGACTTTGGCGCTGCGCAGAAGTTCTCGCGGTCTCTGTCTCGCCGGCCTGCGCGCGCGCAGCCACAAGAAAGGGGAGGACGGCGCGTCTGGGGTGTACGTACACCCCACCGCATGCTAACTTCAACAGAGTCGAGAAGCCGGTCATAACGACTTCCCAAGAGGACCGCACGTGCCCCTGCGCGTACGTACACATGCCGGTATCCCTCCCCTCCCATTTATATATATTTCTAGGTGTGGGCGCGTATATGTGTGTGTGTGTGTGGAAAAGTTTCCTCCTTGTGGCCTGCAGGCGCGTGTGCGCATGCACGTGGTAGGGGGGGGGGGGCAGCAGAAGAGGTCGTGGCGGGTCTCCACGCCCAGAGCGCCTCCTCCCTCGGCTTCGGTGGAACACTTCTGCATGCGGCGGAACGCACGCCACACTGCGTCTCCGTTTCCCTTCTACTTTTCTGCATGCGCGTCCCCCTGTCGTTGCATGTGTTTTCTTCTACAGACACACACACGAGAAGAAGACACGTGGACTAGTAACTCTGCCTTTTCCGTCTCCCCCTCGAGTTCCGCATGCGCCAAGACATGCAAACGTGGACAGCAGTGGACGTTCCGTTTCTGCGGCTGCAGCTACGTGGACAACGCAAGAGAAGGCAGGCCGATAGACACGTGGCATACTTCGATAGGACGGGCAGAAAAGAGAAGACCAAGGGCCGCTATTCACGAACGTGTCCGACGGAATGAAACGTAGAGAGGGGGACACCCGCCACGTGTCAACGTGGTCCCGCCTGTGTGAAGTGCAGACACAAATTTTGGGGCTTCCAACACATCCACTACGACGTCAGTCTCTCCGTCTCCCTTTGTCTGCCTCTACACGTACATGCCTGTAGTGTATCTATATATGTATATATGTATGTATATATATGTATGTATATGTATGTATGTATATGTACATATATATGTATGTATATATATGTATGTATATATGTATGAATATATGTATATATATATATATGTATATGTGTGTATACGTATGTATGTAATATGCATGTATGTGTATGCTATATATATATGTGGGTGAATGCGTATGTGTACATGGATTTCCTTGCGTATGAGTGCTCCTTCACGTGTGTATCCTCAGACACTTATCTGTCCACACACATATAAATATACACACAGAGAGAAGTACACATACAGATATATATACAGAGAGATAAATAGATATACACATATCTACATACAAGAACGTACACACGCGTGTGTATATATATAGAGAGAGCAAAGGGCAGCTAGATATAGAGCTACTACACAGGTATCCGTCCAAACACATATATATATATGGACATACATATATATCGATAGCTACTATACACCTGCCTCGGTACACAGAAGTGTCGCAAAGTGCTGAGCCCGTCGTTTTCCAGACATTCACGAGGCTGCTTTCCCTTCCGGTGAGACGGTGGAGACAAACTTCTGCCTTTGTGGCTCGTCTGCATGCATGTACATATATACATGGGGGATGGTACACACAAATGCGAGACCCTCCTCGACGCAGAGATACACACGCACACCCACACAGAGAGACAGCGGGAAGGGGAGACGTGCATGCACGCATGCGCGTATATTTGCAGAGACAGGGAGACACGGCGACCAGAGACGGAGACGGACAGAAAAAAAGGGAAGACGAAAAGACTTCCGAAGCAACGCAGCGTGCATGCGCGTGGGGAACCGCAGCGAAGAACACCAGAGGAAAAGCGACGAACAGCAACAAGAAGTAGGTGTTCGAAGACACAGATATAAATACACATACATATACATATATATATATATGTGTATATATGTGTGTACACACATATATATCTACATATTTGTAGAGAGACACTGAGACAGAAACGTAGATATAGATATACATGTGTGTCCATACTAGGAGACACCGATATGCAGATATACACAAAGATAGACATATATATACATATATATATGTATGCATGTATATATGTATATATATGTGTATGTATGTATGCATATATATATATATAAATATGCAGGTATATATTTGGAGAGAGACACTGAAACAGAGAAATACAGATATACATATATGTAAATATATATGTGTGGAGAGACACTCAGGTAAAGGAATGGATACAGAATGATGTATATGAATACTTACTTGATAAAGGCTCCAGAAATCCACAGGCGAATATTCTAGGGAAGGCATTCCGTGTACACGCGGCTTCGCCTGTCCATGTCATCCATTCCTGCTGCACATATTCGAGTGCTGAAAAGAAGACGCGCATGCACTTCTTTGCTGCTTGTGTGCGGAGGAGACTACACACGCGTGTTGTCCCAGTTCCGCTGTCACTTAGATCTATGTCCATTTCCACCTTCACGTACATATAAATGTGGACTATATACGCAGCAAGGTAAAAAACAACCACTCTAGAATGACTCATATATATATAGGGAGAAAAAGAAAGGAAATAGAGAGGAGGGGGAGGAGGAGTGCATGTGGAGATGCGTGGTGGCTAGACAAAAGAAAGCACAAAGGAGAACAGATGGGGGGGAAGTTGACCATTTGGACGCGTCACCAACAACGTACGGCGACGGTCGGTAGTCGTTTTCGGGTGTACGTACACCACCTCTGCTTCTTCTCGAGTGTATCCACATACGCGGGAGATTCACAAACAACCTTCTTCCAGGTATACAGACACACAGAGACAATCGGCACACGACTTCCTTTCAGGTGTACGTACACACACACACACACACAGCGTGTTTCCTACACGCGCGCCTACACAGGAACGCGCAGAAGATGTGCAAGCCCTGTGTCTCAGCTGTACGTACACCAGGAGATATGCAAGCACTGCTGTACGTACACCTGGGATGTGCAGGCACTGTCTCTGAGCTGTGCCTGCAGCAGGACGTGTGCGGGGGCTGTGTCTCAGCTGTACGTACAGCAGAGACGCGCATGCAATGCTTTTCAAGTGTATCTACAGCAGAGGTGTGCATGCACAGCTCTCCCTGCGTACTTTCACGCGTACCCACACGTTTACGAACGTCCACACACATACACAGGTGCATATGTATATATATATATATATACGTATACGGACTTCGAAGGATATGAGGAGAGACTGATATTCATATCCCTGCGCTGTCCACGTCGTAGAACGGAAGGAAGCCTTCTTCACTGCCGCGGACGACTTTTCTTTTTGCTGCATTCGCTGCCGCTGGAGACGGGCTGCAGACGATGGGAAGTACCACAGCTCCTGTAAAAAATCGAGAAAAGGACTTCCTTGTCTCTCGCTGCCAAGGAAAAATAAGTCTATACGACTAAGACGCATTAATAGATTTCTGACAAACGCATACGTATACACATAGAAAGTACATATATATACATATATATGTATATACTCCCTACACATATATATGCATGTATAGGGGTTTTTACGAGTCTATAAATACTTGTACTGAGCTACACAGACTACTTATCCACACGCGTAAAATACATATGCAAATGTATATATATATGCCGGCTGCAGTGCGAAGGACGAGGACAGCAACTCTGGCAAAAGCATGGAAGGTCAGCAGTGAAGGTCGGAGGGGCAGGACGGCGCATTCAGCAGGTAAAAGAGAACGTGCCGGGTCAGAATTTACTCTTCAATTGACGTGAATACCTCGGCGTCGTAGCCACAAGTTCTTACTACTTGTATCGTCTAGATACGGTGTACATATATATATATATATATGAGTGCGCATGAGACGAAGGAACACAGACAGAGAGAGAGAGAAAGGAAAAGAAAGGAAGCGGGCGGGGAGGGCGGGAACATTGTACGTATGTACTGCTGCACACGTTTTTACGTGCACACAGATAAGAAAGACGTCGCGGTAACGCGGAAACATGTGTGTGAAGTTAAAGTGCGTCGCATGAATCTCTCTCGGTAGGTGGTGGGAGCGAACGCCCACGGGAAACAGTTGAGGGGACGTCCGACGGAACTTCGGAGAAGAAAGAGGTTCGACCTGCATAGCATTTGGTTTTTCACGCATATCTACGTGCTTATTGTTTTTAGGTACCCAGAGAAACCCAACTCTGGAGAGTTATTTACATAAATATCCGTATTTGTGGATGTGGCACACAGACCGAAGGCTAGCGGCCGCTGCGGGAGGCGTAAGAAGGAGAGCGGGTCGATAGACATACATGAATAAACGTAGACACATGAGTGTGTCTACTACCTACAGGCTGGCGGTATATAAAGCGTATATAGGTATGTGTGTGGTGTCCGGAGACTCCTCTGAGTGACGCGGACGAACAGCCAGAACCTTTCATTCCACGTCGGCATTTAGAAAGGCGACAGAGTTCCGCGCGCGCGAAGATCAATAACAGGAAGCGAGAGAGAAAGAGACATAGACAAAGTCGGAATTCTCACACACATACACGCACACTTACACACGTGGATGTAGTAGACACGCGCTTTTTCGATAAACTAGAGCCATCAACGGTCTGAATAAGGCCACAGGGGAAGGCTTGGCTACATTTGTCCACCGTGGCTTCTTGGGCAGCCGCAGAAAAGTCACACATGCATGTATAAAGCTATCCATGTCATTTTGACAGACTTTTAAGTCCCGAGGTTGTAGAGAAAGAAAGTGGCCGAGGAGCTTCGCCGGACAGGGAGAAAGGACCCAACGACGTTCTCCCCGCATGCAGCGAAACCGTCGCGAGATCGAGCCGCGCTGGAGGTGGCGGTGCGGTGGTCGCGGCGATTTTTGAGTCGAATACGTATAAAGTACAAATTGAATGCTTTTTTTACGTAAAATAGTGTATGTCTCGACGAAAAACAGAGGAAGGGAGTGGATACTTGAGAAGCTGAAGGCGACTTCCCACCGCGTGGACCTGGGCGGTCCTCTGGCCGCACAAATGCTGAAGACATAGCGGTAATCTGTCGACGACAACGCGCCCAGGAAAACTCTTTACAGAAGCGTGCACGTACACGTCGAAATGTTAGTGCTTAAAGCTCGCAGACTACGGATATCCTTTAGCAGGACTCAGCCAGATAAAGACGAAGTTGTGCTAGGAGGGAGATACTTGCTCTGGAAATTCGCTAGTGAGGGGCACACAGTTTTTTTTGTTCAAAGCTAGGAACATTTTTTATCTGAACTCCGGGAGGACACTTCTTTCGTATTGAATTCTGCTTATGTGCTCGAACAAACTGCTGAGAAGACACCCCGTCTGCTGACGACGGCACGGCTGCTCCTGCGGCGGCTGGAGCAGTTGCCTGTTCGTGTGCCGCTGCCGGCGGGCTGAGATTTTTGTTGCAAGGATGGTCGCGTTGTTGGTTTTTACTTTTGTTTCTTGAGGTCGAGGTCTTGTCTTTTTGCGCGGGTCGCTTTTGACTGTAGACTTTTCCCCCCGTCTCGCCTTCCTCTCCGTCCCCTGCCCACGCCGCCAGTCGAATGTATACTCAGGCATACGTGTGTACGGAGGATGTATGTGTGTATGTCTTCATGTGTATACATATGTATCAGAGTTCTTGGTGAAATGTTTCTTTTACAGGTTGTCTCGTCATTACGTTTATGCACATATGCCCATATATATATAGATATACAGAGAGAGAGACATCTATATGCAGAGAGAGATAGATATGTATGCATAGATATAAATAGATACATAGGTGTAAGGAGTAAGATATATATATATATCTACAGGAAGAGGACAACAGGCGAGCTGCTTACAGGGTTTTTATCTCGTTTATAGAGAACGTATTTACGAACATACGTCGGCAGGGAAGCCTCTTCAGCGTCCATAATCGCCGGCTGCACAGAGCAAAGTTTCTTCGTACCCGTCCTCCTCGAATGTGAAGGGCATTCTCATATACATTTATGTGAGTGTGTCGGTGAGGATTTACGTGGGTGAACGTGTGTACACGTATGTACACGCATATGTAAGTATGCATAGGTATGCGTGTGGGTGTCTACGCTGTTGCGCAGAAAAAAAATTTCGATTTGACGTGAGAACTTTTCTTAGCGAGAAGTCTGTGGGCGTGCTTCGTGAGCAAGGCCGGCAGATTCCTGTCTTCTTCACACCAGACGTGTGTAGGACTCGTCTGTGAGGTCCCCAAGCAGCAGAAAGACAGAGCCACATACACACAGAGAGAGCGAGAAGAAAGGGAAAGTTCTTCTCCGTGTGAGTGCACCTGTCTGTCTGTATGTATCCATGTATGTATGTATTTCCCTGTCCGTGTGTGTGTGTAGATAATATAGAAGAGTACGCTCGTATGTATGTATGTATGTCTGTGTGTGTGTGTGTGTTAATATACGCGTGCAGCTTGTGTAGACGACTTGTGGCAGTGAGAGGGACACATCTGCGCGCAGGAAGAAACTGCTGCTGATATCTCTTAAGAGGTGTTGCAGACAGAAGTTTGGGCGCGTCATTTTCATTTACAAGACAAATCCCACCCGACTTCCTCTTCTCTGCCTGCGGACGTTTCCACATAACTCGCCAAGAGTCGACGGCGACGGCCTGCATTTTTGTCTCGTTTCCTGCCCGCTCCTTCGGGCGGCACGGCGGGCGTTTCTTCTCTGCCGAAACCTTCCGCAAATAAAAATGTGACTCGCTTTGTGTGACTCTCTTTGTGTGCCTGTCTTTGTGTGTGTGTGTGTGTGTCTCTGCGTATATACACCTACACGTACGTATGGAGATACGTGTATATAGGCGTACTGATAGGTGTGTGTGTGTGTGTGTGTCTCGGTTTTTGGGGGGAGACGCACACATACAAACAGACGTATATACACATATATACATATACATATGTATGTGTGTCCTTCCAATGTTTTGTGTAATGATACATACACAAATGTATATACGCGTATACGTCTCTCACCATACACACATACACATAGAGATAGACACATGTATATGTAATGATACATACATGTATATACGTATACGTATGTGTATATATCTGTCATGATACATACATACATATATATATGTGTACGTATATATATGGGTATGTGTATGTGTGGAGAGACACACACACACACGCAGATACGGACACACACATTTATGATATATATATCCATATGTGTGTATGGACGTGTAGGTGTGTATGTATACGTAAGTCTGTGGAGGGGGGCGCCCATACAAATAGGAGCAGGTAGTCTGGAAGTGTGTGGCACGCAGAGGGAGTGGACCTACATATATATACATGTCCGCGCGTGTGTGTCTGTGTGTGTCTCAATTAAAAGGAGGAGGACAGGGAAGTCGGGGGGTGTGGAGGCGATATGAATGGATAAGAGTCACTACCGGGTCGAAAAGGGAGAGCGCGTATTTCGGAGAAAATGGGGACGGACTGTACGTATGTGGAGAGTTCATTGGTGCAGGGGAGGGGAAGAAAAGGGCAAAACAGGAAATTTGACGGCGTTGTGGGCGTGCTGCGGCGTGTTGCAGAAGAAGTGAACGACGAAAAAACAGGAGGATGATGGAGCGCAGGGGGACGCATCCCTTTCTCGAACTCGGCCCGGGTGAGCAGCGCCGAGAACAGCAAGCCGCCCCGGCGGCCGGGCGGGCGGGCAGGCTTTGGTCCTTTTCTCTTCGAGGCGACTTCATCTCCTCACTTCTCTGCTTCCTTCGTCTTGTCCACACATTCGTTTATATATGCTGCTTCGCCACGACATACACATACAAGTCCCACGAGCATATGTGTCGCTGTATAGGTAGGTACACGTCGATATCTCTGTATGTCTGTGTTAGGGGGGAGGATTCGTAGTAGTTGGGGACGGCAGAAGACGAGGGGGGAGGACTGCCTCGGGGAATAAATGCGGGCCACGGGCTGTTCTCGCCTTCCCCACGAGAGGCCTTTCTCTCGCCAGACACACAGACATTTATCTATGTATGTATGTATGTATTGTATGTGTATGTATGTATGTATGTGTTGTATGTGTGTGTGTGTGTATGTATGTATGTATGTTTTGTATGTGTATGTATATATGTATGTATGTATATATGTATGTATGTATGCATGTATGTGTGTGTGTTTTTTTGGTATTTCAGTTTGTGTGGCGGCTCTTCTCGTCTCTCTGCGGAGGTTCGTACTTTGCAGACGCGAGGCGTATATTCGTCTCCCATGTCTACTTTCTCTTGAGACGCAGACGCTTGGGGAAGTTTCTTCCTTTCACGACAGATATCTTTGCCCCGAAAAAGTCGTGTATATATCTCCCTCTCTCTGTGTCGCAGCTTCTTCTCTATCTACGTAAACTTTCGTCTACGAAGGGGTGACTCTGAATACATATGTGTTTGTGTCGGTGTATAGATATCTATTTACGTATGGATACACGTCTGTCTCTATGTATCTGTGGCTTACTCTGTACACATACATATATATATGTGGGTCTATATATACGTTTGTATAGGTGTAAATATATCTAGTTATACATATGTGTGTGGATACGTCTCTCTCTATGTATCTATGGATATCCGTGTGTACATAGGTATGTATCTATGTGTGTACTTATGTTCATATACTTGGGTCTATATGTGTCTATATATATATGTATGTATAAGTCGGTCTTTATGTGTGTGTCTATGGGTATCCATCTGTACATATATATAGACAGATATTCATCTAGCTGTCCACCTACATATATGTACGTGTTGTGCCTGCACCTGTGTAGATACAATTGATATGTATACCTTTGTCCCTATATCTCTATATGTGTTTACCTGTGTATTCGCATACCTGTGTGTACACGTGTCTCCGCATATATGTGTGTAGATACGTATTTCTCTCTGTCTCTATTCTATATATAAATATATCTTATGTATCCGTCTACCAGCATATCTGTGTGTATGGATCTCGACCTGTCTTTTTGTCTACCTGTTTCTTCGTCTTTTCCTCTGCAGGTACATGTCATACGTATATGTGTGTGACTACATGTCTGTCCTTCTCTCTATCGATCTTTTTATCTGCATGTATATGTGTAAATTTGTACGAGTTTGTGCTTCTCGCTCTTTTCGTGTATTTATCTCTCTGTCCGTTTTCCACCATGGGCACGTCCCTCTATGAGTGATATACATATACATATATATATGTGTATGTACGTGTCTATCTACCTGTTTATCTGTCTACGTCTCCATCTATTTGTCTATCTACACAAATATATATATCTGTATATTCACGAAGAAACGCTTTGCAAATATATGTGTGTGTGTGTCTATCTTTTGCATTGCTGTGTGCATATGGGACTTTTTGCAACTTGTTTGCTGGGAGTAGTGGCAGAGAGAAGTGGCTTCTTGCTGAATTCGCGGAATCCGACGACATGCGTGGTTTTCCCGCCCTTCCCGCAACTTCTCCTTTCCCTGCTGCTGCAGAGTTTCGCTCGGCCAAGTGTTTGAACTTGTGCGAGCTGCATCTCATTTTAAGCGACCAACTTCGTCTACAAAAGCCGAGACCTCCGGAGGGCCAAGCGTCAGTGATGATTTTTTCAGAGATATCTCCTTTCCTCGCAAGAAAAGTCCACACATACTTCCCTTCTGTCCACAGACGTCCATAGAGCTTGGCCTGTTGTTGACAAAAAATATCCTTCTCTGGTGTGTATATCTCTGTGCAGCTATATCAACATATATAGATAGATAGAAATAGATGTATGTAGCCAGCTGTCTGCCAATATATATATATATATATGCGTATGACCAGCGTGTATGTACATATGTGTGTAGAATGTAGTGAACATAGGTGATGTGGCTGCGGAGGCAAAACATATCCTGAAAATCGAGCCACGTACCTTCCCCACACATGAACGAACTCTACAGATATATATATAAGAAAAAAAGAGATCGATTTGGTGCGGATGCGCACGTGTGTCTCTGTTAGCTACATAATCGTCCACATACGTGTATGTGTGTGTTTGTATGTGTGTGGCTTCGTGTGTGTCTGTCTATACCCATACTCATACACCTACATATATATATATATGTAGGATGAAAGGGAGAGGAAGAGAGATCGAGAAGTTTTTATATGTCTTTGTATGGGCATTTGTGTAGACTAGCTCTGTGTCTGTGTAGGAGCACGTATATGAACATAGAGACATGTGTACGTCCTTGGTTTTGTACCCGCTGGAGGAGGATGGTTGATCGCGTGTGTGTGGGGGGGAAGGGCGGGGGGGGAAGACACACGCCTCGGCCGGAAATTTCGGCAGCAGTGTGTGCGGATGTATCTGTTTTCTGTCTCTTCTTCGCAACGCTAAGCCAGTCATATATAAATATAATATATATATATGTATATATTTAATGTATAGCTCTTTGTTTAGATAAAGGTGCATGTTGGTATACATATATGTGTAAACATATATATATATATATATATATGCTGGAAACATCTATTTAAATATATATGTGTAGGTGTGAATGTATGTATGTGTGTGGGTGTGGGTGTCTCTGACTACACGTCTGTTCGTGTATGTAAGGGAGTAGTGCAGATGTACATGTGCGTACATGTGTATATATATGTATATTTGTGTGTATATAAATTGTGTGCATATATATATATGTATATTTGCGCGTATGCTTGAAGTTTTCCGCTAGTGAGTGCGCACCTGTATAGCAGTTTCGTGGTCGGTGTAGATCCTACTGTAGAGCCCGTTTTGGTACGCACATTGCCGACTAACACCCGTGTACGAGTTGCAACGCGTTGAAGTACATGCGTTCCCCCTGTGGTAGTAATGTCTGTGTCTATGTATGTTTGTAAGAAGTAGCATCTTTCTTTTTTCTCTCAGTTTGTTGAAGGCCTCATACGAATACGCGAACCGCTTCGCAAAACTCCGGACGAGAAATGTAATCGTCGATCTACGCGGGTAAGAGGGGACGCAAACTGACGCTTGCTGCTCGTTGTCCCTTTTTCTCGTATTACCGCTTTAGTCTCGGAAAACTTTAAACATGCATATATATATATATACACCTGGATATGTGTGAGTGTGTGTGTGTTCCGCGTTTCTGTACATGTAGATTTATGTGGCAAGTGCGTACATCCGTGTTCCATACGTGGACGTATGTGAGTGTCTCTAATCAATACAAGTGGTAAAACTGTAAATATACATATATGTATGTATACCTGGAGATATATATATATATGCATATATATGTGTTCGTGTTCCGCGTCTCTTCATGTAGATATTTAATATGTGTAGACTTTTGTGTATATACACGTGTTTGTGCGCATGTGTCTACAAACAGAAACATCTACAAGTGCAACAATTTATGCGTACACAATGAACATCTGGGAATGCGTATACGCGTACAGATACTTTGTAAATGTGCCCAACAGGTAATAAGCATGTAACAACTGTGTATATATATATAAATGTAGACGTACGTAGATGAGGAAAAAGAGGGAAAAATATGTATGTAGGCATATATGTATCTATATCTGTATGTATGTGTATGCACGTACGTATATGTACGTACTCACGTCTAAATCTGTGTCTGCCTGTGTGCAGGTGTGTGTGGATGAATATATGTGCTGTATGTCTGAAGAACTGTCGAGCGAGATAGAAGACGTTAGAGAGAGTGTGCCTTTTCTTCTTAATTTTGGTGGGGGGAGGGACAGAGGCTCGCACTCGTCCTTGTCCTCGCCGGTTTGCGTCTTCCCGGAGAGTGCTGCGGTGGTTTTCTTCATTCTCAGCCATGTTTTCTTGCACACGAGTGGGAGAGTCCGCACAGTCCCCGTCTCAACACTTCGTCCAGTGGAGAACCTTTCTCACTGTCCTCCTGGTTAGCTACCTCGTCTTCTTCCTCCTCGTCCAAGGTCGCTTAAATTTTGGCTACGTGTCGCATGCAGCCGTTGGCGATCATTCACCCACTGGTGCACCACCATTTCTTTTTCTCCTTCATTCTCTCTCTGCGTCTCCGTCTGTGTCATCATTAGGGCGCATTTTTCGAGACACTCGGACCCTGTTTTTCTGCTGTGCGTAGAACAAGAGAATGGAGGACCAGCACCTCTGTATCTCTCTGTGGGGTGCTGCGCACATGTTTCAGTGTGCACACACACGAGATAAAATCTGGATGTACACTTGTGTGTGCGTAGGAATGGTGTCGGGCCTGCCGCCCTCTATGTCTGTGTGATGTGCGCATACCCGTGTATACGTGTATATGTGCATCTCTCCCAGATGTAAATGTAGGCATATATTTCATTGTTCCGTTAAAGTAGCGGACGTAGTATACTTCTGTCTAAGAATGTGTACGAGAACAAGCCGTACGTACGGTTGATTCTTTCCACATATACATATATATAGGTTCTTATACGTTGCACCTGGTTTACCCGGTAAGACGAGGCGCTCACAGGGCAAAACGTTCTGTAGGAATGTGTAAGCTCCAAGGAAGTGGCAAGGATGCCTTTATGTAAATAGACGTGCTGGTGCACTCGCGGCGCCCTACCGATGCCGTTCCTTTTTCAGAAAAGCCGCCTATGTGCGTCCGCCAGCTGCCTAGAAGCACTTTGAATTTACTGTTGCACTCGTATGTGTGAACGTGTGTTACGTGAATGTGTCACTCCTATCTGTGCGCACACACGTATACGGATATTCATCACTCGCTCCTACGTGTATGCTTTTCGAGCGTGAGACCCTGAGGCGACTTGGCAGAGTATGGCAGCTGCTTCGTCGTTAGACGCGTGTATGCGAGTGTTCTCGCAAGCCACACTTGATCATTTGCATGAACAGACGTGTGTAACGATACACGGCGGAATTTGTGTGCGCATCCACAAGGTGTACAGGGACATGCAGAGAACATTTTGAAAGGTCTGTGTGTGTGTGTGCGTGCGTGAGGTGTGCTGTACTTGTGTCGAGGAGATACGAACGCAGATCAGTCCGACGATTCTGTGTCGGTGTATATGTAACGTAGAGGCACGTATGTAAGCGAGGAATGCATCGGGTGGTACATACGAATTGTGGAGATACGCGTAGATGACAGAGACCGTGTGGAAGTGCGGACGTCCGGCTGAAGTACGGATCGGCGTTAATGTATGGAGTGTGTGTAGGCGCCCGCTCAAATATCTTCACGTAAGTGATCGCCCACGGGTTCTTACCCGTACGTCTACATTCCGTGAAAGTGTGTGTTGCTATCAATTTTGGTGCCCAGGAATTTGGAGCGGGAGGGCGACTTGCATCAATATGAAATCGCTCAACTCGTAAATATCCTGCCGAAGTCTGTAGAAGAGGCGACGGCTCTGATTCCGTCTCTATCGCGCCTGCCGCTAGTGCGTCTACACCGCGTGTTGGAATTGCTGGAAATATTTAGAATTCATGCCACGTAAACGCGTGAAAGGCTTTACCGCTGGGTGGAAAGTCACACCTAGCATGTTCGCATACATATATATGTATACACCTGCCCCCGCGTTTACGCCGATCAATACAGACTCTGTCGGATGGAGTCGTCTTTGCCAGTGTTTCTCTCCCTCCATCTGTAGGTCTTGTAAGTCTGTGTTCGGCTGGCGCTTTGATCCATCACAATTTGGATGCGAGCACCCTCTCGTGGACAGTACAACGAAGTCACTTTTGTATTTGTAGAACTGTTAGATTCGCGTCTCTCCTGGCGAATGCGGATCTGGGGTGCGGCTCGTCTGCTTACAGTCTGTGGTGCAGTGGCACCACTCGTACTTGACTTCCCAGCAGGTACGATCTCGGAATCCATTCTGTGGTCTGCATTTCCTACTGCATTGCGTATTAACTTGTGAACTGTTGAGGCATGCAGTCACATGCCTCTGCTAAAAAGACTGGGTAGGCGCGAATGTTGTTCTACGCAGGTGTGTATAATCATCTCGGGACCACGTTTCAGGAATGTAGACGCAGCAGGTGTTTAACATTGTCTGACGGGTTGTGGGTGCGTCGCTGCTCACGTTGACGTGTACGCGCTTCTAAAACTCTAGACGGTTGTGGGCTAATGCGGACAATTTTAAACTTGTTTGGGGGCTAGGGCGCCGAGACAGCGCATTGAATTTTCGCTCGGTCAGAGAAGCAGCGTTTCGCTATAGTGTGGTTATCAACGCGGGAGAGCTTGGGTCTCTCATTTGTTACGTGTCCTGTTCACTTTGAAGGTGCACACAGAGTAGCACGCACATTAAGGGCTGACTGCACACAGCAGTCGCGCGCGTGCAGGGAACTTCTCACAAAACGACTTGTGTGTGATCTACATGAAAGAGCACGAATGTGTGTACGACTGCGCTTTTTCGGAACGTGTCAGAGCATTCAGCGATGGCGCTGTTGTTGTAGCGCGTACACGTTAGTTTCGCCGGTTTAAGTCTCCGAAGACGGCCGTAAGCTCTTTTTGCGCAGAGCCGCTAGCAGCAGCAAGTCGAAGCGCAGGCTGAACGAAGGAAGCGTCCGGGTTTCAGTTCTACACACAGACTTGTCCAGTTGTTCATTTTGTGGCGTGAGCATATATATGCCCATAAGCATTTACTCACATTTGTGTACACACCGGGATACCGTTAACAGAGTGCGTACTGGTGTGGGTGTGTGGCTACGTAGTACGTGCGTCTAGAGAACATGCCCATACCCCCACAGTGTATATAATCAGGGGTACAAGTACGCATATATCTACCTTAACTAAGAAGCGACGAGGCAGTACGCGTCAGTGTGCTCACATGCATTGATCACACTCTGGCTGTCAAATAAAGCAGTGTAGGAGCAGAGGCTTGCCCAATTGTCGGCAGAAGCGAAACGGTGGTCTGCCAACATCAGCGCGTGCCTTACGCTACTCGGCACGCATGGGTGAATCAAACTGTTCACGCAGAGACCTGTGTAATGGAGAGTGGGTTAATTTCGGCACGAGATAAAACCTGTGCAGATGCGCACGTGTGCATTTCTTGTGACAGTGCCGTCTCCGCTGCGCTACCGTGAGTCTCGGCCTGAGACTGCAGCAGCACCGACAGCAACAGCAATAGCCTCTGCATCAATCGCTGCAACACGAGCGGAAGAGAACGTCGCAGCAGGAGTGGAAGTCCGCCTCGAGCAGCAAAAACCTGTGCAGATTGCTTAATTAGTGGCGGCTCGCGAACGGACGCACCAGCAGCAGCAGCTGGCGGCGAAGTAGCCGACGAGTGATACGCCGCTAGGATGGCAGCAACTGCCAAACTACCGGACCGACACCGGCGATGTGCCGAAACAAACGGCAGGGAAGCAGGTGTCGACTTTTAGAGGTGTGAGATTCATGATTGGGTAGCCATTCATAGTTGAGGGAAGTGAGCGTACGTCTACTCTGACAGGAGGTTCTTCGATTACACACTCCCTTATGGGTAAAAGATGATCTCCTCTCCATGAATTGTGCACGCTTGGCAAAGCAGTGCTCCTTATCGAACGTATTTGATGCTCGTAACCTCGGCTTTAACGTTGTGTCGAGCCAGTTGCTTTCCCGTGGCGGTCTGGCAGATGGGGAAGGGAGAGGGAGAGTTCGTGTTTGTACACCTGGGAATCTCGAGTAGAACCTGTTTTACTGCTTGTGCGAGCTGGAGATCCCCGTCGTTTCTGATAACTACCACCTGCTCAACGCCCCCAGACCTAGCGGAAACTCCTCCAATTTTCACGCGATCACGCGTAAAAGTGGAATCCTGCGTGACCTGGCGAACCGCGTGATAAAGAGAATCCCCAAATTCAGCGGTGC
Organism: Sarcocystis neurona; assembly: GCA_000727475.1. Classification (NCBI taxonomy): domain Eukaryota; phylum Apicomplexa; class Conoidasida; order Eucoccidiorida; family Sarcocystidae; genus Sarcocystis; species Sarcocystis neurona. Next base: position 3,276,437 of record KL647298.1, on the reverse strand, counting down.
AAGAGTTGCGCTGCCCGTGGCAAATTTTGTTCAGCAGCGTGAGCGGAGAGACGCCGAAGAAAACGCGCAACTCGGAATTCCCCGGGCGCTGCGGCTTTGACGACTGCTCGGGTTTCTGCTTCGCCAACACTGGCCTCGACTGCTCCTGCTGCTGTTTTCCATTTGCGCTCTCAACCACCTGCTGCGTTGTTTGCTTATCCCCATCATCTGCGGGCTGCAATGGACAGTCCTGAGCCTTGGAAACTGGATTAGGTACAGCTGCCACGACGTGTTGGGTGACATCGTCTGTGTCATTTGAAGTAACTCCGGGTAACTCCTCTGCAGGTTTCGGTAGGGGTTTAGGAAGGAAACCAGATCCGCTTTTAGCACCGGGCAAAGCGTTTCCTGAGCTAGCCGGTTTATCCGGCTTTGCAGGTGATATTCCAACGGGACCACACAGTTTCATATCCACCACACTGGAGTTGGACTTTTCTGTTGCCACAGCCGGCGGTGGACCAGGTTTGGCCACTCCTTTAGGCGCAGCCGGAGAGGTACCGGCTACATTTTGTGAACTTGATCCCTGAGAGGGGGGGCCTACGTTCGAATCTCCAGCAGGAGAGGATTTCGTGCCATGCGCCGACTTCCTTTCGCTTCCTTGTGCTGGCGTCGATGACGGAACCGGAGGCTGGACTGCAACGGTAACTTTTCTGTTCGCAAGTAGGGATCCTCCGTGGCCAAATGTGGCGGACCCTCTCAAGCCTTGAAGCGCAGACAAAAGGGAATCTAGGTAGTAGAAGGGGAGGCGTAACACACCTCCGAGATTCCGGTTTGCTGCCTGCTCAGCACTAAAATAGTCCCTGCCACTGAGACGGTAGTTACGCGGCAATATAGAAGTTATTTCGCAATTTTCACATCGACGCCCCCCGCGGCCTGGAAACGCTGCGGTGCTTCGCGGCTGTACTGCAGACGTGCACAAGGGCAACATCGGTCATGCAACAACGTCTGCGGGGAAAGCTCTTGCTGCAGTACTTCTTATCACGCGGATACAACACCAGGGTTTTGAACCTGTATGCAGAGGCTGGACCAGCAGGAACGAACAAGAGCATACATAGAGAATACTATCGAAAAACAGTCCAGTCTGTGTACCTCATACAGGTATCAGAAGCTGCGCCTCCGGGGTACACCAAGTCCTCCACGGGAAGCGCTCATGCAGATGATGCCGAGAGTGAAACAGCATGAAGTGTCGATAGGCGTTGTCGATTCATATCAGACATGTGGTGCAGATGCGTGTCAGCAGCAGCCGCAACCCCGAACCCTCCAAACATGCACACAGGATTGTTTCCTCATTCCTACTTCATACACGGCCGCTTGTTTGTACAGATAGACGCAAAAGCTGCCACGCAGAAACATGTAAAGCTGGCAAAAGCGCTGGACTCGCAAAACGTTGTGCTCTTTACTCGAATACCCGGCATTTTATCCCGGCAACGGATAATACGTCAGGTCCCAAATACTATAAGCTAGAGCAACTTTTAACGCAGGCACTTGGATATCTGTTACTGCTTCTGAACTCCGTCTGTCAGTGTCACTTACATCGGTGCGCATGTCCGTGTTTTGTTTGCTGCTATGCTTCTCCCCACACACTCATGTCTCTCTCTTTCCTGCGTATACATCTGGCGCCCAACCCCTCTCAAAGTGAGTATCTGCAAAGCGTCTTCTATTGCGATACCTCCAAGATAGGACCTCCCAGACGGAGTCGCACAAGAAGAGATACACTTTGACCTTTTCTGCTACACATAGAAGACATGACGCGACACCGCCTACTGGCTGCAAACAGCAACCGAGGACGCAGAGAATGTACCCGTTTGCGTTGCTACTTCCGATGTAACGGCACGTACGACGTCAGTACGGTGTGAGAGGTGGCGACAGGTTCCACGTATAGGCAGGGATTTTGTTTATTTACATGGATCCGTCTAAGTGCGACTAAGGCTTTCCATTTTATTACTGAAAGCACAAATACACAGAAGCCCGTGTATTCGTAAAGGCTTACGAGTGCGGCCGTGCACACAGTTCTTTGTGGTCCGTTACATCTGGGTATATACGCTTAGGTGCTCGCGAACCGGCGGACGTGCGTGTACACGCTCGTCGGTCGCACGCTCGCGTGGGATATGTGTACACGCATACACATATGTATAATTATATATTCACATGAAAGTGGTAAATTCCTACCCAAGTGTGTACTCTTTTGAACACTGTTCAATTCGAGTTGCAGGAATTGTCCACAACTGTTGAGTCGTGCACACAAGCAGCGTGCGGGAGCTCATTATCCACTTACCGCCCACGTGAACAATGCCAATTAGCGCGATAACAATTCGGGTGCACAGAGCCGTCATTTTGCAGAGTAACGACGAAATCCCACGAATGTTTGGGGAGCTCCGGCTCCGAATCTGTGCTAAAGCACCTGTAAATTTGTGCTCTACGTCTTTCGCTCGGCGCAATTCCCCAGAGAAAATATCCGCTGCATAACTCAATTCAACCTACGTAGGTACAGTCATGGATAGAGAAGATAGCGTTTCCATACGAACGAAATTATTCCGACCTCTGTAGGTACAGCCACCTGCATATACGGATGATACCAGGGGTTAACCAGAGCATGGTACATAAAGTGCACGTATGCCCGCAGTCACAAACAGTGCTACACAAAGTGTTGCGTAGGATCTATGAAAAGAGACCCTTTTATGGTGGAAGGTTGCTACTCGAAGTTGTGTTGAACTCCAGTCCTTACAGGAAACTGGAATACATACCTACGTTAAAAACTCCTATTTTGACCAGCAACGCTGATTACGCACACAAAATCCAGAAAAAAGCAGAATTTCCCAAAGTCGCATGTACACACACTTGAGCAATCAGCATACAGTGAGTCTGCTCGCAGGCTGTTTGGAGGTGCTTTATATGTTACCCGGCTGGTATCAGTGACAGGAGAGGAGGAGAAGGGAGGGTAATCGCGTACGCGTAAACAGTGTTACAGTCACCAGTGAGAATTGAAGGTGCACGCCTTCACAGGCTTTGTCTATATACTTTCTGATATCAGCACACGTTTACAAAAATGAGCGTCCATTCAGTCGTACCTGAACACTGACGACTGACGGCGCCGGATTGTTTAATATAATCTTAAGATATATATATATATATGTACGCGACTTTCGATGTGAATATTCATTTAGTCATGTGTTGAAAATTAGGACAATTGCCACTGACACCGCCGGAATGGACCACGGCTTTTATCCGGAGAGGCACACACCAGTGTGCACGCGTACAGTACATAGTGTCTACGGGGAGACGGTAGCGCACCGGTTCCCAAAACTCGAGAGAGATACGCACGCTATGCACTCCACACCAGGTTCACGTAAGTTGAAGACGACCTAGGGCAAACGCAGAGGAAAAAGGTTGTGTTACCGAGCGAAACGTCCGAGATTTGACTTCGTCTGCTGATCAGCCCCCGTCGCGCAGACCCCTCTATTCTGTTGCACATTGCCTCACACGCGCGGAACATGCGTGCATCATAATGCAGCACACTGCACCGCAGCACACGTACGACGTACACAGCTGCACAAAAAAGTGTGCGTAATCCGTTTGCTTGACGTAACCTGTGCTTTTCACCCTTGAATAACCTCCAGAAATGAATATGCGATGTGTATGATGTTGAACTGTACAAGGTGACGCACACACTACACCTTGTCTATGCAAAGTTGAACGCTACGCAGAATGAACACATATGCTTTGAAATATTGGTCACCGTGGAGAAGCCTGTAATTTCGCCCGCCGTATCATGATAATAAGACGCTCGTGTCAGAGACCAAAAAGACTCGTTGCTTCCGAAAAGGTGGCTACTGCTTTGGAGTGTGGCTTACGCTGAATGGGAAGCATCCCCTTCTCCGCGTGAATTGTACTTGATAATCAAGTTTTTCGTAGGAGAGAGCTTTTTGAAGCCCACTCGCTCCTGCGCCTGCAGTCCCATTCCACTGGAGCGAAACAGCACACTGTTCTTCCAGCCTTTCTGATCCGTTAACTGCTAATAATTGCTGACCGATCTGTAAACTACGACTAATAGTCGGTTCCCGAGTTCGGAAAACTAAGCGAGTCGAGTGACACTGCACGTGAAAGGTTACAATGCGTCACAAGAATGAAAGGGAAAAAACAGTGCATGCTGCAATACATCAGCCACTAAAGCACAACGCCTTTGGTCTGCGCTGCAGACTAAGCCCCCTCGTGCACACGGAAAAAATTGGGCGTCAGCGTGACTGTTTCAGCCGGTCGTCTAGCAGCTGGCTAATCTTTCATCAGGTGGACGGAAGTTAGGCGCGAACCGGAATGAGCTTGTCACCTCTACTAAGACCATATAGCTCTTCGTGACCCTCAACCAGGCCGCCATTGTAGCCATTGCCACGTGGCGGCACCGTTGCAGAGGGGCTTCTGCGGACCGGTGAATTACGAATTCTACGTGTAAACGGAAACATTGCTTGGGCCTCTGGCGCAGTGACATGCAAGGGTGTCCACACGTAGACACATGGTCTGAAGTACACATATGCGCTATAACAAAGAACACCGGAAATCACAGAGTTATGTCTGCACACGTGATCGTTCACGCTCAACACTAGGCATACGCACAATGGTTGTGTTTCAGGCGCACGTCCGAAGGCTGCTTGGTAACACGCACACTTTCAGCACACTTACAAGACGAGTGCATGTACTAAGGACACGAAGTGCTTTTACGCTTCCAATGCACATGTCACCCCTTCCCGTGGAAGTTGAGTGTTTGTCCCAAGACACCTGGAGCGAGCCTGCTACAACGAGAGACACAGTCGACAGGATTTGCTCAGATGGAGTCTGCAGATGTTGTATTCATTATATCATCAATTGCATAGGAACATTTTCTCTTCTTGCTCGTTGTCCACACAAGAAGGCAGCATAGAGGTGTAGTCTACACCTTTTTCTGTGCGTGTTTCAATTGCGTACTCTTAAGTGTGCCCCGCCATTCGGGAAATACCCCGTAAAAGTGTCGACGTAAATGTCTTCTATTTCCAGTACAACACTTACGCACAGAAGACAAATTCAGAGACGGTTCAGGGGGGTGTATGTGCAGGTTGATGGAATTATGGCGGAGGAGCTTTTTAGTGCACGTAAGCATTGCGGTCCATGCACTTATTTGTGTATGGCGATGGACAAACACCTACAATCCTACGTGATACAAGAAGACTCTCACAACACAGCGACGAAGAAACGGCTGCTCGAATGGAAGCTCAATTTTGTCGCTGCATTTATATCTCTCTCAGATTCCGCGATATCCAAGAAGGTTCCGTTGTAAGTCGAGGTGCTTAATCTCTTTGGAACAATGGGTCTTTACGGGTAGCGACTCAAAAATTTGGTACTGCCACCCTGAATGCTTGTCACAACAGTGCGTTTTTGGCTGGCCTACGCGCACGTACGCGGGCGTATCTCATCGTAAATGACGACTCAGTGTGTTCAACTCCCTGCGCTTGAAGAATCCAGAGGATGTCGGTGTTAAGGAGTTCTACGGCTCTGAGAAATGAAGTGGTTGGAAGAAGGTAGGCAGAAAGATGTTATTGAGAGCTTCCTCGGACCATGTAATAAGACGTTACGAGGGAACGGAACGAAACACGTCATTGGAAGAAGATTTTACCGTTGATCTTCTTGTAGTTGTCGAGGGAACCTTCATTGAACACATACACGCGAGTAGAATGGGGAACACTCTTATACGCGTAGGATGCCCTTGAAAGTGAGAAGTGCCTCGCATGGAGCAATCCAGCAGAAAACAATTTAAACAGCTCAGATTATCACTCGTGACCTCGCCTTCTTTCCCCACTTCAGAGGCTACAGTCTAGTGTTCTCGTGCCGCTGCCGTTCGACTGTTTTTGGATAGTGAGCAACAATGTACTTTTCTTCCGCAGATCAGGAGCGGGAGTTCTGCATTTCTGACGCCTGTCGTGTACACCTGTCAAAAGGGAGCTCTGCCCCAGAAATCCTTCACATTGTCACCCTGGCCACTCCCTACGCAATCAATTCTCTTTCGAGCTAAATGATTCCTTACTTACCACAATATTTCCGTGGAACACAAGCATATGGAGGCGGCTACCTGTTGAAATATCACCCGAAGTATTTGCAGACAGGTGAAGAACACGACTACAATATTTTGAGCAAGTTGGTCAAAGCCGAGTGGAAGAATTTACAAGTGTCATGACCACTAAATATTTGTGTGAAATGTGCACCTCCGCGACTAGTTCAGCCGAAGCAAACAGTGTGCCGGACACACGAGAAATGAAGATGACCTGTTGCACAAGTCACGCATAATGAGAGCCGTCCTGCTTAGGTTCACGGAAGGTACATTTTTTTACGGTGTCCGTGTGTCCGTACGAGGCAAACGCACAATCACATGTACATAGATGTATGTACGTGAATAACAAGCAAGACTGCCCAAACATCCCATCCTGTCCCTATATATACTAACGTACACGCACATGCTATACATACGTGTGTCGGATGTTCTGCAACTTCAATAGCGTAGTCTGACAGCATCCCTGCATGAACACCAGCCACGCACGGCAGCGCGATTAGAGGTCGTCCCTGTGGGGTGCTTCGGTGCCCCTTACTGAATAAATTGCGTGGGTAGAGTCTTGCGTCGTGTCTACAGTGTTTCGGTGCACGTGGTTGAAAAAACAGGTATTAAGCAGTCTCTAGGGCTCCTCGGAGCAAAAAATTTTAAGACGATTTCCCTGATGCATTTAGGTAGACAGTGTCTAACACTTTATATGCTAGATTTTCTTGGTTTCTGCTGTTTGAATACTTGATGCTTCGCCTTGCAGAGTTGCGTGCTGTTCGCGTCATCTGGGGCGCTCGGTAGAATGCGCGTTTTAGGGAATACTGTGCGTATGCGTTCGGCCACTTCCTTAGAGAAAGGATACTGACCGACAATATTTCCAGCTGCACAGAGAGCGAACAGGGCGCAATACAAAGGCACACACACGTGTTTTTACGGACAGCAGCCTACGGTTCTCTCTATTACTCGACTGCATAACAAGAGTACAATTATCGTAATTCAACGAAGCGCACACAAGCACGTGGTGGACATTCCAAGTGTGAAACTTCGTATTATTGCTATGGGTAGACAAGGTGAATTCTCTTATGCTCGCGCAACGTATTTGTAAGATATGCGCACGAATCGCAGGCCAGGCCCGTCAGCAACCAGCAACTAGTGCCTTTTTCTCTGTAGCACAAGTAAGCTCTACGCTGACGGCACTTGCAGCAGGTCGGACAACGGTCGGTCGTGTTTGTAAGGGGGTGGAGGTGCGACAGTCTTACCAATGCGATCCAATACAGAAGATTTCTCTACCCGCTTTACAACTCATCAAAAGTGCGAAACACTTAACAGGCGTCACGCATCGGAACCTACACCCTCATGTAAACCAGTCCCTGCTCGCCAGAAGCTATTGTGGAATGTCGGGTGAAAAAGGCACTTGACACGTACTGAGTTTAACGTATCTACGCGTTGTTACGGAGTGCGTACAATGGTTATTCTCCGGGTCTTACTTTCACGTAGTTGCACACGTTTGAACACGTGTGTAGTTGCACATAACGACTTTGTGCAGCTAGTCGTTCTACAGTTTAACAGCACTCTACAGACGCAAACCTAAAGGAAAGGAATACAAACTGTTGTTTGTTACCGTGTAGATGATTAGCGAATTCAAACCGCCTGAGTTGAAATTCCATCGACTACTTTGCACTGTCTTACTGTGCATTCAGTACTGAAGTCACTGCATAACTCACATTGCCCGTAGTTGCACACCACTAGAAATTTCCGGGTCGGGACCTTCGTGGTGACACAAAGGTGCTTGCAAAGCAGATAGGCGCAACCCATGTGGGTTGTCTTCTCCGCCAGGACTTGCGTCATATGGCCAACCATGACTCCTTCATTGTGCTTGCTGTTGTCGCAGTGAGGAAGCATGTCCGCGGTGCACGGATTTCCAACCGTGCCGTATCTGCGACAATGTGCCACCCCGTTGTGAAAACGTGCGAACACGACGTTACAGCAATTTCGAAGTAACTGTGGGCGTGGACAGCATCTTCACACCCTGGGTGCAGCACTCACGATGTATGACCTTGCAGGCCTTCACTGAAATGCTGGCTGGTGTTGAGGTGACGCACGTCTCGCATGGAAGCAACAATTTTAGAACAGTTTTTGGCCCTAGCTGGGTGCTACATCCTCTTAATACCTGTAGCTGTAGTCTCGTGAGTGCGATCTCCACTACAGATTCAACTGCTCACCAATCATCCTGACTTTAAAACGGTTGAACTGTGTCGCAAAAGCACTATTCTCTGCCTACCGGTAGCAGAATATTTCAGTGAACCAGTTGTAGGGCACTTTCTTCCAGCCAAGCTCGCCAGCGACGCACTGAACGCTCAAATTTTCGCCGACGTTTGGAAAGCCGCTCACCAACTGCTCAACAATGACAGTAAATATTTGAGCGACATAGTGGCACACTCCATCAGTACTCTGTTGCTATTCTGTCGCGCCGTGTGTGCCTTTTCAGCTTTGACGATGCCGACAACTAGGCGGACAAGAATTAGACGACTCTTGTCATGCAACCTATATACTCGTGGCCAGGGTAGAGTTGTGCACGCCCGTGTACACAGGTTTGAGCAAACTCCGAAAAGTCTTCTGCGAACCATCAAGGTAGAAAACAGTTGCAAAAGTAGTAGATAGGAGCGCCGTGGTTGCCCATTTCATGCGCTCGCAAACTGCATAGATTAAATGCATTGTGTCGCTAAAAATTACAAGAGGGAACGCTGTGCGCTTCTCAACGCATATTTTACACCGCATTCCATAGTTGTGCGCCACACTTTGCGGAGCGCTCCTACTTGGCCACCTTTCACTTACCGCTGATTGAGTTTGCTGATCCGAATGATGAAGGTTACAATCTTTAGTCTCTTCAAGCACAGTTGCCCAGTATTTTGCAAATTGTTTTAAACGCTCGTCAAATGCAAGTGGCTTCAACCCGATTTGAGCGCGAATTTGATTGTGCTCCTCCAGCATGCCTGCGGAAGATGTAACGACCAGAACTATTGATCAAGGTCGCCGATAATGAGAAGTCGCACGTAAAGGTTTATAGCAACACGTAGCCGCCTGCGAACCCGAATCGCCACTCACGCAACATAAGTGGCCTTCACACGGCTCTAGAGCTTTCCCCGTCGGCTAGTCCTATACCTACACCGTTTGACGAAATGTGGGTGCCACAAGTTTCCAGAGGGTTTGCGCGTGTGTGTATACACCGAGCTGAAATTCGACGCTTTTGAGGCAAGGCACCGTCGACGTCTGTGCTACGAAATTAAGACTCCTGATATCTTTTGGATGCCAAAAAGTGGGTTGATCTGCTGAAAAGGCAACCACCAAAACTTCCAGAAATCCGTCTTACAGACGGCGGCATCCCTCAACTGGGACGCACGTGTGTTCCGCTCGAAAAACCCGTGCCTTTTATTGTGACTAAATGTGCGTGAAGGAACAAAATCGGGCACCTCCACAATAAATAGCAACGTGCGTAGTCACCTTTGTCGAACTCGGCCTCATCCACTGCAAGACAGCAAACGTCAGAAACAAGAGCAGAAGGCCACACAAACGGCTAGCCTGGAAGAAGGCAGACCTTCAGCGCCTTTCTGGACACGGAACGTGCTCGAATTTCACTGTTCCACTCCTAACCTTCAGACCTGCGTGAAACGGTCCCAGTATTACCGACGTACACTGCATCGACAAGTTACAAGTGGGAACTCGTTTGTATTGATTAGCTGCGCCTCCAATACTTGCGTCCGGTTCAGCGTCTGAGGCGTCCCTATTCAAACTGAGGCGGTCTCGCAGATTACTAGTAATTTGTGTGGTAAAAGTAGCATAGCACAACCACAACACTTATCCATACCGTACCCCGTGCGCTGGCTAGTAATGTTTCGCTGAAGTACGCGAAGAACCGGCTTCGACGTCACATATAGAGGTGCGTGTGTGCCGCACAATGGCCACGCACGAAAGACTGGACGCGCGTCTTGTGTACACAGGAAATATTTGCAGCGTTTTGAACGCTACAGAAGACAACGTGAAAAGTAATTTTTGTACAGTGACGCGATTTGTTGTCTACAGCTTCTGGCCGTCCGAATCGGCACTACAGAATCAACCCCTTGTTAAGTGTACTAACTGAGGCGCAGGCTCGCGCATTCTCCCAATGCGCGCTACACTTGCCTTTGCAAATTATGTTGTCATCAGCGTAATGGAAAGTAGTAGAGCATGTCTTTTTCGTCTTATCAAACTCGCCGACGAAATACCCTCGGGAGGCTTCGCCGCATTCTGATTCTCCAATGGGCTGAGAAGTCGCTAGACTATACCTGCGCGTGAGTGGACTACTAAAAGTCAAGCACCTCTGGGATGCATCGGCCTCTGAGAAACAGGTACGTGCAACAACACATACATTACACAACCACGCGGTATTCGAGCGCGTCTCTTTTCCTGCCACGCTTACACGTCCTCCGTCAAATAATCGCAGGTAAAGAAGTGGGGGTAAGTTTACACGGGTCCTCTGCTGCTGCGTCCTTGGTGGCGACAGACAAAGAACTTGCCTGTGGCTGTTGTCGCTGCGAATGAAACACGTCAGCGGGGCAACTCCTCTGTGAAGGTGAGTGCTTACGCTTGTAAAAGTAGACGGACGCAGGCAATAAATTGAGTGCTTCAGTGACGACGCTGCTTAGGGTATCGGGCTCGGCAGCTAACCGTAGGGCGTCCAGCTTTTCGGAAACATCTTCAGAATATGACAGGACAGAGGCACGTACACATGTTTCTTGTCGTCGTTACCTTTCTCAAAAAACGGCTACAAATTACTGTATCGCGCCGGAGAAGCTGCAGTATTGTTATTTTTCGGACACCAGGTGTCCTTACACTGTACGGGATTCGTGTTTATTTTTCGCGCTCAGGAGACGGATATCCGGTGGAAAAACAGAGGCTGCTCGTTGCCACCGGCTGAAACTCAAACGTGATATTAGTAATGATAACTACCGCATACATTATCGTTGGAACCTACTTTTGCAGCCAGCGAGACCGACGCACGATTCTGGATTCACTCGAACTAAACACCGTCCACTTTCCCAGGATGATGAGAAGCCAAATGATATTCCTTGGCCACATGCAACACTGCACTTCCCAAAGTTTGTTTCAACACTAGGGCACTCGCCTGCACATTCAAAGGATAGCAGTCATACCTATACCTGAGTATGTTACCATGCAGCGTTGCCCCTTTTTTCTTCAGCGGTTGGGACGACGGCTGACACAAGCTGCCGCGTCCGTTAAAAAAAGAGAAATATGTTCTTGCGTGTGTGCGGGGTGGGCTTCTAGTCATAAGCTGGTGGGCGTACGTTAGCGTACACAATGCCAGATTTGGTCGCCACCGTATAAGAGTTTCCAGGCAACCAACCTGCCCTGCTTTAGACGTATCACCTAGAATCCTTGACATACTCGTAGAAGAACAGTTTTTTCAAGGAGCCGGGTAATCAAAAGTATGGCGCAAGGCTTTACATCATCGCACTCTGACGAAGATCGAGAAGTGGTCATTCTTACGATGCAATGGGTTGTCAACGTATTTTATGGCTTCCACAGGGCTCAGGGTTTCAGAAGATGCGTCAGATGGCAGTTTCTTTGCTGCCTCGCCCTTCAGCCTTGAGAACGCGGACTGCTGGGCGGGAGAAAGCTTGATCGGAGACGGCAGGCGGGGAATGGGGTGTTCGAGAACTGGCTCAGAAGACATTCTTAACGGTATGGGGGTCCTCTCAGACTTCTCTTGGTTCAACAGCAACACACACAGTTTTGTCAAAGCATGACTACCGGTTGTTGGGTCGGGTGTCGGTTTATTTTTGCCTCAGCGGCGCCGTAAACATAGTAAGACTGGCCGTGTGCTCTCAGGAGAGGGGGTCTCTCTACAGTCCTAGTTTTCATCAAAGAAAGAAGGTACGCTGGAACACGTAACCACACATAATTACTGAGACCTCCAGCTACGTAGAGACTCGTCAGGCTCGTTACTGTTGAAAACGTACCCTCCTTGCACATTTTCGTGCTTGCTTCGTCTTCAAATGCCCTAGTGGACACGTAGTGATCTTCCTTTTTCTTTTCCTTGTACACAAAGCGGGACCGTACTGCTAGCCCACACTCGCCTTCCTCAAGCGTTTTCCCTTTGAAGTATCTCCCAGACCATGCTGTGGTGAAAGCCACCAATAAAAGAGTTTCACGTTCATCTGCAAGAGATCGACAGGACACACAGGCGCACGTGTTCAAATGCAACAGGAGACACTCGTAATTGGAAATGCTGACGGCTGCGCGGAGTCTGGATGCAGAGACTCGTGAGAGCAGTTGACAAACTCGGACACAAAATATGTGTCGTGAACTCGCCGTCCCTTCGAGAGCAGGTGCGAATCATTTCCCGGAGCTACTGCATCTTCACAGTGATCCTACTGGGGATCCTCGGTCTCATCAAGAGTAAAGAGACACATTTTCGAATGAGGGCATACTCGTGCACGTCGCCCGTGAAAACTGTTTACTTTGTTCCCACTCAGCTTCCGGAGGAATCATGCGCGCCACACTTCGGAACACTGACTCAGGCATGTTCTCCGGCTTCCGCACATTCATAACCTTCCACTTTTCGAGTGGGTCTGCGAAAAGGCGTCCACAACGGTCATGCTGCTACGTAATGCTCCTGACCAGCTTTCGCCGAAAGTCTACGCAGGAACTGCTTTGCAAAGGAATATTTTCATTTTGGTACGGGCCGTCGCCTGTACGACAATTCCATGATTTCCCCGAAAAAAAACTTAAAGCCTACCCGGACAGGAAGATAGCTCCATACATGGAAACTTAAGACTGATCGATTGGCAGCGTTGCCCTTCAGGCTTCACCTGGAAGCGGTAGCGATACCCCTTTCCACACTTCCCCGTGCAGTCACTCAGGCTACTGAGGACGTGCGGACAGGTAGCTGAGCAGAAGTAGGGACAGCAGACCACTGATGTGATGACTGTCTGAGACATATCAGAGAAGGGAACATGGCGGAGAACTGTTCACTGTACCACGGACTGTGCGAGTTTCACGGTCAACTGAAGCGAGGGAGTTACCAGTCACCAGTCCCCTTCGCCTTCCCAAGAACGCACTTTTGAACGTATGACCGGCTTAGTAATTTCCACTGCAATGTACAGTGTTTCACGTTGTGCAACAAGCCCTCGTGTCAATTTACAGACTGCGACCAGCAGGGGAAAGGAAGAAGAGAAACCAGATCTTATACTGTTGGTAGCTTCGGCTAACGAAGCAGCTTGTGTTTCTGTGTCGACGTGGGGTGCTTAGCCCTTCTCCGCTGTTCAGATCTTATTCTGTTGCTAGCTGCAACTAATGAAGCAGCTGGTGTTTCTGCGTCGACATGCGCTGCCTAGTCCTTTTGCGCTCTTCAGTTCTTATTCTATTGCTAGCTGGAAACGAAGAAGCAGAATGTGTTTCTGAATCCATCTGCAGTTCTTAGCCTTTTTCCGGTCTTCATAGCGCAGGTCATAAAAGAATCCGGTCCTTCTAAACAGGCCTTGCAGTAAACACAGCAGCTGACGAGTCTCACATTTCTATTGTGCGAAGAACGCGTGTGGCTTACGATTTCCAGGTTCTGGCGTGACACTGACAACACGGATGCTTGCACGAACTTTTCCCACGTCTTTTTCGACAGTTGTCTTTTTTTCCAGCACACGCTGCAGGAGCTCCTCGGCCTCCGCCTGGTCACTGGCTGAAGGAAGGCACACATGCAAAAGCAATATTGGTTTCTGCGTGGATTTCGTTCCCCTTCAGAGCTTGGCTACGCAGACGCAGACAAACAATGCACCGAGTTGTATATGTGAAAGGAGATGCGTTGATGGCGTACGGAGACAGCCGATGGACACGCACTGCAGAAAAAGTTCTCCAGGCCTACAGCACTTTTTAATTTGCTCTGCAATGAAAGCGCAGCCTGACCTACGCAAGATTCGCATGACCACTACCTCTTTGACTACGGTGTGTGATTGCACGGGCTGTGAGCCATGCGCAGCCACCGCGTGCATGTGCAGTCAACAAAGACAGTGGAACCAAGCTGAGAATGGGAGTAAGTTGATGCTCAGTGGGTACTGATTGTGACGAGATGCATTCTGAGACTGACATTCGTATGACGCTCCATTTCGCAACTAGTTTTTACATAAAACACCTTGTAACGTCTGAAACCTCAGGCTGAAAAAAGAGCATTTGAACAAGATGTGTAGCATCGTCGCAGGTGGCACAAAATCACTGGGTACCGCTGAATAGTCGAGCGAAACTCCGAGCATGTAGCAGCCAACAGAGTGTACACTGAAACGAAGCTGCGCGGTGCTCACGGCATTCACGGGTTGGTTGATGTCTCGACGCGCACTAGGAGCGTGCAACGCGTTTTAGGATTTGACTATAGGACGCGCGGGGGTGCATACAAAAGGACAGACTTTGTACGGACGCAACCACGTGCGGTCGTGTAAACGCACAATAAACGCTAAAGCGAGCTATGTCTACATTCGGCGCCATACGTCGACAATTTCGTAAGCCAGAAGATGTACAGGACTGTGTCAACCGTCTCTGTTATACCGCAGGGCCGTTCTCCTTTTGTGTACCGCAAGTGTGAGCCGCACTTACCTGTAGGTGCTTTGCTGGTTAGCGGCGGCAGTAGCGAGCCAGGCTGCTCCGCTGTCGGGCCAGCTGGCGCCTGTTTTGGTTTCTCTTTCGCCGGTGTCGTCGCGGGGGCGAGCGGGCCTGCAAGACCTCGTAAGGGGACAGAGGACTGCTGCTGTTCTTCCTTCTGTCTTTTTTCTACGCCTGGGCCAGCACACCACGCAAAGTACGCAAAGTATGTTATATACATGCGTGTTCCCATGGGGCACAGCAAGGAGATGTCGAAAAGCGCCTAGAGTTGGCAGTGACCTAAGCATACCCTTTGGACTGCTTCAGAGAATAAAGCAAGGAGACAGGGACGCTGAAGGAGAGATCTGTGACACAAAACGACGAAGTACAGATCACTTGGTGCGTCGAACACCGCACTGATGCAGACAGCCAATGCGAGTGCTTTCCAGTCTCTTGTGGTACGACATGGCGCTCTAGAGGCTTAAGTTTCAAAGTCAGTCGACACGGCCGACCCAGCGCTGTTTTAGAAAACTGTAGTGGCCAGCATTTCTCCCTGTAACGAAGTGTGCCCTCTAGGAGTACGACTCGTACACAACGATGGAAGCTCAAGCGTCTGCGGCATCACATGTGACTCGAAGCCTCCTAAGCGCTCGGTCGTGAGAAAGAAGGGACGCGTGCTTCCAAGAAAGGTCGGCGTGGGGGTTAACGTTAAAACCGACGCGTAATTTACTGCAGTATGGCAAGTTTCATCGCCAGCTGCACGCTACACGCCTCTCGTCCCCATAAATTCGTGTGCAACAAGAGCAGTGTGTCTCCTCCTAAGTACATTACTACATATATCATGCTTCTCTGTCGGTGTGCGAACACACCCAGACGCTCAGTGTTCATCCGAAAATGACTCCAGAAACAAAAGCGCATGTTCGTATCGGAGCCTGCCGGTTACGACCTGCGCAAATAGCTTTACAAGCGTACTCGGGGCTTCCGGCGGGGCAGGTCGTGTGAATGAGGGAACGTGGGCTCCAAGGGAAGGTCGGCGAGAGACTGAACGCCAGAACTCACAGGTAGGTAACTGACGTATGACGATTTTCGTCGTCGGCTGCACTCTACACGTCACTCGTCCCCGCCTGTCTCTGCGCAGGAGCACTGTGTACCACCTGGCATATCATCCGATATATATATATACATATATGTACGGTTCCCTTTTATATCTGAACAGATCAGCAGGTGAAATTTCCATCCAAAAACGTTTCCGGAACCAGAAAGCAGTGCTTGTGTATGGGGGTGCGGCATGCGAAGTTGTCTACGAGGTGAACAATTAGCATCAAAGACGTACTGGGAGCTCCCGCAGCGGCAGGCCGTGTGGGTGAGGGGACGCCGGCTTCGGCTTCGACGGGAGGCCGGCGAGAGACTGAACGTCGAAATC
>KL647298.1:3070649-3259049 GCA_000727475.1 Sarcocystis neurona | reverse complement strand
GCATCTGAACACACCAGCAGGTCGAAATTGTGTCCGACAACGTTTCCAGAACAAGAAAGCAACGTTTGTATATGGGGGATGCGACATGGAAAGTTGTGTACGAGGTGTAGAATTAGCATAAAGACGTACGGGGAGCTTCCGGGACAGCGGGCCGGCTGAGCGAGGGAGCGTGAGTTCCGTCGGAACCTCGGCGAGAGACTGAAACTCAGAATACAACAGGCTGAATATGGAAGGGTCCACCGCAGGCGTAACACTGTGGGGCTTCCGTCTGCCGTTGGCCGCACTGCCTACTGCCTGTGGCAGCATGTAATACACGTCTGTACATGGAGGTGCACTGAGACATATATTTATGTGTATATATATATATGTATATATATACACACACACACACACACACTCAGATGCAAGGTATCCACGTCCCTGCTTGCGGCGTTGTACTTTTGAACGTTGTCTCAGAACTACACGGAATCAAACTTCTTTATATTTATAATCCCGTCGCCCCCTTTGGGAATGGTGGCTGGCATGGGGTACTAAACACGGACTGCGCACGAAGGACTGGGAGAGCCAAAACGACAAGAAGTGAGACGAAGAGTACTAGAACATGATAAGTCCTACCGCCTGCCGAGCTGTGTACGTTTTTCAGTTCCCCAATGTTCGTGTGAGAAGCGAGTCTTATGCCAGGTGCAGCGTCTCATGGAACACTGTGGCTCACACAGGTATAGCCGTTTCTCTCTGGAGGCCAGAGCAGAGCAACTGTTCTCCGTAAGAGTACTTATGCACAGCATCCGTGTAGAATGCCTTGAGTCATGCATAGTCACCAACGGACGAAGCAGTTGACTTCCTGAACACCCTGGAAACATCCGGAGCGGCAGGTGGTGTGAGAGGAGGGAGGTCGGTGTGCGGGGAAGGTTGATGGAAGGCTGAACGCCAGAATACAGTAGTTTCGTTCCTAGGCTTACAAGCTCAATCGGTCCCTGTTCGCTACAGTGCTAGCCACCCCGGCGTTGGTAAACAGTAGAGTACGCGGCTAGACTTTCCAATACGTGCTGACACACTGATTCGTCGAGCGAATAAACAAGAAGGTAAATTTAATGTCCAACAACTCAGCACTACAAGGCGCGTAGTGTTGACAGTATTTCTCTTCCAGTAGCGGTGTCTGCAGGTGTCTGTCCTCCCCCGTGGACTGGTCGTTTGGTTTGTGCCCTAGTACTTCGGTAGAATCAGGTTCGTGCTACGAAGATCTCTTCTGTCACATTTTCGAGGTGTCTTCTGTCACAGTGAACGCGCACACAGAGTCACTACGCAGGTTGGTAAGGCGTTCCCACGTGCGCTGCCAGACAATCTTTACGTTGGTGCTTCACCTTTATACCAACAAGGACTAAGCTGCCGACGACAGTAGCATGGGCTTGTATTGTGTCACAAGCCAACCGCTCGTCGAGGGCTGTGGCACAGCGTTTGCAGCTGAAAATTATGTATGCTACCGCAGTAGGGCAAGATTTGTCAAAGCCCCTTTTTAGTTTGCAAACAGAAAGTCTAATCTTCAGACACGGTGCCCACATACATAGAAAAGTGCGCTCGCAAGAGCATATTCGCTTCTGCCATTGCGCACGGTAAGGAGGGGGTGCTGCATCCTCATGGAGAGACACACATCTGCTTTGTAACAGGTTTAACTGGCCATAGACGACGTTATGAAGGCCACAGTTTGATCTGCAACTACTTGCTTGCACGACGTGGCACAGGCGGTTAGTACGTCTTACGACGCATACTGTCGAACAGCAGTCTCCACGTTTATGTCCCGTTTCTAGATCCGAACACAGTATGCCGAGGGCGCCACCTCTGCATTATAATGCGCCCGTGACACGTGACGTGTAGTTGCAGCTGTCCGTGTTTGCCAGAGTGTGCACGGAAAGTTCGCAAAACTCGTCCATCGCAGTACAACTACATAACGAATATATTATTTTATGTAGCTCAAAAGCCGTCATGTCATGGTGTTCCAGGCTGTGTCAATGTGGCGCCTGCAGGTGGGTCTCGTGGCAATGTCTTACAACTGCGCACTACATGCCACAAAGCAATATTTCAGAGTAGTCAGACCTGGCAGGTATTAATAATTAGATGGATATTGAATACGTCGCAAATACTGCACGTTCACTAATCCGAAGGCAGGGTGCCGTCTGGTGTTCTAAACCTCTACCCGGAGCCGGGTTATCCGTCACTTACCATCGCCTTAATGTAACTGCACAACTCTTATTTCTTTCCCTCATCCTTAAATTAGTATAGCTGCTCTACTCCACCAACACTAGATTGCTTTGTCTTTCAGGTTCCTCCTTTCTGCTTGGCACCCTACGCGTTGTGAGCTTCCCTCCTTCCCAGTGTCTATAGTATAGCTTGCGAGGTAGTAACTCGATAAGGCTGTGGTACCAATATTTGTACGGCTGCTGCCTCAAGTGAACTAATAAAAATTAACCTATTACTACTACTACTACCACTACTTCCACTACTTGTTAACTCCTACTGCTGGCTGAAATAAGTTTCACCATCCGTAGACAGCCAGTTGTGGTCAGGGGATGGCGCAGCGAACGGTGAACCACAAATGTTCCTTGTGCGTTGGCAGCTTACCTGTAGCACATGGGATTGAAGCATCATCGACTATCCATTCGCCTGTTATGCTTATTTCGCCCTTCTTTTCAAAAGCCTTTCGTTCGAATGCAGCGCGCACGGCAGGTCCGCATTCTGTGTCTGATAGGCGTAGACCATCTTTGTATCGGTCGGAGAATGGAGTCCGAAACTGCCATCCTCCTTCACCTAAATCTCCTCCTGCAGGTGCACGTGCAGACCAAACGACGTAGTCTTCCACGCGTCATTTAAACTGCCAAGTGTATGTATATGTTTCCGCATGCATATAGGTGCAAATACAGGTGAGCGTCCGATTCTGTCGTCCTGTGCCTCCGAAAAACGTCCACGCCAAGAGATTTCGAGCGTTAACAGCGCTGTAAGAAGGCACTCGGAGGCAATCGAAGTCTCTAGACTTCGACAGGGATCTTACGGTTGCCTCTTCTCTGGTCCGCAGGGTTTCTATGGAGCTACACAAGTTTAGATTGCCGGGAAAAGCTGACAAGCCTTTTCCAACCTGACACTTGCTTCACATTGATGACTTTGAACGAGTAACAACTGTGAGCCACTTTACTCAGCCACAAGATTTACGCTGGTGCAATGTGAGGCTGTGGTGTCGCTGCTACGTTATTGCTCAGTAGTCTTCTTTCAATCGAACTACAAAAGGCCAAAGGCAGCGCTTCCTTATGTACTCCTTACACTATTCACCACGTGGACTCTCTCTCTATACTGTGTAGCCTGCCTGGAGCACTACGGCTTACGCGGAATGAGAAACGGTTTCGTTAAGAGATAGTGAACGTACGCAGCGCCATTGGTCGCACGTGATAACAGGAGTCACATGTTATTAGTATACCGTTTATACTCTACACGATGCACAGACGGTAAACGTGCAGTACGTTGTGCTGTTTGCCCTACCCCGTTTCCACTGTTCCTCATGAGGCAGCTGCATGGCGAGTTTCCGAAAGACTGAGAGGGGCATGGCAGACGGTCTTGTAACCTCGAGGGCTTTCCACTTGTCCATAGACGCTACGTAGAAAGGCAGGGTCATACATGTTTCCATACGTATACACTGTGATATATACGTTGCAACAGATACGTAAACACAGGCACACAACAAATGGTAGAACTGTTCCAACGCTGCCCTGTGTATACGGACAAGCTTCGGATACGCTTATTTCAGTGTAGAAGTCTGAATGTACACCCTTAGCGCACACCCTTGGACTCAAATGAATGAAGTGTAAAAGTGGAGCTGGCTGTCATACGATAAATCATAGCAGCGTCCCGTGACATTTCTTCTGTCCGGCTTACTGAGACAACCGAAAACATGTTCACACGGTGATGAGACGACAAAAACTGCGCACTTTCTCCCTCCGTAGCGGGAGTTGACCTGGTACGACGTTCCGGTGCCACATGACGTTGAACATTTGCTCCACGTGGACGCTACCCTCGGGCACTCCGCTGAATTTAAGAGCGCAAAAAACATTGAGACTTCACTAAATTAGACCACGGGCGAGCGAGCAGCAACGCGCGAGGGTTCCCCACAGCTGAAAGATTCACGACGACGCGCCAAACGCCGAACGGAACTGTTGCAAGAATTAAAAACGGGTAAACCTACGATAAGGCAGCACCACCGGAGCGAGCTACTGTCTGTCAGACACATTTTTCAGCGCCGCGATGTACACCGGAGCGTCCCAGCTGTGTGCGTGGTGCGGATCACAAGGGCGGGTCGTCATTTCAGCATCGTCCTTTGCTATGGCGGTCGTGCCCAAAGTTAGTAGTTCTCTTACGGTTACGTTCATCCGGAGTGTATTCTTTTACCGCGAACGACGCAGATAAGGTTTGAATCTGTGGATAGACTTGAGCTGCAGTTCGCAGTGCTTGCTGCAAAGCGGCATTCCTGTCTATTGGGGCACGGTGCGGAGATACGTCCGTTCTGTCAAGTTGTGACGAGCCGCCTTTGGAGAAATCCTCCCCGCCGTTCTGGACGAACGCGACGCTGTGGCGTGTTTGTACTGTGACAGACACATAGTGGAACGAGCCGTACGCTATTAGATATTTTTATACAGGCCAGCCGAAAAAGAAACACGTCCCCTTGGAGAACGAGGTACGGTAGTACGTTGTACGGGCTTGACATCCTGTGAATATAATGTAGGACGGTCCTGACGCAGGCGCAATTTTCGACTGAGGATGAATCGGGACAAGGCTTTGTGAAAACGGGTACCAAAAGGAAACACCTACTCGAAGGTAACGACCAGTCGCTCGTCACTCGCTAGATTGATGGCCCACAGCAAGGGAAACGTTTCTTTTTGTGAGCTGCAGGAAAGCAGTATCAGCGCCCCCTATGGAGGGATTTCACCCGTACTACAACGCTGTCCGTCATTCTCTTCAGTGCTTTTTGAACAGTCTCGAGTCGGAAAGGACAGAGGTGTGGACTCTCGAGAAAAGCGCTTAACTTGATCTACCCGTAGCATTACTGATAGTTGTGCGGTAACAGCAGGAGCGGTAGTGATACAGAAGTAGGCAGCAGTGGCAGCAAAATAAAGTGGATATGCCATGCATGTACAATAACCGTGGGAACACACACACACACATATACATGCATACGTTGAAGGTACGACTGCAGAGATGCCCAGATGAGCCTTCGCGGGGAGACGGCTGTCTAAACACTTTGACACACGTGAAAAATTCCCGGGCCAGATTGAGATGCTGTCTCCGACGTGTTGCTTTATTATGCGCCTTCGTACCAGCATAAAATAGCGAATGTTATTCTCACCTCGACGACCCTTAAAACCGGGCATACCATCTTGAACAGTAGCCTGGCGTTGAGCAGGAGAGCAGTCAGCAGAGATTGAAATGCTGAATTTCTTATCTTTGTCAGTACCCGACTCCTACTGCTCCACGGCGATACATTACCACCTGTTCCTTGTCCCATCCGTAGTTGGCAGAGAATTCTGGTTTACTATTACGCTCACTGGTACAAGCATAGTTGTTAAACATGGTAACCTACTTCCGTTCTGCGCATAGAGTACTTCGGCGCAACGCACAGAGATTTCTTCTCACGCGTGCGTGATTGCGTATTCTATAATAACCTATGTGTATCGTGGCGTGACTCCGTTGAATATTGGACGTAAATTGCTGATGCTCTGTCATGCGAATCATGGCCTCACCTCAGGACGCTGATTGCCCTTATATGCTTGCTTCGAGACCTCCTGTGTCTTCTGCAGATTGCACGTCAAACGACGTAGAGGCTCCTGATGAATGGTAAGGAATGAACTCGGCTTCCACCGGCCAAGTGTATTCTCGCGTTTAGCAAAACCCATCTTAGAGTTGAAGAGGGCGAGGACCGGCTGAACTGGGCGCAGGCAAGGAATGCCTGACAGATTCAAAGTTTGTACCGCCGAAAATGTAGGTGTTGAAAAAGCCACTATCCCAGCGCAAATAATGGAAATCGTCCGTGCCGCTCTCACTGCCGGAGAAACAGTTTTACGATGGGTACGCTCTGCTAACACGACCGTATTCTGCAGTGATGGCGCTGCGATTCGTGTTGAATCTGTTGTTGTCTGAACCTCTATGAGAGGACCACAACCGTTACGCACTTCCGCGAAACTCATCTGCAACCAACGTTTGGCTTTCCGGACTCCAGACATTTTGATCTGATCAACCTTAATAGCATAATGCAACGGTACACTGCTGTGATGTACAGAAGCGGTGTTCGGCGCACTTGCAGTCTGCCAACTGTTTGAGCAATGTGCAGCGCGTTTGTCGCAGGAACAGAGAAAGTGGAAAAGACAAGGCTAATCCAAAAGTTACCTAAGCCAAGTATAGCCCCACCAGCAGCTGCCCATCAAAAACGGGGGGATGCATGGCCGAAGACTAAATTTCCTATGACTGCCTGTGTTCGTTGCGTCTATAGCGAGGTCGGGCAGACCGTAAGACACAGTCGAGTAGAAATTTCAGTGTCTCCGAAGGCTGGCCAAGGCATCTCAACTGCCGGCCCAGATAGCGCGTGCTTCGCCGAGTGCATCGTGCAGCACGCCCACCCATGCGACCGTTTACGCTCGTGGGACGGTTGACCTGCTTTGCTCGACTGCCATTCAACTTCATTTCCACGCTGCAAGTGGTCGTGTACCGAGAGGTGCAACTACTACTTATCCACGCGACGGCTACAATGGGACATACTTCGATACCGGCGAGAGACGATGCTCGCACCTGGGTTCTGCTGGGGGGGCCTCAAAAGTACTTATGTCAGTACGCGTATCTCTGTAGTTGTTCCAGGTAAGTACAGGCTTGCGCGCGTGCGCTTAGACGCGAGTGACGAAATCAACGGCTCAAACCGTTTGTTACGGTTTCGTCGAAGCACTCAGTGGAAACAGTTTTTAACCCCATAAAGTTGAACTAGCTTCCCCACGTGGAAGGAGAAAAGCGGCGGCGTGTGAGTGTTTAAGCACCTGCAGTAGCTCACAAAGTGGTAAGTCATAGAAGTTCTGAGCTCAACCATTCGACTTAATGAAGAACACCTAGATAACGGGTCAGAAATCTGGGTTCCCTGTCGCGTCGCTAGAGTCGCCTGCACAAGTCCCTATTTTAAGGTTAAGTATAGTCGTACGTGTTTTCCGCAGGTACATACATGGACATTAATAGAGGTGAATCATAAAAGCACATTTTTGTAGTGCGCATGCTAGTGAGGAAACTTGTCGATAATCTCTGTTCGTGGCTGGTGCCGGAAAAGCAGATTGGCCGTGGATGCTCCGTACAGGCTGGTCTACAGCCCCTCACGCAAGCGTGAAGGTGTCAACGTAGACCAGGAGTTGGGAATCTACACAGGCGCGGATATATATGTATATATATATATATACGTACATACAGACAAATAGTCCTCGGAGCATTGACGAACGGGGTAGAGGTTCTGGCAGAGAGTTGCTCTGCACCGTGAGGTGTCAAGTTGAGAAATTATGCAGTGTCCGCCTAGCTCAGCCATGACATCCACACAACGTGAGACGCAGTCGTGCGTCATCAAGGGCCACAGCGCTGTACTCAGAGGGTGATCCGGTAGCTATGCGATACGCATCTACTTCGTCAAGTCGATAACGTCATCACGGAGAATCCGGTACGAACGAACCTATACCGAATCACCAATCAAAAGTGGAGCACTTCAGTACGAGTGTATTTAGTGTTGTGTTGCAGTGACGCTCTGCCGCAGCAAGTCAGGCAGTGACAGTCTACGGAAGACTGCGCGTGACAACTTCCGCGTGCACACATGACACACGATGCGCATGTGTTGCACGCCGTGCTTTGCAGAAGCGCTGTGCATGATGAATCTGCTGGCGGCGTTCACGTACGTATGGCGCTGTCAACCAGCGTGGCTCCGGTACGTTTGTAGGGATTCGCTGCTGGAAATTTCCTGCTCCTTCGGAGGACAGCCTGAGAAGACAGCCTGATTCCGTGTGACTTTCCTTTAGTAAATTCCTTGCATGCGAGTGTGTTCGTTTAAGTCGTGCCGCTCGCGTAATGACATTCGTGGAAGACACGGCGGCCGCATTTACACATTCATTTTAGGTGTAGGTGTTACACTTTAACAGGTCTGGACCGGACAGTATCAACTGTGTTTTTATAGTCCCTGAATTTCTATGTAGCAGTTATATAGTATTCACTTCCGACGCCTGTTTTTTTCGGCATCATGGTGGGCCTCCGCACGGGCCGTCCCCCCTCGTGGCGAGGCTTTCCACACAGAGGCGGTAGTTCTCGGGCAACATCTCTAGCGAGACTGCCTCCCGCATTTTATCCTCCAGCAACCTTTTCGAAGTATCGCCAGCTCCAATGCTTTTTGCTAGACAACAACTCGAGTTGTAGTGCTTGGCAGAGAAGAGGGTACACGAGCCTCGGTTCCCGTTGGATGCTGCCCAAAGTCCAGTATACAAAGTACCGTATTACGAAGCCGTGGACTGCAGACACCACGTTTGATGACATAATTCTTTCTCAACCGTCGAGGTAAAATATTGGAGAACTTTTTCTCTTTACAATATTGGATGGACGATGACAGCTGCCCGCTGCCACCTAGTGTGTCCCATTATGTTAGGATGAGAATGCTCACGTGCACACATGCAAGACGTAGGTCCACTGCCATAACGTCTACTGTTTTGGCTTCTCGCATGTGTTGACGCGGATAGATGGATGTGAATGGACAGAGACAAAAGCCGTTGAACAAATCACCAGTTTGGCGTCTTTAACGGTAGAAAATAAAATGGTCACAGTGGGAGTTAAAGCTATCCAGGATTTTACGGGTGCGTCGGTATTCGTTGCAGCGAGAAGAAGCCATCACTATATCATTAGACCCGCTTCCACTGTGAGCACATCGCCCATCCACCCCGCGGCATCGTTATTTTCTTTGCGGTGTCTGCGAGTTCCGTGTCATAATGAAGTCTTTTTTCCGCATTTCACTTTGCTTTGAAGGGACAGGACCGCCGCGTCAAATAGTACTCTTCCACAAAGAGTACAGACGGTTTATGAACGGTCCACCCACTGCGGTGTCGCCTTCCTCTGAGGTGTGCTGTTTCTGCTTTTCAACGAGCTACACGCAGAATGTGAGCCTTTTTTTCAATGAGGATGCAGGCCGCTCATGCCTTGAAGGCCGTTCATTGTCGGAAATGTAGGTAGAGAGAGAAGTCAAAGTGACGTCAGTGCCCTGCACTAACGGTGAGACGCGGAAGTGGAGTTGCTTTTGTGTGGCTATGTAGTGGTGCGAGTGGGCTGTTTTTTGGTCTCTCGTTTGCACAGAGAAGACTTCGCGCGCTTCACCAAAGAGACACCCGTTTTTCTGCGCTTTCTCAAGCTCGTCACGGATGTAGAGGGCAGGCAGAAAACCTTCATCGATTTTGCTAAGAGGTGAGCAAAGTGCTTTGCTGGACCTTTGGTTGCCAAGCAGACTGGTGAGAGAAAACAGTTTTACACATTCCTTTGTTTTGCTTGAAGTGGCTCTCGACCAAATTGTATTTGTCCTCCTCGACAGAGTAGAGAGAGGGGCGTACCATGTGAGGACGGTACATCCTACGTCCGTAAGCTGGCAGTAGCATCCTCCGTACGTCTGTGTATGAATTTCTCTGCGAGCACAACCGTTCTGATTTTATCAAATTCACCATAAACTGGCGTCTCTCTGAAACGGCTCCACAATCGTATATCTCCTTGCGTCCGAGCTGGACGTTTGCGCCGAATGAATTTGACTTGAGCCGTACTGGTGGTGGCCGGCTGTTGCATGGTCCTTTTGTGTGAGCAGGTGTGAAAATGGATTAACGGTTGAGAAAGATGTGTACCTGACGAAGAAAGAGCTGGTCGACTGCCTGTGGAGGAACGGCTTTAGCGAAACAGAAATAAGTGCCTTCGAAATTGCATTCCCGGCGGATTATCACTTTCATTATCCCGGTAGGACCCGCCCTTTCACTCCACCGATACGCACGCCAGCACCCACGTATAGATATGGATTCGTATACGTGTGTGGCGTTGTGTGCTGGACGGACAGAGGTCTGCGTAGAAGTCTGTGCTTCTGAAATAGGGCATCTCGAGTAGAGGGCAGATAATTTCAGCCAAAGAACACTATTAACGCGTCGTCGTCTTCCGAGCGTGTCCTAGGCTGCGTACGATCGAACAGGAGACGCAGGCAAGAAACAAGCCTCCGTCCATGAGGACACGTGTACACAGTTCGAAGGCACGAAGGCGGAGCTCCGACGCTTCAACGCTTGCACACCGGTGTCGCTGCGCATGAGTCAGTTTTAAAAAAGCGAAGGCCTCTCAGGCACGCCTTTTAGAATTCTTGGACGTGTATGTGTCTGTCCACGCATGCGTCTCTTGTACAACATCTACCTGTATATATGCCTATGGTGGTGCGAACAGACACGTTCACACACATACATATCTGCCGACCGCGGCGTACCTGCCTGTTGAGGTTTGCTGATCTCTGTACGTGTCTCTGAGTACCTATGGTACACACGTATGCGCACCAGTCCTGTTCCATCATTTCCTCTATATCCTTCTGCCGTTGGGTACAATATATGTGTAGGCGTATTGTAAGTACGTGGGGCGGTCGGGCAGTGCCTGTGTGTGCGTCTGTTTGTTTTCCACTCTGCTGAAATTTCTCCCTTCTGCTGCAGAGCTAGCGGTGCTTTTCGACTTGTCTGAGGAAGACTGCTACAAATATTGCATCCGTCAACGAGCTGCCACGCCTGAAGAGCTTGTCGAGTTGAAATATAAAAAGCCTACGAATCTCGTGAGTTATGTCATCCCTCGCAAATGCAGACAAGTTGCCTCCCTGGGTTCATGGGCACGTAAGGCACACCGATCATCTACTCTCTCTTTCTGCTGAAGGTCAAGATATTAAGAATATGAAGTCTGAGAACTACCATGTATATACGTGTTCAAGTAACTTACGAATGCTCTAGTAGGTCTTTACATATACATATGTTGAATTCTCCGAACATATACTGAGAATGTGTATATTCTTGATACATTAGGCACTATGTGTACATCTATATCTATCAGTCTATCTATCTATCAATCTCTCTCTATGTATACATATCTACATATATATATATATATCTGTATATCTATCTACCTGTATATATCTATATATCTATATCTATCTGTCTATATATATCTATGTATCTATATGTGTCTACCTGTCTATCTCTCCTCTGTCTCTCTCTCTCTATATATACACATACACATATATAATATATATAATATAATATAATATATATATATGTTCAGCCTCCTAACAGTGTACTGTGTACATAGGTATATTTACGTGTAAGTAGAAGAAACTTCGCAAGCACCTAGTAGGTCTACCTGTATGTATATACATATATACACCCAACAATCTCCTTAATTCTTACGGTTTCGGTTCAGAAGGAGAAAATGCGCGTCATAAAAATGAGGACACTGAGTGTTTTCATCCGAGGTGCGACTTTGAAGGTGCGACATCCTTTTGTGAGGATTGATTTTATGAAAGTTGTCCAGCGTGGATATGTGCGACGCGGTGTTCCTGCCAGGGCCGGAGTTTTATGAGTTCGACGTTCCTGGGCTTCATGCTGCGGTGTCTGTACACTTGGGGCCCTCTGGTGAATTTGCGTTTGAGGATCCTTTGAGAGTGGTAGCAGTGCCCTGACTTTCTGAGTCTTCTGGCAGCAGACTGAGTTATTTCATCTGTACGTCTAATATTATTTACCCATCTTCCTGTCTATCTGCCTATCTCTCTCTCTGTATATATACATATAAATACATACATATATATATATATTCATATGCAGCAACAGGGGGTGCAGTGCGGAGCAGCAATACAGCTGGTCTAGGATGTTCGGGTTGGTACTGTGTCTGTAGTACCATCGTGGGCAAACAACTGGCTAACTAGCAATCTCGGAAAGAGTACGCTGCGCTAGTAGGAATGCCGTGGAGGATACTAGACGGCAGGAAATCGTCGCAGCATGAGGGAACCTGCGGCAGAAAACGATAGCAGCACCACAAACAGCGACAGAAGTGAAGAAGAAGAAGCAGCAGTGAAAACTGAAGCACGCGTGGAGACGACAGCAGAAATAGAGAGAGGCGCAGCGCTAGGAGATAGCAGCAGTGGAGGAGCAGCAGAGGTGAAGAAAACGAACGAGCAGCAGGATTGCACGGAGCAGCCGCAGCTGCCTCATAAAGCGGAGTATCTGAAAGGTGAAGGCCTGCGTACTAGTCGTCCTGAAAGGAAAAAAAACGAAGGGAAAAGAGAAGCTGCGGTCGAGCGTTTGAGGGCGGAGGTGCGGCTGTCTATCGGTCACACGTAGAAGGAGCTGCGGAAGCGACGGAAGAGAGTATGTCTCTGGGAAGGAAAGAACAGAGAAGTGCACTACTTTCGAAGTCTTTCTGGAGAAGTTGCCTTTCCACGTTGAAGTGTTGACAGGGAAAAGAAGTGGGAATGTTCCAGCAGACACAGAGGAGAGGTGACGGGAAGTGGCGACCTCTAAACACATGTGGGAAAAGCGAGATTGCAAAGTAAATCTTCATCCCTTTCTACCGCGCCGTTCTCTCTTGATAACGGAAAATTGAAACTCTATTCAAATTTGCAAATGGGGAACAGAAGCAGTCTTGCAGAACTTTTTTGCGCGGGTCGTTCTTGCGTGTGGCTGCCGGTCACGCGATGCGCGCAGAAGTTGACCGGAGCCAACGTCGCGTAGCAGAAAAGTTTTGGTCGTTTTGCCGAGGAAGGGGAAGAAACTCTGCGCTTCGTGGAAGGGAAGGAAAAAGCAAGTTTCCACTGCTGCTGTGGGGTGTACGTACACCGAAAAAGAACACTTTTTGATACCCTGTGCGCCCGCGCGCGTCGTTCCTGTGTCGTTTTTTTAAAAGCACAGTAAAAAACGTCAGTCGCTTTTCTGCGCGTCCCTTTTTTTCACTGTTGTGTCTCGTGTGCCTAATGACCTTTTTTCAGCTGTCCAGCTACGGGCTCTGCTTCCTTGGAGTTTGGTTTGGCCTCTCCAACTCCGTTCTGAACAACGCCTGGTTTTATTCGAAAACATTCCCTTTTGGCGCGGTCTTCTACATGCTGGCGTCTTACTTTTAGTGAGTCAAATAGGGACGGATCTGCTGCATCACCTGCCTGTGGAGCGTCTCTGCTTCTCCGTCTTCTCTGTCTCTCGACGCTGCCTGCTCGTTCTCTCTCTTTCACAACGTGTGAATACATTCGACAAGCCCTTGCTTCTCCATGTGGAACGCATGTGCCCACGTGTACACATGTACATAAGTAGAAACGAAACAGATTCATGTATATATATATATATATGTATTCTCATCTATCTATCTGTGCACACACGTTTGCGTACTCGTACACGTTTGTGGATGTAGGTATGTTGGAAGGATATATATATATATATATACATATATATATATATATTAAACAAATGAGTGTGTACACATTTGTATAGAGATTTCGTAAGTGTGTAGGTATGTACGAATACAAAATGGAACAGACGTTGTCATACTTACACATGGCGGCCTTTCGCATAAATACTTTCCCGCTCACTTACATATTCGCCTTCGTACACATATGTGTACTCAGTGTATAATATTGTATCTATTTATATATACATAGATGTAATCTCGTGTGTATTTATTTGTACCCTTTGTAGCCTCATTTCTGCTCCTCAATACGTAGCAGATACGTGTATACTTTGTTCATCACTTTTTCTTGTTGTGTGCCTGTAGCCACATATGCATATATATATATATATGGAAACGCATGTAGATCTATTGCTTCGCGTGTGTTTCTGTGCTTTTGTGAATGGAAATATTGACCGTTAGCTTTTCTGGCCGCTTACTGGCCGCTCTATCTTGACGAGTGAATGTCGGCGTGTCTTCATTTCTCTGCAAGCGTGGACGCTTGGTGTGGATTGCAGCCGCGAGGTACGAGAGTTTCTGTGGAAAGAGGAGCGCGCGCTGGCAGCGATGGCGAAGGAGAACAAAGCTGCTGGAGAGGAGCTGGTGTACAAGCAACTCAAGAAATATTCGAATGATACAAAGTGCCTGGATGCGCTGCAGCATTTTCGTGGAGAGGTGGAGCAGCAGATGGCGGCGTACCGACAGGCGTTGGTGCTGCAGATGCAGCGGCGGATGACAGAGAAGGTGCTGGCGAAGCTGAGCGCCATCGAGCAGTCCGAACGCCAAAACCAGAGTTCTTTACAGCAAGTCATTGTTCAGGAAATCATTTCCTCTGCACGTGAAAAGTTCCTTCCCTCCGCCAGCAGTCCGCAGCTGCAAGAAGCTGCGCTGCGGAGTGCTCTGCAGGCCATCGCTGGGGGAGATGAAGAGCAGCTTGTAAGTGACTTTTCAAAACGAGAGGAAAAAAGTGTGTGGGGAAGTATTCGAAGAAAGTCCAGAAGACAGAGAGGAAAGCAAAAGCCACCACAGCAGTGCCCTTGGCACCACGTGACACCTAGACGTATTATCAATTGGAAAAGTGAAGAAACACCGGCTGCGAGACGGCTGCGCGAGGAAGACGACGCTGTTGTTCTACGGCGGTGAAATTCGTCTACATGAAAATAGCAGAAAATCCTGAACACAGCTACTTCGCACAATGTAGGCGTGGCGGTGTCTGTTCGCTTGGCCTCTTCTTCCGGTCCAGGAGTGTACACATACGTATGTCCACGTCGAGTACAGAGAGCTTCTGTGTGCATGCGAAAAATCGATAGAGTAAAAGCAGCTTTCTTTAAGGAGAAAAGGGGAGTTATGGGGTACAGCGCGACAACCGTCTCTCTTTTCCCGAGGAGCTCAGGAGGGTTCCTGTATCTGTCTCTGCGTGACTACCGGTCATTCCTTATCTGTCTCCCCCTATGTCTCCCTTCCTTAGTTTATGTCTCCGTCGCCGTCTCTCTCTATTTTCATCCACATATATAGAGCGCACGTTGACAGGGGAACACGTGGTGCGCTGGTGCAGCAGGAGAGACGCATCGGGCCCTGTAGGAGCTGCAATTGGGAAGGGCGGAAGCAGCGAGCGGTCGTACTTCGGTTGCGAAGGGAAAACAGATGTTTCTGTACATGTAAACCACTTTCGACGCTAAATCTGAATTAATAACTCTACCCAAGGTGGTGGCACTGCTTTTGCTTAGAAGTGTACCGGGGCCATTTCCTTTTGTGATTGAGCCAGTGTCAACTTCCGAGGAGAGCGGGAAAGACGAAGAGAAGGAGGAAACAGCAGCAGCAGAAGAAACATCTTTCACTTCCCGAAGGCCGGTGGTGTTGCTGCTGGTGGTCTCTCGCCCCCGCCCAAACAGAAACGGGAAGTGGGTGTGTGCATGTACTGCTGCAGCGCGAAGCCGGCGTGTGGAGATCTCCCTCCACACATGCGTATGAATTTATCCGTGGCGCGCATTTGTACATACGTACTCGTGTGGAAGTCTATTCTGCAGCGACCGTAGACAGGCAGGCGCCAGTTTACTTTGTTGCACTTGGGAAGAACACCTACTTCAGGCCGTTGATACTCGACCAATACACACACGTACCCACGTCCACGTGTTGTACATATATATATATATATGTATGTATATGTGTACCTCTACCCGTGTATCTCTAGTGAAGTAGAGTGTCTATGAAAATGTGGAGTGATACCTACATGTATATACTTCTATTCCTGTGTGGAGACGCATACGAATGTATGTACATACAACCGTGGCCCCTGCGCACACGTGTGTACGCGTGCCGGCCTGCTCGTGCTGGTGTAGAAAACTGCGTCTCTCTGCGTCACTTCTCGGCCCGACCTGTTGCAAGAATGCTGTGCAAGGTTGTCCTGTTGAAATGTCGCATAGTGGGAGACGGATGAGGAACAAGATTGAAGGGAAAACAGGTGCAGCAGGGACACTGACCAACGTCTCCGCGCTGGGCCTCACGAAGATACATTCACGTTTTCTGCGACAGGAGGGAGAGGGGGGGGGGGGCGAGCGCCTGCTGAAGTCGTCTTTCTTTATTGTGGAAGTCGCAGATTTTTTTAATGGAAAACAGTGACAGGAGTGCACGGGAGGTGTCAGGCGGAGACGACTGGTCTCTTTTTTACTTTTGAGTGATATGCGTTTTCGTTTCTTCTCTGTGGAGAGGGTATCTTATATGCAGCTGTCCCTCTCTATGTGTGTCTTTGACATTTAAGTGGGTGATTAGGGGTGTCTCCCTCTATTTGTATACATTTATGTCTTTATCTATATGTATATTTCTCTGTATCTCCACTCATATATATATATATATACGTATGTGTGTCTCTGTCTCTATGTGTCTCTCTCTATATCTCGCTGTGTGTGTGTACTTTTCTCTCTTTGTCTCTGTCCGTTCGAATATGAATAGCCTTCCGCAGGAGTACCTGTCGCCCTCTCTTTCTCCGTAAGTATCTCGTCTCCGACGGAAGAGCCTTTGTGGTTTGTGTTTCACTTGTGCTGCTGCTGCTGCCGTGTTGTTGCCGCGTCTGCTCAGGATCCTGTGGCAGCGCACTGTAGAGCGTCGCTGCAGCAGCTAAGCAAGACAGATCTTGCCCAAATTTCTCCTAACGCCGAAGGCAGCATCCCCGAACGGGTTGCTGCAGTCTTTCAAAAGAGAGAAAAAGAGTTCCTAGACTCCTTTACTGTCAGGTACACCAGGACGTTGTTATACTTGTATCCCTGTTACTCTCCACATTAAGATAGTGTACACCATATCGATATGTATATATATATATACACGTATATACATATATGTGGATAATCCTCTGTATACATGTCGTTACCTACACGCGTCCGTGCCCGTTTTCGAATTTTGTAAATTACACGTATTTGTATATATCTATATCTATCTCTCTCTCTCTCTATATATATATATGTATACATTTATATGCGTATGTGTATATAGACACGTGTGTACGGATGTATAAGTATAAATGTATCTCCATATATATATGTAGATCTGGTACAGGAGAAAGAAACTTGGGGAAGGAGGTCGAAGACCGCACATAGTAGGGTCGTGTGAATGAGGTAAATTGAAGAGAAACCTTGTGATAAGGAAAACGTTTGTCGATGTGGAGCGGACACACCGGTGAGCGGGCTGCCGACCGGCGTCGAATTTCCCTTTTGGAAGGAAACCTGACCGGGAAAAACGAAGCACGCATAGAAGGCAGTCCTTCCACATGAACTGTATTCTTCTGCGGACTTACTCCGCACATGTGAAGACCGCCAGATAGAAGAAGAAGCGCCGTGGGGAGAAGAAAGCAGTCTCTGTGGATGCCTCAAGCCAAGAAAAAGTGGGACCAGATGTGTGCAGTGAAGCGCCAGCAAGAAGCCTCGAGTCAAGTATAAGGCACGCTTGTCTTCACAACATACATTTGCCGACATACGCGTACCCGTAGATACTCAACCGGATACAGAAGCGGCCATATGGAATATCTGCCAATCGTTTCTACGCGTAGGTGCGTATACGTACGCAAATGTATGGGTATATATATATAGGTGTCTTTTTATAGGTGTGGTCGCTCTGGGGCTTCGTTCAAGTGTGTCGGTGTCCACGAGAGATATGAACCGAATTTTGATGCGGAGGAGAATACTGCGGCTGCAAAAGCTGCTCGGGGTTTGGGGAGTGGACGACTTCTGAAGCCTACACTGTTGTAACTTCGTCTCAACAAATACTTGCACAGTCGTATTTCTTTTTATTAAGGCCCGAGGAAAGAAATCAACGGATGACGTCTCAATTTAATCCCAGCAGTCCGTGAGGACACGTTAACACAGAAAAATGCTGCAGATTGAGACGGATCTGTTTTCTTCTGCGCGTTGTACAGACAGCAGGAAGCGTCGGAGATACAGCGACTTGTGGCCAAGTGTCGGAAAGCCGATGGTGGTTACGACTTTACGTTGCTTTCTCAAGAGGACTCCGAGCTACTTGAGGAGTTGTTCCACGCTGTAAATGAAAGGTAAAGTCATTTTTCTGAGTGTCTCTGTTGTCTAGTTATCCCATTCGTCTGTCTCTCTCTCTTTCAGTCTGACGACTGGCCTGCTGTCTGCTTGCGGTATGAGTGTGTGGTTCGCGCTGGCTAGCCTCAGATGACGCACCAGTTTAACTGACATGGTTGCGTAGTGTTTCCGAGTGACTTTGTGTCGACGAAGCTGCCTGCAGAGGTGGAGCGGAACAGATGCGTGCGCTGCATTTGCTTGCGTTGAGACGTGTGAAAAAGTGAACTAGTCTACAGAACGTAGGAGCAAAGGCGCCGTCCTGCGTCCGTTGCCAATATCTAGCAGAGGTCTATTTCAAGTCGAACTTTTACCGCAAGCGCGTAGTAGTAGCCTGCTCTCTGCCGGAGGGCGACAAAGAAGCGTCCGAAACTTCACACTACGTCAGTAGAGGGGAAGACGGATGATCCTGTCTTCGCAGGGGAACCTGCGGCACCCCCGGCGGACAGGTTTTCCGTCGCAGAGCCCTACCAGCGGGAACAAGCTTTGTGCGCACCAACAACTCTCTCTGTACAATCCATATCGAGTTATTGTTCCGTGTATTACGCGTCTGGGTACATATATTTAGAGTATAGCATGTTTGTATCTATCTGTCTATCTATCTGTCTATCTATATATATATATATATGTATATACATGTATGTGTGTGTATGTGCGCATACATGTGGATGAATCCTCGCTTTCCTGTGCGCGGAGTATGGGTGAAGAAGGCTTTGTCGACATTTGTGTAGGGGAGCACTCAGTCCGTGTGGGTAATGAGGTGTTGCTGTTCTCCGTCATTTTCCTCTGTCTGCATTGCGCACTGGTGCAGAGTTGGCTTCGATTTTGTTCACGAGGACTTAATCAAGCCCTTCACAGGACTCGGCGATAAATCTAAAGCTTTCGTCGACGCAGTCAACAAACAGGTGAGCGTCTGCATTCGTTCGTCTTCTGCGTCTACATGAGTGCGTATGTGCGCCTCCGTTTGCTGTGCGTCGGTACTGCGTCTGCGCAGCGGCTTTAGGTGTCTGTACACGCCCATTCCCGACATGGCCACTTCAGCGCGTGGATTCTGGTGTTGACAGTTGAGGCGCAGCAGGAGATAGCCTGTGTCGACGTCCTTCGATGTATACATCTTTCGTCTCTCTTCTTCTTGTCTTTTTGGATGTGCTGCAACCCGCTGCAAACGCATCGTTTCCTCCCAGAATGTCCGTCCTTCTCTTCTACGTCCATGGGCGAAGTCTTTTTTTTAAAAGTAGACTCTCGTGGTGGTTGCGGCACAGGCAGATGGGCAGTGCTTTGCTGCACAAGTCTCTGTGCAACAGGAAGTTTTTCCTTTACGAATGCGTCAGGAATTCCGATTCACAGTTGATTCTGCTGCAGGACAGCTGCCTTTTTCAATCGTACTTCTCATGTAAAAAATCGTCAGCGGCGCATGGCTCGTGATATTTAACCTCTGCGTAGACAGCGCTGAAGATTGGTTGGACAGCGTTGGAATTTGCGTAAAGCGCGCGGGGGTTTCTGTCTCCCAAAGCCTCGTGTAGGTACTTTTTTTCTGTCTTGTGCTACGATGTGGATCTCCAGTAGGGTTCGAATGACCTCATAGAAAAGTAGCAGGCTCGTCGCACCTGTCAGGAGCTGCACAGAAATTTCTTTGTGCTCTGGTAGTTCCCAAGGAGACGCAGTTTTCAGTATGGACATCCGTAAATAGAGAGGATTGATGATACATGTGAGCTGCAGATGCAGAGGAATCAATCGAGTGTCTCACTTGCTGATGTCCTGGTTTTTCCTTTCAAGCTCGAGGCAGCTAAAGCCCAAATCCGGCACGCGCGGCTGGCGGCCTTCGCCCAGAGTTTTGCCGCCTAGAAGAAAGTATCATTGCCATCGCGTTTTCCGCCCTGGTCACCGTGTCAGCGATGAGTTGGATGTTACTCTGCAAGACGCGCTGGAATAACTTGCGAGAAACTCGATTTTGCACCGCGCTGTGTGTAGCGATCTCCGTCACACGTGTTGAACGTGAGAGGTGCCTACGTGACATGTTGACCCCTGGCGGATTCGATAGTGGATCTTGCACACGTCAGACCTCGCAGTTCTCCAAGTATGTTGCACAAAATACCTTTGGTGTCAAAGCTTTGTATATTCAAAGCTCTACGTCACGGTGCGTTGAATAGCAGTACTCTTCGTATCACAGAGAGAATCTCACTTCGTGCACAGCAAACATTGGTCGGTTCGGGCGATTCCGAATTATTATCGGATTGGCGCTGGTCAATACTTTGAACACATTTCTAGGCCATTCACCCGTTCAGATTTTCGTATTGTAAGAGTGAAGATCATTACTCGTTTCACGCTTTCCGTTAGTGATGTGCCCGCTCACACAAGCTCTGGCACGGAAGCGGGTTGCTCGCATTTAAGGTAATCAGGAAATAACCCTGTAGAGCTGGAGGGTGTTGCCTGTCGAATGCGATTGGAGAGCGGGAGCAAAGCACAGAACTGAACAAAACAGGATAGAGAAGCGGCTTTCTCTTGAAGTGACAGGTGACTGAGACGTAACGGAGGAGTGGGCGCGTAACCCCACGCACGGTAGATTTAGTTTGAAGATCTAATGTGTTTGTATTTTCTCGACAGGCAGGTGCTCTCGGCATCTGTTCAGTTTTGACGGCTGTGTTTGTGCTGAAGCAACGGAAGGATTGACATTTCTGCGCTCCAACTCAATGAATTATCACACGTGTGTGTACAGTGACTGCACAACGTTCGTCCACGGATGCTGTGCTGGAACCAGTGACATTTACCTATTCTGCTCGTCTGTTTCCTTTAATGTGGGACTGCCTGGTTGTTGCTTAATCAAGTACGCTCACTGTTACATTATGGTGGCTTTTGTGTCGTGATCACCCTGTTGTTTGTCGTCTGTGAGAGCTCCTTATGCTGGAAATAGTGAATTTCGTCGGAATACTCAGTCGACTGTGTGTGGCGTCGAAGTGACGACCTTAGCTGCGGGTGCAGAAGTCATTCTGCACTATCTGCACAACGTCTCCGCCACGTTCTTGACCTGCACATGTGGCCTCAGGGCCACATGTTTAGTGTAGTATACGCGTATTTTGCACACGCATAATATCAGTGTGTGACCGAGCCAAGAATACAACAGCACTCCTGTCGAAGCGGACTCAGAGTTTAAAGAAGGAGCGAAGGAGCAGCAAGTGCGGCTGCCGACAACATATATCCTTTGTCTCTGTGTCGTACTCTCCGTCTACACGTATATTTGTATGCTGGTGAATGCTAAGGGCCTACGGTGGCTCACCGTCACCGGGAGTGTGTCGGCAGCAAATCAGCATTTTGCACACTACTTCCACGGGATCATGTAACTGCATACAGCCGTGTGTATGTCTGCAAACGCACCACTCAGCACTGACTCACAGGTGTACAACTGAGTGTGTGTCTCCCGGTGTAAATATGTGAATTCACTTACCTGGACCTGTGAGCAAATGCGCAAGCCCTGTTCCCCTAAAATTTATTCGAGCTTGAATGACCGACTTGTTGTGTCCAACGCGGTTGCAGTAGATACAAAAACTCTGACGACAGGCTACACCAGTGCGCGTAATCGCTCAGACAAAAACAGAGGAGAGTGAAATTTGACCAGCCATATAAATGCATACATGTTACAAACGACGTTTCTTTCTGTGCAGGGAAAACACGTCGGCACTCAAAACATGAGAAAGTGGCACAGACCTTAGAAGGGATTGCAGCGCGTCACTGATTTTAATTTGATGTAGGTCCGCAGTTCTCCAAATACCATCACGCAGTATCTTAGCGAGCGCATTCCCTCATGTGTAGCAGTAGCTGGATTACTCTCGGTACGTAGGCGCACACCCGCTTTGTTTGCGCGGTGTCGGGTGTACGTGTCCAGCTTTGCGCGTGCAAGGCAGAAGCTTTTAATATGGTCGTGGGTGCAAACGCAACACGAACTGGGCAATGAGGTTGATGGT
The DNA here is from genome assembly GCA_000727475.1 of Sarcocystis neurona. Taxonomy (NCBI): domain Eukaryota; phylum Apicomplexa; class Conoidasida; order Eucoccidiorida; family Sarcocystidae; genus Sarcocystis; species Sarcocystis neurona. The sequence goes on along the minus strand of KL647298.1, from coordinate 3,237,004 downwards.
TAACTGTTGTCTAAAGAGTGCACATATACATGTACATACGTATGTATATGCACAAGTTTTCATGGATACGTCTGGGCACAACTGGAGCTGTCCGCACGATGCTTACGCTTCACCCTTATCCGTAGGCGTATAAGGGGTGCTACGAAATCTCTTGAGCAGGGGCGCGTGGCTCCGGCGCGTGCAGAAACATTATCTCCGGGGCGGTGCTTTCTATTTTACTAGCACATAAATGCGTACAAGCAGAAACTGACGCGGCACTGTGGATAGACGCATACGTTTATCACGGCGTGAAGGCAGATTTTTTCACGAGCTTGCTCCGCGAAATTGTTTGGCCGAGCGATCACTATTCTATATGGCCTGTAGACTGCTTCCTTGTCATAAGCAGTGTCTTCCGAATCGCTGTGAGCCTTGATTTATCTTCCGTTGCGAATTTTCGTCGTCAATGTCGGGAGAAGAATAGTGGATTCCACAGCTGAAGAGCTTACGAATGTGGATACAATCTCCTTTACTTCAATCCAGCTCATACTCTGCAATTAACAGAAAGGCTTCGACAACTGTGTGCCGGAATTGCTGTGGACCAATTTCAAAAGTGCGGCTAGGGTTGCGACTGTAGAAGGTAGTGTGCATTTTTACAAATATCTATAGCAACACTGCAAGACAACTGGGCAGAGAAGAGACTGCGGAGGAGGAGGACACGGCAGTGCAAACTGAACTGAGGTTTCGAAGTAAGTCTTCTTGGAAGCAAAGAAACGTATCGCACCATGTAAAACAGGCAACCGGGGTTGCTGGAAGGTAAAATACGCTAACACTTCATGGCGGCATCGGGAGCACACCTGTCCCCAAAATCCCGGTGCACATGTCAGAACAGCAGGCAAAGAAGTATGAATGTGCAACAACTTCCATGGACAAACCGGTCGAATTGTTGTACAGGAAATCCTCCTCAACAGTGCGTCTCACCGACAGTGAGTCTTCACACTGGTGACTGCACCTAGACTTGCCAAACGTAGTAACATTCGAACACTGTGGTATCATGAAGCGCTGAGTGCCTGCCAACTTCTCTGTGTTCTCACGTGAAACCGTACGCTGTGACCCAGTGTATTTCACCGTGTACCGTGTCACAGTTTTACGTAATAATCATTCGAACAACAATGTGTGCTGCAGGCACATGGGACAGTGACGGGTGGGAGGAGACACGTGTACGGCACAGGTAACCCTGGCGTACCTTGGCTACTGAGAAGATGTAGACGTTCACCCTGTACGTACACTGCCATCGGACAAGCGTACACTTCAATAGACGCGACGCTCGTGATGGTAGTGCGGAGGCACCTACATGGACACGTGTACGTCTATAACTGGGTTCAAGCCAAAGCCACGACAGAAGCGGCCGCCACGCAAGTTTTGTACTTCGTTTAACCGTGCACACGCGCTGGTGTTCAGGGCGGCCTGCGTGTGCGACGAATCCCAGAAAGTAACTGTTGCACTTTTTTGAGAACGGCCTTGCTGTCGCTGCAGGGAGTAGGGTAGAGGCTACGGAGAGCACCCGTCTGCGCACACTTGCAACCGCTTTTAACTCGTAATGGGAAGGGTGCTGCCAGAAAGTGCACCCAACCTCAAAAACTCGCTCAGCGCCGTCGAGAACTAGGTAGGAGTTCCTGAGATGGTCGTTAAAACCAGGAGAACCAAGCTGAGCCTGAAGAGGTTTCTGTTCAGGGGGACAAAAGCAGCAGAATCTCCAGCAACGAAAATGCGTGGGACGGGTATTCGAACGGCCTTCGCAGGCCACGAAGACGTCCAGGCGGTGGGTGCTTCTTCCGCAACACTCTGAGTAGTGTCAGCGCCCATTATTGGGTTCGCCCTAGCACAGGCTGCAGGGACTGGGTACGCGATGCGTGTCTGCGTCAATGACGCGCCTCGCCCGCAAGGCAGTACCTATAACTTCCCATCCTAAGTGCACTTTTTCATTCCTTTCTTCTGCTCTCAGGGAGACCACCGATGAACTTCCACTTGTTCCGCGCGTTGTGGAGCCGACCTTTTATGAGGCATTGACTTTTACGCAATGTGTGATGTAAGGGAATAAGTAATTGTACCTTAAAAACAAAGGTATTACCATTTCTTGTCCAGCTATCTAGTCGGTTTTTCTGAAGGACTCACTCACCTAGCGGCGCTGGCAATTTATTACATGCTCAAAGACGACCTCGGTACTACTTGTAGCGCCATATCTTCTCAACTCCTTTACTAAACAAAATTTCCAGGTTTAACGCCAGCGGAAGTTTCTGCTATTTTTATCGCTCCGGCAGTTCCGTGGATCTTGAAGTGTGTATCTTATCATGTGATAGTCTCAATGTATGACTCTGCAACTTAATTGAGCTCTATTGCAGACCCCTCTTCGCCTTCTTCTCCGATACCATTCCCCTTTTGGGGTACCGCAGAAAGCCCTATATGATGATTTTTAGTACGTTGGAGGGACTGGGATTCGTCATCCTCGGCACCTTCCCTGCATCAGTAAGATGTGTGGATCACCTTCAAATTGAAATAAGTTTTAGAATGGATTTTTACCAGGTCTGCACCGCCATAATTGCGTTGTTTCTCATATCGGTATGTATATTTCTCCTCCTCTGCCGCGCGTAAGGCTCTCCGACTTTCTCCTGCCCATGCGGCTTTTTCTAGTTATCAGCTTCCTTTTGCTCCGCCGTTGCTGAGGCACTCGTTGTAGAGAGCACTGCAGGGAAAACCCTTGATCAGGTGAATTATTAGCCCATTTATACTGTTTTGAAAAACCAGTCTATCGTTGTTTCTGGCGCTGCTAATCTTGAAAATGATGACGCCTCGCTGCTTTTGTGCTGGGTGTCGCCGTTCTTGGCGCTGCTGATGTTGAAGACGCAGAGGCTTTGTTGCGATCGCCGCTGCTGCACATTGCACGCATTGCATGCAGAGTGCAGAAAATGTCTCGGACTTTATCACAGCCAAAGCGATTGGAAGCCTGATTGTCGCGTACTTGTCCGGCTATCTGTTGGAAAAGACTTCCAAACAGAGTAGGCGGCTTCAGTCTGGCAACACTCTTAACATGCTTCGCACTGCCGCTAATTTTGTTCAGTTTATTTCAGCTCCATAGATCAATAGCTCATTGTCTTCCCATTTGTCTCCTGTAGGTATCTTCATGGCCACCGCTGTCTTTCCTCTGTTCATTACCTGCGTATCCATCTTCATGCACGACGTGACGACTCCCCCCACCCGCGACTTGAGACAGCAGTTCCGCGCCCTCAGTGCATTTCTGGAGCAATGTAGGTTCCACCATAGTACTACACTGTATATCTAAGGTGTACCGTTTTATCGCCAGAGCTACCAGCAGACCTGTTGTGCTCAGCACGACAAAAATCACTATCAGCCTCGTTGATGGAGTCCTCACATGAAAGTCGAACATACACACGTGTGTACACACAAACGCATAGGCAACTGCACTCCTTACATCTACATACAGACTGGGCAGTACCACGGGGCAGGAAATTTTACATGAAGAGGGAAATACACGAATGTGTACCTGTCTGCACGCACAATTGATGGTGTGGATGCATCACCGTGCAGCCGTTATATGGGGTCCGGCGGTATACATCTTCATCTATATGGCGGGTCCGGACTACGATGACGCACTGTTCTTCTACTTCACCAATAAGCTAGGCTTTTCGCCCACCTTTATGGGAACGCTACGGTGAGCGTGTTGCGCATACCAAGAACTTGAGCACGTGATTTTGTGATATAATCTGATCTATTCAGCTTCACCTACGGCATCGCTGCGCTTTTGGGTGTCCTACTATATCGATACGTATTTCGACAAGCGGGTTTCCGCCGCACGCTGCTGTGGACGATTCTTATAGCTGTCCCCATCTACATATCTCCTAGTAAGAATGCGGCTTTTTTCCTCTACGAGCGTCTGCGTGACGAATGTCTTCACGCTTGTGCGCGTTCATTTTAACTTCTGCAGTCATTCTGGTCACTGGCATTAATCAGAAGCTCGGCATAAGCAACCAGGCATTTGTCTTGAGCGGTGGTTTCCTTATTGAAGCGGTACAACATATACGCACGTCTTCCACAAGTGCATAAGGGATTAAAGCCTTACGGGACAACAACGCATGTATGCTGCAGACAGCGGAAATTCAACTTCTGCCGCTCCTTGTCCTTACAGCCTCGATCTGCCCTCCGGGTACAGCCTATTTCTATTTTACGCTCTCGTGTCTCAAGGTTCAACCGAACTCAGCTTTGAACTGTTTTATTCTACTGCTGTGAGTGTTCCTTGGCTCTTCAGTGGCCACGACAACGATGCAGGGAAAAACACTGACACTTTTATGTTAGTGCCCCTATCTACCGTAATTGTGCTTCCGGACCAGATCGCAGAACTGTACACGATTCTTTCAACTTTCATCCTCCCTGTGGCACCGGTCATCCGGAAGAAGCACGCCCTGTGCGTCTCTGACACTTCACCGTGCTGTGACAGTAAAGATAAAAAGCTGTTTTCCTACTTTGATCTCTACGCGTGTACACGGTTTCCACCAAACAAACAGGGATCATTTCTTGCAGAAACGAAAAAGTCAATTTGAAGAGAAAGTTGCCTCACATCATCTTTTGCAGGGCTGGAGGGGAGCGTCTATGCCATGATGATGTCGATTCGCAATTCCGGGTCGATGGTCTCTCGTGGTCTCAGCGCGTTCTTCACGTGGCTCTTTGGCATCACAGCAACCAACTTCACTCACTTAACAGCATATATACTTCTCTGTGGAGCGTCCTTGTAAGCGCGCTTGAACAGAAGAAAAAAACACAAAGACATCATCTGATGTTTCGACTTGTGTGCTGCAGATTAGTTCCCCTTTTCTTCCTCAATTTGATGTACGTTTCATACGCCAAATTGCATCATAAGCGAACGCACTTTCATTTACACGTATTTTGTTCCCTTTTTCTTCTTCAGACCTGACAGTAAGTTCCGTCTGACTACGAGAAAACAACTTCTCCCTCAAAAGACCTAAACGTGCACAAAACACGACACCCATATATGTACTTACATGTTTGTACATGTGTGAAGGCAGTTGTCACAGGAAGACAGAGCAAAAGTGTACACCAAGCGCATCGGATGATGTTATCACCCACATTGTGTTCCTTTTTCAGACAGCGAAGTTGCGAAAGTAAAAGACAAACACGACAGAATCTACGAAGAAATACAAAGGCAACCAAACGCGTGAACAAGCAGCAGGCGACCACCTGGTCGACAATTTGCCCCTCTACTGTAGGCGTCCTCATACACATGTACATCTGCACGCATTGATACATGTGCACACAAGTGTGTCTCCACAATGTAAGGTTCATAGAAACGTGCGTGGAGAAAACTCTAACATAAATTTAGATCAACGCACCGCACACGGCATTGCGAGTACAGTGCGCGTCGTCTTAGGGAAGAAAACTACGATGCGGTAATTCGTCGCTGCCGGGCGGTGGGGCGATTTGCCGGTTTTTTGACCTGCGGGAAGCATTTGTACAGATATTGAAACAAAAATACAGCAGCAGCGTAACTCCACACGTGAGAGGACGGATGAGATACACAGAGACACACGGCGTAATCTGAAATGACACATGTACGAGATGCATCGAGAAACAACGTATATGCGTACGTACATCGTGTATATATATATATATATATATCGATGCGTATACCTTTAGGGGTGTCCTTGAGGAGCTGGAAACAAATACGTGTTAGCACTATGCAAGCGCTCTTCAAATCGCTTCATCAGTCTACCGCTGCAGACGCATGCAGGCACAGTGTTATATGACAGTGTCCCATTTGTGTATCGACGCGCGTGTGCGCCAGTACAAGGTAGAATTACCCGCCGATAATCACGACCTCCGTTTTGCTGAAATTCCTCCGACTCTATCTGTCAAAAAGAACTGCGATGCATTTGAATGAACAGACACACTCACCTTATTCACGCATCCGTTTACCGATGCAACTGTGCGCAAAGACATGCACACGCACACATATTTGTAGATGCTTGCGTATACGTATATAAATGTATATATATAAATACATATACGTACATGCAGGCATCAATCGAAAACACCTGATGACCACCGCACATTCACATACGAAGAATAACAGTCAAAGATACGGGGCATGGGAGATAACATCCTTTATCAATGTATCCCTGTGTGTATGCGCAAGCACGTGGCGAGTCATACACGCATACCCGTACGGTATGCGCTACACCCTGTCTTCACCCTTACTTTGTATATCCTAACAAGCCAGTTCTCAGTTGTGTACGCTTCTTCAAAGTGCTCCAAGGTGAATTCCTTTCGTCCGATGTCCACGCTCCTCAAAAAATCGAAGCCATTTGTAAGCGCGTTGAGTCCATGGTACGAAAGTTTGTACATAAGACTGTTCGTTAGTGCGGGCGGAGCATCCGGACCTACTGTGTACTGCAGTCAAACCGCAGGACGGACGCCGTGCAGGAACATGTGCAGCTACAGACATGTGAAACGTGTGTGTACAAGTAAACACGATTCGCATGCACGAAGGTCTACATCGGCGCACACATGAAAGGTACGATCTATGAATGCGTTTCTTTCATGGGATGCTGCTTCACACATGAACATGTGCACATACATAAGGTTCTGAAAAACATTCTGCTGTACGGTAGAGCAGGTCTTGTGGCGCCGAACATGGCAGTCGAATACTGTTGTTAAGGAACGTGTTCCCCTGAATTTTATATATACGGTTATAAGTCCAAGTATTTACGTATGTTCACACTTGTAACACAGACACATACACCCACAGTCACATACAAACTTGAGTGCGTCTATCACAACGTGATGGAGTGTATCGAAGCGCAGTAATTACGGAAGAGAGTTCAACTGTTACACGAATAGACATGTCATGTAAACGCGCCAACCAGCTACGGCACCTAAGATTTTAATGAGGACCTCCGTTGTCCGTTGGTGGTACGCGGTGATTAGAGAACGACCTGGCATGTTTCAACCGTACGCACTAGTGAAAAGGGAAAAAAGTGCGGCAGGCACTGGATCCGGCAGAAACAGCAGCAGTAATGGTAGTACAGCGCAAAGGCTAACGCAAGAATTGAACCTGTCATGTGAGAAAATATTTCCTTGCAGCAAGAGGTTTTCACTGGTACAAGGAAATGCTTACCAGCCCACGCCTGCTCAAAAAGTCCGACTGCTGGACCGTCGGGTATACGCCTGATGCGATGCGGACCATCCATAGAAATTTGTTTAGATCGTCGCTTTGATGGCGAGATATTCCTCCAAAAACAACCTGCATCGCGTTAGCATGGTACAGTATAAAATTTTACTCATCCAAACGTACATTATATGCTCACACGTAGGCACACATTGTATACACACATACACTTATACGTACACACACACACATGTATATGTATATATATATATATCTATATATATATATCTATATATATATGTATACATGTAGATATATATACCTGTTGGAACAGCTCAAGCAAATTTATTCCGAAGAGAAGTTTTGCTACAGCAGCTAGCTTACGAAAACGTAATCGACGTCAAGTTCTTGCATAATCGCGAAGGCTCGCTCTTCGTCAGAGGAGAAAGCCTATACAGAGCAGCAGCAGCACCGGCAAAATTCTGATGCATGCAACACAAAATGCATTGCACCCCTTTTGCCTACATTTGAATCGAGGCATCTTTCTACACATGTGGAACAATGATAAGAAGTAATGAGCATAGGAGCCACTCTCGCAGCATCGCCGTCCCACTGGCACACGCAAAAGGATGAACCTAACAGGTAGAAAGGTAAGCGGCTCCTCAGCTTGTCCCCCTACACTGCTGTTGTGTTCTGGCTGTGGCCGTCGCCGTTGTCTGCTGCAGCTGTTTTGTTGCTATAGCTGTGGTCGCTGTTTCGGTGCGACTAGTCATGCACGTGGACCCATACGGATGTACAGAGAAACCGTACTTACGCTCACACATATATAAACATATACACATATATGTGTATATGCCGATACGGTTGCCACCGCCATTAGTGTGCATGAGTGTATGCTCAAAAAAGCGTACTCTGCCACAGAAGTACACAAGCAGACAACACACATATATGTGTATGGGTATACGCGTACGCATGTACCTTTGAAATAAGCAAAAGCATACATGCTTGTACACATACTTATATACTTCTACATATGGATAGCGTCGTCTTTGTACTGAAGAAAGACGCTGAGGGAGAGTGACTAACTCGTAGGTGTTTCTCATATAGTTTCATATACGTCTACGGGTTCTTATGTAGGGCTTTGAACTCCTCAGATACAAAAATTACCAGTGCAACTGTAGCGATGTGCGTGTTATTCCACGTATTATTGTCAACAAGAACAGTTCGGTTTGCCATTGCAGTCGCTTGATATCCGTAGTCCCACCTGCAGCAGCAATGCAGTCATCACATCAGCAGCAGAGTGACCCTACCTGCAGCTGCAGCGGTAGCAGCAGCCGGAGTGGTACCACCTCGAGCAGTGGTCGCCAGTCAGTCTAGCCGCATGCCTGTGACATTTTGTATGCATACGTTTACATGTTGTATGAGAGAAAGCTCTGGCAGCACACTAAAGCAAGCACAAGGGCTCGATCTGCAGTGGCAGCAAAACGAAGGGAGCAACAGCAGCGGAGGTCGCAGCAGCACAGACGCAATTTCTGTAGGACTGGTACAACCGCGAGTGTGAGAGGAAGATCAAACGTAGAGAAACGCGGCGGCAGCACCGGCAGAGGTGTGGCAGCAGCAGCTAAGAGCAGCAGAGGGGCACGCGCTAGAAGCAGCAATTTTAAACAGCAACACTTATTAGTAGCAGCATATATAGCAGTTTATAGCAGCATCAAGCAGCAGCAGTTTTTAGCAGCAGCAGCAGAAGAGAGCGGCAGCAGCAACACAACAGAGGCGTCTGCAGCAGGAGCCATCAAACCGCAGGAACAGTACAACCCCACAAGCGCGAAGCGCACAGGTGTGAAATGCAGCTACTTGCGTCTCTGGGCATGTGTGCGTTTCCAGCAGCAATGCAGCCCATGCATGCGTAGAAATATCTGAGCCGGAGAGGCGCGCAGGCGGGCCGAGACAAAAGAGAAAAGCTCCCCTTCTCTTGCAGAAGAGGAGGACCAGCGGCAGCTGCAGCAGAGCGTGTCTGGCTTTAGCACGCGCGCGCACTGTAGAGACGTACGCAGAGGCAAAAGCAACAGCAACCGTGCCAACGTATGCGGCCGCAGCCCAGCAACTTAAAGAGTGGCGAAAAAAACGAGGAAGAAACGCGAGAGAAGCAAGCTCCGGCAGAGAACAGCGCAGTCCTGGTAGCAGGCGGGGTGGCTAGCCAGCCGAGCGAGTACGGGAGAGCGAGCGCACACGCAGCAGCAGCGAGGTGCGCCTCAGAAGACCAGGACGCGCTGCGGAGAAGAGATAACGGCTTTCATCGAGACAGGGAGGGAGAGAGATGGGGAACTTTGCGGTCAGGCGCAGGTCGGGTGAGGGAAACGGACTTTCGTTTTGGCTTCTCGAGATGAGACTTATGTGCAGAAAGATATCTGTGTGTGTACACACTACAGGGAGGTCAGTACTCGGAAGAAATACACACACATACATGTGTGAGCACAGAAGCACACAGAGACAGACGCATGCGAGGTAGGAGTCGTCGTAGACAAAAGGACTGCTCTGGGCAGAGAATTAGGGAAGACGCATCCGACAGAGGAGGGCAGCATGCAGGAGAGAAATCAAAAAGGCAGACAGCCAGCAGCAGGCAAAGGCTCGAGCGGAAAACGCGTGCAGCAGCGAAGAACACGTGTCTTGTGTGTGAACCGCTTGCGTAGAGAGAGAGACTTTCCCAGAGACGGGTAGAGAAGGTGTGCAAAAAATGGGATATACTTGCATGCTGGGAGATGGAACGCATGCGTCCACGAGGGGCATGTAGTTGATGACGGGGCGGCTAGCAGAAAATATCTACATGGGTGCCATGTGTACGCACGCAGCCGAGAAGAGCACAGCAGAGGCGGCAACACGCATGCAAGTACGAAGGGTCTGCAGCGGAGAAAGACATGTAGCTGAAAAAAGCGCGCAGCAACGAGACGCATGCAGCTACAAAACGCATGTTCCTATTGAGAGAAGAGGCACGCCGCTACAAAGCGCATGCAGACGACCAACGACGACGCATGCAACAGCACAACGCACGCAGCAGAAAGACGCAGGGGGGCACTAGGCGGATCAAGAAGAGAGAGCAGGAGCTTGTAAAGAAGTGGGAGACGTGCGGAGGGCCATCCATCGGGGCGAGACACACATGCACCAGAGAAATTGCTCTATTAGAACTTCTTGCCCAACACACGTCTTCTCAGCAGCAGCGAGAGCAACATGTGGTCGCCGGCCCAGCTAGTCGCAGCAGTCACACTCCGGTATTTTATTTGTTTTGCATGCAAGCACATAGACCCTTCTGGCAGGCTGACGCCCGTCTCCTGTTAGTATAGATACACCGTTCACACTGGCATGCAGGAGGGAAGTTTTTACTTCAACAGAAAACGCAGGCCATGCTTCCACCCACGACTATTCATATATATATACATATACAAATGTACATATATATATATATGCAACATATACATACACATACACAGTAGGTACACCTTTTCGTATACGCACACATATATAGAATTAGCTTTCTAGATGTACGTGTGTATATGTGTGAACGTCTCTTCCGCTATTCATATGTATACACGTATACCTGAGCTTACCTACTGACACACACTTCTGTATATCTATATACGCCTCTCTCGCTGTATATACCTGGTGGCGCCATACGACGTGGAGTACACAGGACGCGCACCTACATATATATGTATATATATGTATATATGCATCCGCTTGAATATAGAATGACACATATATTCACATGCACAAACACATACACACAGACAGACAGACATATATGTGAGTGTTCATGGGGATAGAGACGGTGGGATGCAGAGACCTTGCTGCTGTTGCTGCTGAGAAACGGATGAAGCGGCTGCCGTTGTCGCTCCCTCCTCTGCGCCTCCTGCTGCGTACTCCGCCGCGTCTGAAAAATACGCTGCTGCGGCTGCCGCTGCGGCTGCTGTTGCCGTTGCTGCCAAAGATGTAAACGAACGCTTTGCCGCTGCTGCTATATATATATATATGTATATATATGTGTACAAATATGTGTATCGATATCTGGTAATACAGCAACATACACTTAGGTATATATATATATATATATGTATATAGGTTACCAGGCCATTATGCGAGCACGAGGATGCGTATTTTGTCGAAGCCAGTAGTAGGCTTCGCGGTAGTCGTCCTGCAGCAGTCGGCTCCCGTCCCTCATCTTTCCACCTGACACACAGAGTAACGTCGACCTCGAACGTTTTTGCTCCTTCACACAAAGAATTTCATCTTTGTCTTACGTATGTACAGACAAACACACATCCACAAATACATCTGTACATATATCTATACGCATGTGTACGTATATTTTTTTCTCTGCTTAACATTCATATACGCACACATGTATACAGACCGGCACAGACCCGGAGATAGCAGGAAATTCGGTCTGAGCATACATATGTATACACGTGGCGGTGGTAGTAGCGCTACACACACATACGTATATATCTATATATATGTGGCCGCGGTGCCGGTGTACACGTATATACATATATCTATGGGAGACGGATAGATCCTTATCTGTTTACCTGCATTTCTCTCCTTATTGTTGTCTGTGGCTGCCTTTCATTTCCTGTGTCCCTGCCTTCCTCTCTCAGTCTCTCGTTTCTTCTCACTACTATGTGTGGGACTTCTACTTCTATTACCAGGAGTTCTCCACATATAAATACACTTTCTCCGCCTTGTCTGCCTATGGGTCAATTTCTATGCCGTGGCGCCGCCACCTTCAGCAACCCATAGTCGTCTTCTTCTTTTGCTTCTCCCTTTTCGTCTTCTATTCTTCTCCTTCTCCCTTTCGTCTACTTTTTGTCGTTTCTTCTCGTCGTTTATTTCTCCTGCTTTTTGCGTCGTTTTCAGCGGTGCACCTCCTCTCGTGTCCCTCTCCGCCCCTTCACCTTTTTCGTTGGTCTGCAGGAGACATGTTCTTCCCTCCATCACTCGCCACTGCTCAATATTCTCTTCTGTCTCCCCGTCTCTGTCTCTGGCGCTTTCTGTCTCCCTGTGTTCGCGTGTGTCCATATACTTTTGTGTCAGCGGAGACAGAAAAACACATACTTCCACATGTACTCATATCTACACGTACATATATACAACATTCCCCATACGTGTTTGGCACAACAAACTCATCTTTCCTGTACAGACACCTGCATATATGTATATATATCTCTGTACACACATATATATGTCTCTCTCTCTCTATATATATATATGCAACTCTCCCCATACGTGTTTACCACATAAAATACATATATGTATACACATATATGTGTGTGCGTGTGTGTGTCTCTATATATGTATACAGGTGAAGGCTGGTGCATATAAGAGAGCGGAGGAAGGGGCTGCAAGAGGAGCGCGTAGGAATTGATTTGAGACCGTTATCTCCTCGGTAGACTACCCCTTTTCTTATTTATCTTGGCGTAGAGTTTCTGCAGTTCCTCCTGGGCAGACGGTCTGTGCACGTGGAGGAGATAACGGCGAGAGAAGAAGCCGCGGGGGCAGCAGATGCCGCCACGCACGCGCAGCGACCACACAATTTTCCGCCGTAACAAAACACGAGGCAAAGTAGGAAGCAGCAGGAGCAGCAGGAGGACGGCAGTAGCGGACGACGAAGAAGAAGAAATGCAGCAAGTCGCCCCCTCCGACTGCAAGCAGCCGTATATGCCCACTGCTTCATAAACACACACACATGTATACATGTAAGAAGTACCTCCCCCAGGCCTGCCAATACATGTAGTACATCCTTCACGGCAAAGAGAAGGAAGAAAACAGAAGAAGAAGAAGAGGTGGAGCACACACACTGTCGAAGGAGAAGGAAGAACGTGCTTGGCGCACACGAGGAGCAGAACGCAGAGGAGCTGGCAGCAGCAAGAGGAGAAGAACAGAAAGAGATGAAGAGGGAAAAAGAGAAGAAGAAGAGGAGAAGAGACAGAAGAAAGAGAAGGAGATAAAAAACTTACTTAGGACGACACTCGGCTGCGAGTAGACGAATGACGCGACCCACGTGCAGTGGCAGATGTACTGCAGCAGCGCAGCAGCAGCAGCAGCGCAGCACCCGCAGGTAATTCTCTACCTCCCTACTCATCAAAACGAAGGAGACAGATTTTCCCACCCAAGGTCAACTATTGAAAAATGTTCTCTCTACTTCGACAAAATAGACACACTATACCTTCTCTTCCTCACCAATACATATGTGCAAGGCAGCAGGTGACCCCCTGGCGGACGGTAGCGTAGTCTGCTGCGGAAGGCAGCTATAATTTTATCAACAGAGACAGCAGGACAAACACCGAGCCGGATGCACCGACCCTGTATATCACATACGTGTCGGTGTGATGCACATATATATGTTTTAACACATACACATATATACAAATATACAGATATATACGTATACATATATACATATGGACACATCTATACATATGTGCATATAGACGCATATTTACATGTACACATGTAAATATATGGATACATACATTTTGACATATATAGATATATTATATATTCACATATATACCCGTACACATACATGCGTACAATCCCACGCACATATATATGTATTGTAGGTGTATAGGCGTCCATACCGCTTGTATGTGTGTTTGTGTAGGCAAGTGGTATACTGCTTCGAGACGTTTATTTGAAACGTCTGTTCACCTGCAACCGCCCGCGCTCCCCCCCAAGCCCTCCCCACAAACACATACATATATATGCATATCCATGCGCTCGCCTGCGTGCGTGAAGTTTTCAAAGTCCGCTGCGAGACGCCATCCCAAACGTAGGGCCACCGCGTGCGGGGGAAGGGGGGAAGGTGGGAGCAGACGACCTGCTTTTGACGTGCGTGGATATACAGCCACACACCTACGCAGGAGAGATAAGACAGGAGAAGTTGTACCCGCGTCTTTATACAGATCGAAGCGAAGGCGGACGCGCGGCCAAAGTGGCACGTCAAGGGAGGTCTTCGTCATCTTTTTCGCGGCGAAGCAAAAGGGCGATGCGTGCACGTGTTAAACGCGTTTCGATTGCTGCTGCTGCTGGGAATAACAGACGTAGACTTCTTCTGGACTTCTCACTCTCTCTACAGATATACATACATATATGCTACATATGTACGTAGGTATACACATCTACGCATTTGCACACACATATGTATGTATGTGTATATTTGTGATTGCTCTTGCTATGTACGGACGTGCGCCTGTAACCCCGTGTATCTCTGCTACAGACATACACAAAACCGATTCTTCCCCTTCATTTCTCTGTTTCGTGTTTAAGTAGACACTCTTAGATACACACATATACATATATATGTATATACATTTATGTCTATCTACCTCTCTACCTTCATATATGTATCCCTACACACATATGTTTCTCCCTCTATCTATCACTCTTTGTAGCCCCTCACACATATACGTATATATATATATAGAGAGAGAGAGAGATGTATACACATATATACATGCATACATCTTTTTATCTATCTCTATTTCTCTCTATCTACATGTACATATATATGTCTATCTATTCATCAGTCTATCCGTCTATCTCTCTACCTACATATAGATATACACATCTGTCTATCTATTTATCTGTCCATCTCTCCACCTATATATTTATATATACACACTGTGTGTGCATCTGTAATTGTATGTATACATGTGTGAAAATATACATATATATTGTATATATACTTCCTATATATAACACCTATATATATGTCACTATCAGGTCTGTGCAGGCAGATATGGCTGTCTTGTTGTGTGTCGGTTGATGAATCTCTCTCTGATTCCGTCCTTCTCCTTGTCCGCAGTTCCGCGACATAAATTACTCACCCATATGTATGTATATAAAGTAAGTTACACACACTTGTATATACAGAACAAATAAATCACGTACGTACATTCATATATAGAGAAAGACACAGACCGACGAAGGAAGTGTGACTCACCAAGACAACGAGCCAGCTGAAAACGACGAGTACGCCAACAGCGAAGACGGCGGGGACTTTGCTGCACTCCGCGACTTTCTTCCCCATCACCCGCTGCAGATACATATAAACGAAACATCCAGGAAACCCAGGTCTCCGTCCCCCTCGCAACTCCCACATCCTCCTCTTCCGGTCTCTCTCTTCTCATCTGACCTGCCTTCCTTTCTTCCCCTCTGTCTCTTGCTCGGTTTCTCTGTATCTGTTCTTCCCTCTGTGTATCTGCTCTTCTCCTTCTCCATCTATATATATGTTACTCTTTCTTTTCCCTCTTTTAGCCTCTGCCCCTGTCTGTGTCTCTTTCTATCCGTATCTGTTTCTCGCTTTCTACATCGCTCTCTCTGTGTATTTGGTCCTCCGTCCTTTCCTCTCTCTGTTTTTCTTCCGTGCAGACGAAGAAGTTGCCACGTACGTCTTCGCTTTCTACGCTCACGTGTGAGTGTGTGTGTGTGTACGCGTACCTACATACGCATGTCTACACAGAGGAGTCTTTCTCTGTAAAAAGGTAGATAACTCTCTTCGACGTAAGGACAGAGCCACGTCCCCGTATACAGATACAGAGCTCTGTGCGACACACTTCTATCGAATACTCATACCCAAATCTATTCATCTATCTACACCTGTATCTACCTGCTTCCATACGTATATGCAAGTACAAGCAGGAATGCATTTTGCTATGTATGTATATATATGCGTACGCGGAGACGCGGCGTCATCGCTGAGCTACGTTCATCTGTTGGGACGCTTGCAGGAGTCTACTCGTGTGCCCCATATAAATACACAGATATGATATACACGTATTGCATCCATGTATTTATTGATATATATTTGTACACACATATACTTACGTATATAGATATCTTTCTATACGGAGGAGACGGGTGAATATACATAACTAACTCTAAGTGTCCGCATATACAAATACACAGAGAGCCACAGACACATATTTCTGTACACCTATATCGAATAAACTATCAAAACATGAGTCTACCCAAATATATACATATATAGGTATATATATATATATATATATATAAACAAATATATGCATATATATATCAAGTGAAATCCACGCACATATATACACACGTCTCAGAAAGAGGGCAATGACACGTATGTGTAGAACTCGATGGCCAGAGTGAAGTGTCATAGGTAGACTTGTCATATGCGCACACACACACACACACACACACGTACACATATATTCGTGTAGAGAGATATATTTGAGGATTATCGAGATTCCGGTGGCGCGATCGACGTAGGCGTATGAAGAGAGAGGCACGTCGCCGTCTGGGAAGAAGTCGGAGAGAAGTGTGTGGAGAGCCTTCTCCTGTATGTGAAGCAACAGGAGTCAGAGACAGCAGGAGCAGCAGGTGCCTGTGCGCACGCATACTCGTGTTTGCAGCAGTGTGGCGGCAGCACGCCCAAGATAATACAGCGGCAGTGTTTTGCCGGACAGAGAAATCTGTGTGACGTATGTTTTTGGCAGACACTGGCTTTGTGCCTGGGCGCCTCAGAGCGTCCACGAGCAGCAGTGTCTGCTGTGAACATACTCTCGTACCACCTTCTTCTACGCGTATGTTCCCAGCTCGACAGGGCGACAGCTCGGCGAGGCTGTCCCCGTGTGTTTATGACTTTTACGCAGGAAAATAGAGAGTCAGGCGGCAGTGAAGCGCCTCCGGTTTAGACGTGTCCCACGTCGATATTTGCGGAGCTTCGCAGGCGCAGCAGTGATGCTGCTGTATCAAGTGGACTCGTGCAATACTGAGACACTCGACAAGCTAGACAAATAATATGTAGGAGTGATGCTCGTGTCATGTGGATTGTGCAACGTCAGTATATATACCCAGGTAAAGAAAGAGGCAGCTGTGATGCCTGTGTCACATGTTGGCTCGTGGAATATTGAGATATACTTCTGGGTAAATACGTTTAGCAGCGTTATTTTCTGCCGCTGTGGGCAATTTTTTTCCTGCGAGAGTTGCTTCCCCTGTGTGCGTCGACACGCGCACGCAAACACACGCAGAAGCCGGGGGCGTGCAGGCATTTCCCTGCGAAGAAGCCGCCGCGTTGCTGACAAGGACTCGCAGGAAGACCGAGAAGAGAGGCGAGAGAAAAAGAGAGACACGACGCGTCGAGCGGGAGATGGCGACCACATGTGAACAGCTGTGTATGTATGTACATGTATGCACGTATCTACATATGTATGTATATATACGTACGTATGTATATGTGTGTATGTATATGTATTGACGTGTATGTATGTGTATGTATGTGTGCGTGTACTTATGTTTTTGTGTGTACGTATGTATGTATATGTATATATATGTATATATATATATGCATGCAGAGTGATCTGGCGACGGTTTTTCTTCATGAAGTCTGTCACATGCCCCTTTCGTGTGTGTGATTTGCTAAAGCCGTTACCTGCTACTACTACGACTTCTACTATTACTACCACTCCTGCTCCCACGCACATACGCGTATCTACGTACGGAGAAAAGAAGATTAAGAAGAAGCGCCAGGGGCACCTGTGGACAGAGAAAGAAGAAGACATGCAAGAACAGAGAGGAAGAGGAGAGCGGGCGTGAGACGTGTGTCCTGCCGGGCTCAGGAATGTGAAGAAGAGGCGGAGCAGCAGCTGATCTCTGCATGCATATTTGAGCGAGACAGAGAGACGGAGACGCAGACAGCAAAAGCGAGAGAGACCGAGAGACACAGAGAGAGAGAGAGACAGGGACAGACAGAGGGCAGCTCTGTGGATTGCCATTTCTTCTCTATTGGAAAAGCGCGCAGTCGCGCATGCACGCCTGCACAGAGGACGCTTCATACTGACTGGTCGCGCTTCTTCCTAGTCTCTTCGGCTAATATTTCTTCTTTGCTCTTCTCTGGCAGAAAACTCGCTCTTGCTTGCTGCCAGACACACACCCGGCAAAGTCAAACACACGTTTACGTCCCGCTGCTGCTGCTGTTGCTGCTGTTGTTGCCGGCAAATTCCCGTGCTGCTTGCTGCTGCTGCTAAGGACGACGCGCGCGCCATCAGCAGCAACAGCAACAGCAGCAGAACGGCAACGGCAGCAGGTAAGCAGCACTGACGGCACGTCAGCGCCGCAGGAGAAGACCACCGGCAGCAGCAGCAGCATCGCCAGGAGGCGCGTGGACCAGTTGGGCACGGGAGCAAGAGCAGCAAGCGGCAGCAAGAGGAGGAGACGGCGAGGAGGGGCGAGCAGCAATAGCAGCAATATCACAGCAGCGGCACAGCAAGCCTGGGACCGTGTTTGCGGACTTCTCTCCTTTTTCTTACGAAGCGAAGCGCGGAGAACTTCTGCTGAGCCGTCGCGAGGCGCAGAGACTTCATGAGCGAGTGCACCAGCGCAGAGGCGCCAACGCCCGAGAGAGCAGCAGCAGCGGGGGACAACACAAGCATCAGCCGGACCATGATGCCTGCAACATGGAAAAAGTCGAGAATCAGCGGACGAGGCAGTTTTTAGGCTCGTCTGGGGAAGACTCAAGACGCTTTCAAGCGCAGAAGCAAATATCTTCGACCTGCTTGAAACACACAGAGACATCCCCGCGCATGCATACGTACATTCGTCTCTCTGTCCGTCAACGACCACACACAGATAGACACTCCTACGTATATATATACGTATATACACGCACAGGTCCCTGTATACATATATATGTTGAAAATATATGTGTTCATCTCTCTCTCTTCCCCTATATATACACATACATCCTTTAGGGGACACAGATATTCCACAGGCGTACAATATATAGATACACATATATACCTATATACGTCTACGTGCATGCACACTCATACACATACACATAGAATGTATGTGTCTATCTTTATATATACAAATAATTTATGGTTCCAGCGTTGCACATCCATATATATATACACACATATATCCGTATAGTGATTTTTAGAGATTCTACAGGTGTATAACATGTAGACACACATATATACATGTCTTGTGTGGCCGTGTGTGGGAGAGGAAGAAGAGGAGGATATGAAGAGAAAAAGACAGACCCGGTTTACGCACTCGTCGTCTGAGCGCCCGCAGCGCACACAAATGCTTGAACAAAAGACACGGAGAAATGAAGCAGAAAGTAGAAGAAAACAAGAAAGACGAGGAGAGCAGGAAGTCGACATAAAGCCAAAAGAGAAGAAGAAGAGGATATGCAGCCAAAAAAGAATTCTCACACGTTTGTCTTACGGGCACTCGCCTTTCTACATGGCAGCGCGCACAGACGCTTGAACCCGCATACGGCCGTCTTCTCTACCGTGTTCGCGGTTCTACCTTCCCGTCAAAATATACGCACATATATATACACGTGTTCGAATAGATATCCACATGTATAGTCGAGCTCTTGTTTACATTTGTATATATAGATACACGGGTGCACTGCTTCTTCCCTTGTGTACACCTGGGTCACAGAAGAAGAACAGAAAAGTGCGAAGAATTTGACGCCAGTACATACCCTGAAGTTCATACCGAGATCCACACACATATACACATATGTATGCATGCACACACATACATTAACACACATATATCCCCATATATGTTAATACATACACACGTCGCTGCATCTGCCACCATACACACATATACATATATCTACACAGAAACAGACGCACACACAATACTCACATATCTATCCATGATCTATACGTATGTGTGTCTACACAGCAGCAGACAGTCCTGCCCAGGGACATATACACAAACATACACACATACATACACCCATACATCCACACGTACATCCACACACATATGAATGTATCTGTTGCTCGCCCTCTGTCGCTCTGCGTATCTCTCTCTATCTCCCTGTCGATCCGTTTTTGCTGAAGTCCCTTTCCTTGATGCTGGCACCGGGAGAGCGACCACCCACCGGAGAAATACGCGGCCAGCAGCCCGAATATGCCAAGGAAGAGCGAGCCGTCGGTGAGGCGCCGGAGACACATGACGATGCCCAGGGGCGCCAAGACGGTCGTGGCGTGAAGGTCGAAAAGATAAGTGACCCACGTCGTCGGCTGGTGCTCAGAGACGGAGGCGATGATGGGCAGGTGCTTCGCTGCGAAGGTCGGGTCGAGAAGCGTCAGCGACCGCGACGACCACCCGGTGCGGCCCTTTCTCCCAGGCAAACGTGACACACACACACATCCACATCCACACAGAGTGACTCACAGAATTCTCTCCAGCAATTGTCTCCTTTTCTTTTTCTATCTCTTTGTCGCAGCATATCTCTCTATATCTACAGACATACCTATGTACACATGTAGATGTGCGTTTACCTGTGGGCGTGTGTGGAGGCATACATATATATATATATAGATAGATAAAGAGTATCAGGAGAAGGCAGAAAAACAGACACACACATTTATATATATACACCCACATATGTACGTACAGATATACGTGCGCACGCAGGATCTCCGAATAGGTGACCCTATCTCTATGTATGTAAGTCCTTTTCTCTCCGTTACTTTTACTTTCTCTGTTACTCATACACAGACACAGACACGTCCTTTCGCACTGTCTTTCAGTAGGCGACTCTATCACTCTCTCTACGCGTACCTCCTTTTCTCTCTCTGTTGTTCTTTCTCCCTATATATATATACACATATATGTACACATACATATATATATATATATATATATGAGAATATTCGTGTATCTATGTAGGTAGATGTAAATATGGATAGAGGAAAGAGCAGTGCTGAACAGAACAGACGTGCGTACGTCTTCTTCCCATTCAAGACAGCACATTCATGAGAAACCTGCGGGGTCAGGAAAAGGAAAAAAGAAGACGAGAGACACACACATACACACATACAGGGACATACACACAGAGCCAAAGGCACCTCCATACGTCAATATATATGAAAACGCATCTGGAGAGGAAAACAAAATCCAAACACACCCACACGTATAAACAAATGCTCATGTCCACGGAAGGCAGACAGAGAGTACTACACACACACACACACACAAAGAAAGCCAGAGGACTCTCAAAAATATACTCCACATACATGTGCGTGTACAGACACCCGTAGTCGTAAGAGTGTACGTTCTTACACATATAAATGTATTAGCATCTATATTGCACATATATGTGTATATATATCGATTACATCCGTAAATACATTTATATATATACACATATATATATCCATGAAAAAAACCATCTATGTGTGTGTATGCGTGCATGTGTGGGGGAACTGAATATACGTCAGTAAGAAAGAGAACAAATATATATATATATATATGTATATGCATCCGTAAATACATATACATATATACACATATATATATATATATCCAATAAAAAAACATATCTCTGTGTGTGTGTGGGGGGGGGGGGGGTCGTAAATATTTGTAAGACAGAGCATATGCCGAAGAGATGGAGAGGCTCGTATGAGCGATGGGCGCGCCTTCACGTGGACACGCACACACGTGGATATGCACTGTAAAAGAAGACGTACATTTCTTTCTCTTCTTCTGTTGGTCTCCCTTTGTTTGTCTGTCTGTACTTCTCTGTCCTTCCCCTCTCTTCATACCCACACACATTTATTTCTCTTCTTTTCTTCCTTTTTGTGCCTCTCTCTCTGTCTTTTCTTTCCCGCGTGCTTTTTTATACAAGTGGACGGAGACGTGTCCCTATGGAGAGATCCACATATCGAGAGGACTTTTCAGAGATAGACGCCCACCAACACTAAACGAGGCAGATGGTCTGCTGCTGATCCTGCTGGTGCCTGGGTGTGTGGGGTCAAGCAGCCGCGGCAGCAGGACTGCAAGAATGTACGAGGCAGGTGGTCTGCTGCTGCTCCTGCTGCTGCCTGTATGTGTGGGGTCGACGAGCCGCGGTGGCAGCCAGCCGTTCCGTCCGGTGTTTCTACTCCTTCTTCCCAGCGACCCAACGTTGTTTTCGCATGCAAAAGAAAGTCACGAAAGACACAAGTAATGCATGTACACGCCTCTTCGCTGCTGCCCCTGCTGGTGCTGCTGGTGCTCGGGCGTGCAGTCTCTCTCGCGCAGGCAAGCTGTCTGCTCCACTGCTTGTGTGTCTTGCTGTCCGCCTGGGCCGCACGCCTGTTCTCTGGTCCCCTTCCCCGCAGCAGCAGCAGCCCCGTCGCCACGTGCGCGCGCAGCGTCCTTGACCTACGGTAACAGAGAGCCAGACGAAGAGGGTCGCAGAGGCGGCGACGGCGAAGATAAGGAGACAGCGGCGGAGAAGCTTCACGGATTTGTCGGGAAGGATGGACTGTGTGACGAGAGCGGCGAGTTTTGCGTTGACGACTGCAGCAGCCGCATGCGCGGCCATGTGTTCGGAGCTGGCGATGGCTGCATGTCCGACGAACGGGATGTTGAGGGAAAGGGCCGTGATAACGACGTAGAAGACATTGTAGGAGACGCAGTGGGTTGCTGCCAAGCGGCCCAGAATAGCCAGGGCCGCCACGTAGACCGCCACCGCATTGATAAGAAAAACGTAACCCCCCCAGGAAGCGACCATATACGCTGCTGCTGCTGCTGCCCCTAAAGCGCTCAACATGCTGGTGCGCTGCACTGCCCGTACCCAGCAGGCAAAGCCGTTGACAAGCGCGAAGATCGCCACGGCCTCATTGTCGAAGGATCCGGCCACAGACCGAGAAAGATACGACGGACACACGCCGACAAACAACGCGGCAAACAAGCCTGCTGCTGCTGCTGCACTTCCTCCTTCGCTTCTTCTTACGCTCCCGGCTGGTCCTCCACGACCTCCTCTCGCTCCCGGTTCTTCACCTGCTGCTCCTCCCACGTCGCCGAACACGCTTCTTGCCGTTTCCTCTCCCTTGTTCTCTTCTTCTTCTTCCGTCTCCTCCTCCCCTTCGCTGGCCTCTACGTCTCCTCCTGTCTCGCTTTCCTGCTCTTCCTTCTCCTCCCATCCTACTGCAACTCTCTGTCTTCCAGCGGTAGCTGCTGCTTCTGCGTCCTCTCCGACTTCCTCGGCTGCGGCTTCCTCTGCCGTTGCTGCCCTCTCTTCCTCTTCCTCCTCACTTTCTTCTGCCGCTGTTAGCGCTGCTCTTCTCTCTCGGGGTCCTCCGTCTCCTCGTGCGGCCGCCGTGTGTGTCTCCTCCTCCTCTTCAGTTGCTGCCGTCTCTACCTTCTCTTCTGCTGCCTCCTCCTCCTCTGCCGCTGCGGCGTTCTCCTCTCCTCGTCCCCCTCCGCCGTCTTTTCTAATTGCCCGAAGTCCTTCCCCTGCTTCAGCTGCTTCAGCCGCTCCTCGTCCATATCCTCCCCCTGCTTTCCCTGGGACTTGTAGTGCAGACTTGACCAGCAGGTAAGTCGCCAGGGCTGTGAGCCCGGAGAAGAATGGAGCGAGAAACACACAGATATCTCGGATAGAAATGGGGAAGCCGCACGCGTGTGCAAGCCAATGCAGGGCTGCTCCTGTGCACATCAACCCGGGGAAAAGTGTGTGCCCCACTCCTCGTCCCAGTGGATACCAGCTTTCTGCAGCAGCAACAGAGAGAGAAGGCTGTAGAAACCCACAAGGTGGAGAACGGTGCAAGAAGCCAAAGCGCAAAGGGGAACAAGTCGAGTATTAAGGGCAGCAGGAGGTGGAAGAGAAATCAGCAGAGAAGAAGCAGAACGAAAAAAGAGAAGACACTGCGAAAAATGGCGACCATCCGAAGAACTGAAACGAAGACGAGAAGGCAGCTGCAAAGAGCGGAAGGAGAAACACATCTATACAAATACAGGGAAGAGATGAGCAGGAGTGCAGTGCGCCAGCAGAAGCCGAAAAGCTATGCCTGCAAATGTGGAGATAAAAGGGTAGCACCACACACAGCGGCAGCACCACACACAGCAGCAGCAGCCACCACAAAAACGTGGGCACCAAAGAGAGGAGCCGCACACATCCTCAAAATATACGCAAGCATCTATATAATTTAGAAGGAACTTCAACGTTGCACACACATGTGCACTTACTTATATATAAAGATGTAGAAAGTTATGTAGCAGCTACGGAAGTCTTCAAAGAATGTCGTACACGGATGCAGTGTCGCAGACGAGAAACAAGCGACAGATGCAGAGACACACGAGCACCACAGGACGTACAGCAACATCGCTGCCAACAAAATTGTCGCTGTGTCTTTCTCTAATTATATATATACATATCTACAAGTCTTTTGTGTGTGGATTTATCTGTATGGTTTTCTTCTATGTGTATGTTTCGCTTCGCGTACATACATTGTATACACAGGTGTTTTGAAAACAGGTGTCGCTTTTCAACCACACGGTCAATGGAAGTCGTGTGTGTACGGGGTGTACGTACACTATGTAAGCTTTGTTTATGAGAGTCTGTGCCCTGCGTTGTGTAGAGGTCTGCGCATGTGTACATTGCCGCAAGGAAGAGTGTGTCCGTTAAGTGTACCTACGCGCCTGAAAATGTGGACCCACGAAAGTGTACAAGGACTTTTATTGCAGGCGTCTCTATACACCGCCAAGGTTTACACGTACTCGTTCACCAATATAGTCGGTGTCTGTACACTCTCTCAATGTTTAAGTGTACCTGCGCCCTTCCCCCGTGGGTTCTTCGATGCTTCTTCGGCTGAATTGTCCACAGAAAGCGAGGACGTCTACGGATACGCGTGACCCACAGGAGACTTTACAGTGTACATACGCAGCGTCACGTAGTGTGATATGATGGTATCCACACTTTCGATGTTGAGGCAAACGAATATAACTAGAGATTGTCGAATTAAGTGAATTTGTTTTTCCGCACGTACCGGAACACATTCTG
Organism: Sarcocystis neurona; assembly: GCA_000727475.1. Taxonomy (NCBI): domain Eukaryota; phylum Apicomplexa; class Conoidasida; order Eucoccidiorida; family Sarcocystidae; genus Sarcocystis; species Sarcocystis neurona. Next base: position 3,212,003 of record KL647298.1, on the reverse strand, counting down.
CAAGTACACACACACTCGACAAGCTAGGTAACCGCGGGATGCACACTACCTTAGCGCCTTTATACCTACACAGGTGGGCTTACATATACTGTAATATTATCGCAGAACACACACACACACACACACACTCATACACACACGTATTCTATCAGGCGCTCGAGCAGCGGTATAGAAAAATACTCGAAGTGTCAGGTTGTGAAGAGCGATCACCTACCGTAGTCAAACCAGTTCCAGAACTCGTAGAAACCTTCGTCAACGAGATACTTCGTTGTTCTATAGTTGAAATATGGGTCAAACTCGTGAATGAGAGACTCGAAGCGAATAACAGAGAAAAGACGCACGCAAAAGCTCAAAAGAAATATCAGCAGCAGACACCCGCATTCCAGCGCCGGACTCCAGCGGCGGCCCGCTGTTTGAATCTACACTCACACAAAAGAAGAGCAGCAGAACAAACGAACGGACGGATTCAGTTTTCAGACGCCGCAGATACGGAATAAGGACGAAATATACATTTTTATATATATATATATATTCGTAGGTGTGTTGCGCGCGTCTCTGCGCAGACGGCTACTAAGACATCTACACACAAATACACACGTACATTATTTTATGTAAACGTATGCGTATGTAAGTGTGGAGGTGACTTTCATTTTGGGCGGGGGGCGGGGGTACGGGAGGGGAGCATTGACTGTAGGTACGCATAGAGGTACGACGCTGCACGTGCATGCCGGATGTCAGATAATATCCATACGGACATACAGACATATGTGTGTGTGTACGCGTATGATTTCCTACAGATGTACACTGTTCTTTCCCTTTAGTGCAGGAGTAGGAAGGTTAAGTACACCGCACGCGCAAGACCTTGTGCGTTACAACGAATGCGTTCACAAAAAAGTAACACACAGACATATTTTTGCGTGTGGCAAGTGCGCGACAAAGCTGCGAACACATCTTCTCTATTTTTAGCGCATCCATCACTGCGCTTGGCAGACACATCGTTCATCAAAAAAGAACTGTCAAAAGTAACATGCAGGCAGCTGCATCCGTGTAGGCTCTTTGATTCACTTCCAGACAATACCGAGCACTCTGTGGGAGATGAGGGACGCTACCTGCGTCACAAGGAGTACATAGACGGGCATACACGTACAGCCGTGTACACACACTTGTGAAAACAGAGACTGCAGGCACATCACCGTACGCGTGAGTCTTCTCTGAGAGGCCAGTGCACCCCTGCAACTGGTTGCTACTGCGATCACCACCCATGCCGGATGAAAGTACGTTCTCCGTCCACCTGTATGCCTATCTATCTATATGCACGTACAAGTGATGTATTTGAATGATATGGAGGACAAATAGTACACAAGTGTATTGCAGTTAAAGCGCAATTGATGATTGTACAACGCACACACGTATCGAGGAGAAGGAACCTGCAGAATGTGTTGAATCTATTAGGTAAATGCGTGTGCTCTGAAGTTGTCTTTTGTTGCTCACTTTCCGAGCGAGTCTGCTGTGCAAGATCGAGAGAAGAACGCCGTCCAGCACAAATACTTCAGTCTCTGCTTCTTCTTCTTCTTCTTCGTCTTCTTCTTCGTCTTCATCATCCTCTACCTCTTCCTCCTCTTCCTCCTCCGTCTGTGTAGTTTCTAGTTCGTAGTGGTCTTCACATTCTCTGTGATTTCCACTGTTTCTCCTCCTCGCAGCAAAAAAATTCTTCTCCGATGTATGGTAAGCAGGCCTTGGGGCGGCGCCCAAAGCTGAGGCTCGGCGACCCATTCTATTGTGACATGAGAAGCGGCACAATTTATGAAGGAAGCAGAACACGTGGGATTCAGTAAAGTACGCGTGCTAAAATCAGCAAGACATCTGGGAAAACATCAAAATACAGAGTACACAGTTTACGTGAACTTCAGTAACATACAAGGAAGTACGAAAACGATGTGCAAAGCGACAAATGATATTGAAATCGGCAGTACTGTGAAGACTCAACAGGGCTCGTTCCGATGACGGGACGAGGAGTCACGGTGAAATTCACGCACGCGGGAATACGAATGAGGCAGTGATATTCTAGTCTGCGGTTCCTTACGAAAGGGGAGAAATCCAGTGCAGAGGAAGAACTGAGGGAAGCTGGCAGGGCTACCCAGCCACTTCAGTGGTCTCCTCGTCTATGCATAACGAAAAAGAGGAAACAACGCGACGTTGTATCCTGCTGCCCCGCAGTGCAAGTATGTGAAGTGCACGGAGCAGCCTGAAAGAGTACAGGTGGATTTACAGTGGCAACAAAAATATGGAACACAACAGGCGAGTTTATTCCGCGTGAAACGCCCCACTATTTGGAGGCAGATACAAGTGTAACACAAGACGAAACGACTGCGCAAACACATTGTCCACCCTGCCCGCGTTCAGCATCTCCGGAGCAAAGTTGTTCAGAGTAACCAATGTGCGGAAGCAGTTGCGAGTCAAAAGTACTTACCCAGCATCGAAATTACAGTGCGAATTAGCACATTGTCTGAATTTTTCCGAAATCTTTATCTCGAATCCTCTCTACACGTGGAAAGCAAAAACAAGGAGATCTTACGAAGTTGAGGGCGTAGCGCGATCCATCTAGTGCCTTCCTGACGTGTACGTACACTCAGTAAGTCGCTACTGTGCGCGGTACACACATGACAAGAATGGATAGTGAAGCTCCGTTTGTTGGTACGCGTACACCAGAAATCCACCGTATCAGCCCTCTTTTCAGGTCCGGTGTAGTTTTAAGTGGAGTCGAAGCCGCAGGGCCACGCCATTATTCGTGAAAAACGCAAGAACAGTCAACATGATAATGTGAATAGTTTTCCGCATGCTGTAATAGTGCACAATAAGTGGCTTCACATTCGGTAGTGTAAACGATCCAAGAGTTGGGCATCGAAAATTGTTCGACAAGCCGCGCGGCAAATCCGGCTGGCACAGCCAGTCTCCTTCGTACGTTGCTAACACCGCGTCTTATGGCAGTCGCGCATGCATAAGTTTCGCAAGAAGAAAAAGCCTTGCTCCTTGCGTTTTCCAAGCACAACGAGTGGCTCAGCAGACGTGCATGTCTGGTGGTTGGCATGACGCCCTCCTCGTTCACCCGGGGGCTGCACGAGACGCACCCTTTTTGACATGTACACACAGAATATAACAGCGCCGAAAAGCGAACGTTTTAACTATAGGTCGAAATAGACAGCAATAAAATACAATAAGCATCTAACAATAATGTCCTCTTTACATTAAAAGAGGCACCACGTTACCCGCTCGACAAGTCCGCGCACCCCGCTTCCCTCTCCTGCCTGCCTCTCGCGTCCGCGCTCGCTATCTAGTATATGCACGTGCATTCGTAACGCACGTCTACCTACATATCTATGAATAGATAGTCGGAGAATTAATTCCTTGCCGGTCCTCTTTGTGATTTCCAAAGACCGATCGTTAGAGGCCTGTTGAATGGGCTGGCCAGCGTTGGTTGCAGTGCGTGTTTAAGGCTTCACTGTAACAACGGACCTACGAGTTGCGGAACAGGATTCTTCCACATAGAAGCGGGACTGGGCAGGCGCCTCAGGAACAAGTCGCAGCGAGGAAAAGTGTGGAGAAGGATGTTTAGCTGTGCAGGTGCCCATACGCGTAGAATACCTATATTCAGAAAGACACTAGCTGACACTCATGCGGAGATACGCATGTGTGCACATATATGTATGCACATATGTAGCCACTTCTCATGCAAACGTACGAGGGTAGGTGCGAGCCCATATGCAGATATGCAGATGGGTATTTATAGAATTCCACGCACACGGGAAAGCCCACACGATCTGCAAACGAAAGAATACCACCGGAAATCCCTTCCTCACCCCGATCTGTGAATATGCGTAAGCTGCATGGTGTCAACAAGGAGCTCTGCGTGTAGGCTCGCATACACTCAAGCGCTTTTGTGATTTTCACACGCGAAGCCTGCACGTGACTCCCCTACACATGTAATGATGCGTACTCTACACAACGTTGAGGAAGTATTGTGCAGGAAGTGGTGCGGAATTGGACAAAGCAGAAAGCAGACACCGTTTTACGCTTCAAAAGCGGACACCGCTATATATATATTTATATATATATATATATATATATATATATATGTGGGCACACTTCTTCTGTAGGGCTAGACGCCCACTCATCCAACAGAGCTACACATGTGTGCAAGCGGTCATGTAAAAGCCAAATATGCCCCATACCTGCGAAGCGTATGTACACCTGCCTCCTTTGAGTTTCTCATGTGCATGAGAAGGTCGCTGCTACACGCACCTCTTTCCACAGACGACTTCAGGTGTTCACATATATATGTATATGTCTATATATATGTGCATATGTAACATGTGCGCACAATATGCTCCGGTTCCATAATTTCCACGCGGTTCTGACGTACTACCGTTCCAAACACATTATCGTAAACGTGCAGTCTCGCTGCGTATTCGCCTTTGTCGCTGGATCGCTATGTCGTCTACCCATTCAGGATCACTTCCTTCTACGTTGTCCTGCTTGCTGTTAAAAGCGATTCAAATCTTGAGGGCGCAGCCTCCTTCACGTTGCCTTGGTAGTCTGCTTAGGAGTGACGTATATGCAACAAGCAACCGTTTTTTCTTGCACAGTGCTGCTCTGAGAGAGGGGTGCGTTAGAAGAGTAGCAAGGATTCTAATCGAATGCACAAGGAGAATGATATGTTCTCCATGCGGTATATACTGAACGGTACCACATATGGGAAAAAGCGGTAGGGCGACAAGGAAAGTTTACACGTATCTCACTTTTTCTACAGTACAAGGAAAATTGTAACGTGTCCTGTGAAGCGAGCCCAGTCCACTCGCGCAACAGAGTCGGGGGACAAAACAAATATATATCTGTCACACGCCTGTGCTGCATGCTTACTTTTTAAAAGCAACGTAGTTCCTCCGTCGATTCGTTGTCTGTAATCTACCATTCTCTGTCAAAACAGTTGCCTTGCGAAGTCTTTCACACGACAATAAGGTATTCACCTTCGCTGCATCTCTCTCTCTGTGTGACTCTGTTGATCGGGTACCGCGTTCAGGATTCGAGCAACTGACTTGGCTTTGGTTGACAGTGGCTCCCACAGTAGACCTACGTACGTAGAAAGTCTTCAGTCGCCCTGTGCGCGTCTTATTTCTTGTCAAAGGCTTTAACAGCACACCTACTGGTTCATCATCTCTGCTGTTCCGTGGAAATCTGCACATGCATAGTCCTGCCTACAGTTCTGCATGCACAAGGAAAACCTTGCCTGCACCCAGCAGATACGCATGAACCCGTCACTTCCTTGTTTTCACCTGGCACGTAAGGCCCTCAACAACGCGCGTGTCTGTATCAGTGGATGCACCTACCTGCGTATATATATGTCTACAAAGTTTTGGTAAAATAATAGACAGGTAGTTGTCTTCATATATATATATATATGTAGAGAGGGAGAGACGAGAGAGACCTGTACGTGCATGTTTGCGTGTAACCGTGTATGTATACCTGAGTGGGAAGACGTATATGTAGGTGTATATGTGCATACATGTGTAAAGCTCAGTGCTGGACATCATCAGAAGTGTTATAACCTCTTGAAGGCATGCCTCGCGAATCTTTATTTTGTACAGCAGAACTTCTCTTCCATTTTTAACAGCTGGGCGTCTGCAAAGATAGTGTTGTATTTCGTAACAATTATATACCGACACGCGTACAGAAGCCTTCGTGCATGAGTCAGCAAGAGAATCCACATACACGCTCAGCAGCATACGCAGGTATGGTTTCGTTTAGATCGTTAGTATTTTATGAGCTTTCTTGACAACAGACTTTGGTAGCTTTCTTTCACGTAACTTCTGTTGACATACCCGTGTGTATGTATACGCTTGCGTGAGTGTACATATAGATACACATATTTCCATAGCATGTTCCTGATCGACAACGGTTTGCTTCTTAGGAAGCTGCTGGCAAACGCCATTTTAAACTCATACCGCACGAGTGATGCACGCACGCTACGTGTCACTGGTAACTGAATATATTGTCCCGCAGACTTGCACGACGACGTATATATATATATATATATATATATATATAAATAACTATATATGCACCCCCACACACACATACAACCATACGCATGACAACTACCAGCAGATCTACGCGTGCAGCTACTCGCACATCTCTCTCTACGTAATAGTATTGTACGCATCAGCAATGTTGTCACTAGTTTTGAAAACTCTTCGTCTGGGATCTTTGCATGCGATTGCCCCTTAACCTTGATACGTAGATCATTGTTTTCTGGTGTGGGACGTGTGAATTCGAGTCGCCCAGGGCCATTTGCTTCTATCGTTTACCATATTAAAGATGGAAATAATGAGGAGGAGACAGAGCAACTGTACAAGAATACGACGGTGATAACACAAGTGTGTAGGTGAATACGTCCACAGTGCTCGTCCTTGAATACCTTTTCCCACTTAAGCGTGCTCGCGTGTGGGCATCTTCTCTTTCGGAGAGGCTGCTATCACTACAAGCACATACACCTGGAATACTTGTGCAGCGCGCATCCTACGAACAAAAAAAGACGAGAATTGCGTGAACCATGCACCTGCGGGGAAAAGGCGCAAAATATGTCATTGCCGCAAGGGACGCGAAAATCTGAGTCAGACGACTTTCACGACGCGGTCGAGAGCAGATGCAAGTAGCCCGATAACGATTATCATTGAAACACGGTGGGCACTGTACAGATGAGTAGGTGTACACGCGTGTTTGACAGTCTTTGGGAGAATTTAGCATCGAGGAACTACCCGTGGTGCGGTGAGTAAGTCACAGAGACGTGTATGGATGAAAGTGCAAAGAGATGCGTAGCTAGAGAGCTACAAATGAGGAAAATTGCCAAGCGAGACGCACGGGCACCGGGGGTGGCTGTGTGGTGGAGAGTGATCGTGACGGCGAAAGGTGTGCCGCGGGAAAATATGAAGACGCACCAGCATGCTTGAAGCCTGGCGCCGGTCGTCTCGAATGTCCCGGCGTTCGGTTTCACACGCTATATATGCGCATACATGTAGTATACATATATATATATGTATATATATATATATATAAATATGTGTGTGTGTGTGTGTGTATGTGCGTAGCTTCTCTTGTCTGCTAGTGGTAACTAGGCGCGAGCAAGTTACACGCGATGACCTTTGGAGCGCGGGAAAAATCCGGGCTTTCCCCTATGTAGACCTACATATATACACTATATATACATATATGTATATATATACATATATATATATATAGCGTGTAAAACCGAACGCCGGGACATTCGAGTCGACCGGCGCCAGGCTTCAAGCATGCTGGTGCGTCTTCATATATATATATATATAGGTGTGCGTCGACGTGGGTGCGGTCATGTAGCGGCACAGGCAGTGCTACATACATGTACGTAGGCGTGTACGTGTACGGCTTGTCCGAGTGCATGTCGCAGAGGGCTACTCCATCTCCACACGTGTGCGTCTACATATGTGCACATGCATACACATACGTAGTGTCTGAGGACAAATCCCCGGTCGTCATTGTCATGGCCTTTAATCAATATGGCGATATGTTCACATATACGGGCCTGCACGTACACATACACATATATATATATATATACGTGTAAATTTGTTCGGGCATATATTTGCAGGTATATATTTACACGTACATTTATATATATACACGGCTGTGCTTACGTGCTGATTACCGACACACATACGTACATTTATATCTCCCGGTCAACGGGTCTCTGGGGCTGCGTGCATGTAATTGTACATGTATATATATATATGTTTGACCACTGGAGCTCTGTCTTCAGACGCTGTATGCATCTATGTCTCTCTCTCTCTCCACATATATATGTATATGTCCGTACGTCTGCATGTGCGTAGGTATGTATGCGTATATATACACATATGTGTGTATATATGTATGTACATATTCGCGTGCACACGTGTCAAGACGAAGAAGCTCTCTGCGTTTACCGGGGTGGGACAACGCCTACACGCATTTAATAATGGTTGATACGGTGATGGGTGTATGAGTAGATCTTGCTGGCCGTACGTGCGCGTGTCTGTGGAGAGAGACATGTACAGGTCCCCGCGCGGCGCGTCGATTTGAGAAGTTTCCTAATTCGTTGCGTCTGTCCTTGTGTCCTTCGTGGGCGGCACGAAGCGACGCCCTGTCTTTGCACTGTCGCTTGTTCCTCCCTTTTGCTGCTCCCGAGCCTCGCGTGCGTGCAAATGCTCTCTCTTTCCACCGTTCACGTCTGTGCGTATCTATACTCGTAGATATACTGTTAAAGCGTATGAACACTGGATGGTGAGTCATCGAATAGATATGTGTGTACGTGTACAAACACACATACCCACACCCACCTATGAGACTATTTGATTACCCTTGTAAATATAGCGGCGTCGCCACAGGCCGCTAGATTTCTCCTGCGTCTCTTCAGGCGTGATGCAGAGTCCAGCAGCAGCAGGCGGCCTTGCACGCGCGCCGCCCTGGCAGACACACGTTTCGCGCCCAGGCGCCCACTCTTTTGCAGCCTGCCCGTGCGGCTGATGATACGGACAATAAATAATACGTAGCGCCTTCGTGAAGGTGCCGGTCCAAGAGTTCTCTTCCCAGCTACAAATGCTTCATCCGCTTCACACATATTCCTTATCTACGCCGGGTGTACGTACACCACACAAATAGAGACGCCCGCTGAACACGTCGGGAGCCAATGCAGACGCGTGCGTCTCCCTTCCTCTACACCATAAAAAGAGAAAGACGAACACACACACACAGATACACATCTACCTGTATATGAATCTTTCTTCACATACAACGACGTCTACATGTATGTGCGCGGGCGCAGCAGCTGCGAGAGGTGCGCAGGAGCCTTTTTCTCCACTTGCAGAAAGTCAGCAGCTCGCAGCAGTCGTGCCGTCCCCCACACGCGAGCTTTCTCCTCGACCATTGCTCTTCGCGCATGCATATGTATACTCACATGCATGCGCAACACAGACACAACACGCTTCTGTACATACGCTCGCGCCCCCATGTCCACACACGAAATACATACTACCACACTCGTGTGGACGCGCACATCCGTAGACGCACGCACACAGCCATATAAACAAAATCCCAAGAGACATGCATCAGAAAGACTTCATGCGTGCGGCTCTCTCTGCGGAGGCGCGATCCCCTCCTCCTCCACACAACACACGCCTGCGTCTTCCTCTCTGTCTTACACTCCGAGAAGAGTGTAAATCTACACGCATGTGTACACGAGTCTAGAGATGAAAAGCTGCGGACATCGACACAGCGAAAGAAGCAATACATCTACACCCACGCGGATGCATGCGCATGCACTCCGCTGCGGGTGACGTGTACACATACACTCCGCTTTGTCTGCAGCCCCACGGGCCACACCACGACGCTCCCTGCTTCAAAAGCGCAGAGGCATGCAGACTTGCGCATATATTCATATCAACGATAAGAAATCCCACGACTGCACGAACTCAGTAATACCTGCAGCTCGTCAGTTATCGCCAGCTCTACATGAAGAGAATTCCCGGTTCTCCAGGTGTCATGCATATATACGGCGCTCTGCTGACACTTCTGTTAGACACGTGTACGAAGTTTGACACATGCCACTTTAATATACAGATTCAAATATTTACAAGTGACCGTATAATAAATGTACAAAATATTACACGGGGAGTTCTTATATATATTGTATATGCTATACATATATACATACACATGTATAGATATACATACATATGGACGTGTATATGCACATGTACGGGAAGGTGCGTCCTCGTGTATGCTGGTGTGTTACTGATGCCTGTCACTGGTGTAGGTCTGTTCCTTTGTTCTTCGCGCACGCAGCAGCAGCAGCGCCACAGACCGACGTCTTATTATCTTCGAGAGGCGTGGGGGTTGTTGGTGCTGCGCATGCGTCCGTTGCTTCTGTGCGTGCTGCTGTTGAATTTTTCTCTGTCTTTTCTCGCGGCTTCTGCGAAGTTTCTGCCGCCTCCTGCGGCTGTTCTTGGTCCTGCTGTTCCTCCTCCTCCTGCTGCACCCTGCCCCGCTTCTCCCCCCGCCCTGCTACCAACGCCGGACGGCGACGACAGCGGGGGAGGAGGCGCGGCAGCAGCAGGAGGAAGTCGGCCTTGCTGCCGCTGCTGGTGGTGCGGCTGTCGCTGCTGCGCAGGGCCTTCGTGGCGTCTCGACAGCAGCCCCCCCGGTCGCCGTTTGTTCTCCGCATTCGGCGAGTTGCTGCTGCTTCTCTTCGCGGCTGCTGTTCCTGCTGCTCCTGCATGAACTCCCAGCGTTTGCGGAGGGGGGGGCGCGTTGTCGCTGGGAGGTGGCGGAGGCGGCGGAGGCAGCGACCCCAAATTGACGCTACTAAACGACGAAGAGGAAGAAGAAGACGAAGAAGACGTCGACAAGTTTGACGGCAGAGGCGGGGGCAGCGCACCACCAGTGGTTTGTTCTAGGAAGGCAGGAGGAGGAGCGGCAGCAGCAGCTGGGCCTGCGACGTGGCTGCCGCCGTTGCTGCGGTGGCTCTGCTGCTGCTGCTGTTGTGGCAACGGAAGCGGCTGCTGCACTCCCCCCCCTTGGTGCGGCATCAGCAGCAGGTGCTGCTGCGGAGGAGGCGGCTGGGGTAGCAGCACGTGCTGCAGCACTGGAGGTTGCTGCTGCTGCTGCTGTTGCTGCTGCAGTGTGTGCAACGGAGGGGGCGGAGCTGTCGCAACACAGCCACGCCGCGGCGGCGGAGGCAGCGGTGGCTGCTGCTGCTGGTGGTACGCGTGGTGGGGTGCAGCGATACGGGACGGACGCACAGCAGCAGGAGCGGCCGGAGGAACAGCTGCAGCAGGCCCCACAGCAGCAGAGGGAGGAGGACCCGAGGAGGAAGCAGCAGCAGCCTGAGGAGCAGCAGCCGCAGCAAAGGAGAGAGGCATGCTGCCTCTTGTCGCTAGCACGCCTTGCGCCGCTGCCGTCGAGCTCGGGGTCGCCAGCAGCGGCGGCGGTGGCAGCGGAATGGACGTGCCGCTGCTGCTGCTCGAGCAGTGCTGCAGCAGTCCCGCATGCAGACGGTGCTGCTGCTGTTCACTCCCAGCCGAAGACGAAGGAGAGACTGCAGCAGCGGCTACGGGAGTTCTCGGACCCGAAGGACCGTACATCAGCGGTCGGTTGCTGCTGCTGCTGCTGCTCCGGCCTGCTTGCACTGCTCCGCTCGGCGGCGGGGGGGACATACACTGCGCGCGCACAGGAGACACAAAAGAGCCAAGAACGAGGTGGTATAAAAAAGGATTCAACTCCGTACCCCACTCCACATGCAACAGATATTCCCCTGCAGCATCCTAGCAAGTCCTCTCTTCTCACAGACACTCTTGCCCGCCCCCCGCCCCTTCCCCACAGCAGCAACACGGCCACATGTTCCCACATCAGCAGCAGCGGCGCGGGCTTCAGCGCAACATCAGCAACAGCAGCAGCAGTCTCTGTGCACCTTCCTCAGCACTTGCACGCGCAGGACGGACGCTGCAGCAGCCGCTGCAGCAACAGCAGCTGCAGCCGCAGGATCTCATTCGAAACGAGAAGAGGCAGCAAGAAGAGAATATCACCGCTGCGCTCCTCGCACCCTGTCCCCATACATCAGCCAACAAGTCCTCTACGGCCACCTGTACATACCTATATACGTATGCACATATACGTGATACTTTACTCCCTACATCCATGCATATATATATATATATATACATTCATAATCTTCAACTGACTCTGTGTCTGCACATATACAAAGAAATACACATACACACACACCGTACGTCCCTGCTCTCATATGTACATACATATACGAGAAAATGTCAGCCTATATACCTACGTATATATATATATATATATGGGCATGTATATCTTCTTCATATAGATATGTGTACTTGTATTCTTCTGTCTTTGTGTTTGGCGGCAATTCGAAGTGACTTGACGAGGAGGGCACCCTCCTGCAATGTCCACCGGGAGGTCCTGCTGCTCCTGTGCATGCGCGTCTACTTCTCTATGCTATTTTTCTTCCTGATATATGCGCGCGCGCGTCGTCCGCATGCACCAAAATACATTCACCCGACCTGCTCCACGTCGAAGGTCTTCTCACCCCTCGTCGTTGGAAAGTACTGCATGCATATATATATATATGCATGCAGTACTTTCCACACGTATATATATATATATAGACAGATCGATAGATCCGTTGCCTGCTGGCTTCGATGAATAGGTCGGGGAGATGCAGCACTAATAATACGAGGACGAGAAGAAAGTTATGACGTATACGCCCGACAGCAGCGGCGTGGCAGCCACAGACACAAACGCAGCAGCCGCGGGGGCCACGCAGGAGACGACCTGAAAAGACGGGGGAAGCTGCAGAAAAACGAAGTCGTCAGCAACAAGCAGCAGCCACGCGGAAGGACGACTGAAGGGGCAGCAACGAAAGGGGAAGTCCTCTCACCGTAGGAGACGGTCCCACCCCTCCTCCGCCTCCGCCTCCGAAGCCTCTTGACGTCTAACACACACACACACATAGAGAAACATATTTATATATATATATATGTGAATATATTATATATATGACATATATGTACACACAGAGAACAATAAATCGGTATATATATAGGTATACGTAGAAACTGTTATGTATACGCCTATATGTAGACACTAGTTCACTTACATAGATAGAGATGGACACAGACGAATATATTTACACATATATATATATATGTAGTTTCGCGCTCTCTTTCTGTGTCTCTCTTGCGTTCTCTCTATGTGTATTCATCTATATCTTCACAGCCATATTCACTATTGCACTTACTGCACGTTTAGTACGTATAGCCTCCACTTCTATGTGTATATACACACACTTCAACGAGTATACACTTCCTGCAGGCCTGCGTTGCTACACGCGTTCACGCGATCACAAATGTATCTGTGCGCCTGTGTACACATATATGAATACATGTACGTATACATAATATATATATATGATATAATATGGTAGCGGAGTGGCACAGCATGTACCTGTTGATAGGGACGTGTGCCTTTAGGTTTCCCGGCTGCAGCGGCGCCCCCTGCTGCAGCTCTTCTCAGAAGTTGATACTGCCCACTTGTTCGAGCGGAGGCTGCTGCTGTTGCTGCTTCGTCTGCTGCTGATTCTGCTGCACCTGCTGCTGCTACTGATTCTGCTGCCGCAGCTCCCCCGGACAAGCGCCGCTGCTGCTGTTGCTGTCTGGCGCTCCCCCCTGAGGAAGAAGCAGCAGGAGCAGCATCAGCATCAACCGCCGCTAGCACTACCCCCCCTCCCCTGCCTGCTGCTGCTCCTGCCGCCGTACCGACGCTCCGGCTGCTGCTGCTTCGCTGCAGCTCTTGTTCCTGTTGCTGCTGCTGCATCCCCCGCGCTCCTCCTCCTCGCGTTGCTGCTGCTGCTGCCTGTGGACTCGTGCCGCTGCTTTCTCTTCTCCCAGGCGCACCAAAGAACTTCCGCAGCAGCAGCTGCTGCGGGTAGTGCTGGTGAGAATATGCATGCGATGACACATATGCCTGCTGTCCACGCCCGTGGTGCTGCTGGTGGGGCTGCTGCTCGACACTCTGGTGCTGCTGAAGAACTAGAAGCTGGTGATGCGGAGGCGGTGGCAGCAGTTGTTGCTGCAGCATTCCTTGCTGCTGCTGGTGATGGAGACGCCCGTTCCGTCCCCCAACCCCACAGCGAGACGCTGGAGACGCTGCGGCATGCATCCCACTGCTGTACTGGCTTCTGCTGCTGCCGTGTCTCTGCTGCTGCTGCTGCTGCCGTACGCCCCCACGTCCGCCGCATGCACGCGACCCTCCTGCTCCCCCTCCCCACACATGAGTGCTGCTGCTGCTGCTATTCTCTCTGCTGTAAGAGGACCCCACTCCTCCTCCTCCCCCGCCACGACAATTGTCTCCCGCTGCTGCTCTTCGACGCTGCTCAGCTGCTGCTGCTGCTAACGCTGCCGCGCTGCCTCCTGCTCCTCTTCGAACGCCTTCCGCTGCTCCCGCTCCTGTTGCTTGGTCTCTCCCGCCCTCCCCTTCTGCTGCGGTTCCTCCTGCTCCTCGCATTCCTGCGGCTCTCTTCTCTTCCGCAGTTCCTTTCCCTCTCTCGCCTCGTGCATCTGCTGCCGATTCTGCTGCTCCCGCCGCTCGCTCTGCTGCTCCCGCTGCTCGCTCTGCCGCTCGTTCTCCTGCTGCTCTTCCGTCAATCCTTTCTCTCTCCCATTTCTCACTTTCCTCTGCTTGGTCCATGCGTTTGCCGGCAACAGAATCTTCCCCGCTGCGGCTCCTGCTCTTCTTCCCCAAACCTCCTCGGCTCTCATCTCTTCCTCCTCGGTCTGTGCCTCTTCCTTTCTCTGTGTCCCCTGCTGACACGTCTCTCTCTTGTGCTGCAGCTGCTGCTGCCTGTTTGCGTCCCCCCCGCAGCGCGGCTCCACGTCCCCTTTCTTCTTCTCTTTCTTCTCTTCCTATTGCAGCTGCTGCCTCTCTCGCGGCTCCTGCTTCTCTTCCACTTGCTGCTGAAGTTTCTTCTGTTTTTGCTTCTCTTCCTTCCCATCCAGCCTCTTCCTCCTCCTCCTCTTCCGCAGCTGCCGCTGTTGCTGCTCTTCCTGCTGCTCTCCCTGTTCTTTCGCCACTTCTTGCTGCTGTTGCTGCTGCTGCGCCAGCCGACTCTCCCCTTCCTGCTGCTGCGACTGCAGGACGCTGCAGCCTGCGTCGCGAAAAGTCCCACCTCCTTTCCGCTGCTTCTGCTGCTGCTGTTCCTCCTACTCTCTTCTCTTCTTCCTTCTTTTTCGCCTCTCCTTCGTTTCCTTTCTCCTCTTCTTCCTTCTCGTGTTCCTCTTCTTCCTCCCCGCTCGTCGTCGCTCCTGCTGCACCAGCCGCCACTTCCTGATTTTCTGCTGCCTCTTCTTCATCTGTTGCTGCAGCAGCAGTTGTCCAGCGTGCTGCTGCTCCTGCTGCTTCTTCTCGAATGTCTGCTGCTCCTTGATCACCGGCACCGCCCACGCCTCCAGCGTCACCGTCAGAAGCAGCAGCCCGTCCTGCTGCTGCTGCTGCACCGTCACCGGCTGCTGCATCGCGTTCTGCTGCTGCTGCTGCTCTGCATGTCGCACCTGTTCGAGCTGCTTCCCCTTTGCTTTCTTGAACTGCTGCTGCTGTCGCCGACTTTCCTGCTGCCGTCGCTGCTTCCTCGTCTGCTGCACGAGTCTCTGTCTCTGCTGCAGCTGTATGCGCCCCACCTCCTGCTGCTGTTCTGTGCACGGGCAACGGCGTTCCTGCTGCTGCTGCTGATTCAAGAGGCGCCTCTGCTCCTCCTCGGTCGTTCACGTCTCTCTCTTCTGCTGTGGGTGCAGGAAAGCCGCCAGAAGCAGGAGGCACTCCTCTTGCTGCTGCGTGCGTTGCAGCTGTTCCTTCTAGACTCGTTTCTGCTGCTGTAGCGCAATCTGGAGAACCTGCTGCTCCGCCAGCTCCAACACTCGCTCTTCCTTCTGCTGCTGCTGGTGTTCCGCGTCCTCGGTCTACGGCCGCTGCTGCTGCTGCTGAAACTGCTGCTGCCGCTCCATACGCGCATCTCGCCGCACCGTACGTCCCTCCCGTCTGCTGCTGCTGCGGGGGAACTGCTGCTGCTGCGGATGGAACTGCTGCTGCTGCTGCGGCTGGAAATGCTGCTGCTGCTGCGGCTGGAAATGCTGCTGCTGCTGCGGCTGGAAATGCTGCTGCTGCTGCGGCTGGAAATGCTGCTGCTGCTGCTGGTGCGGATGGAACTGCTGCGGCTGCTGTTGCGGCACGAAGGGCTGCTGTTGGTGGAAATGCGGAGGCACGTGCTGCGGGAAGTGCTGGGGCAGCTGCCGCGGGAAATGCTGCGGCTGTTGCTGGAAGCGTGGGGGTTGCTGCTGCAAGTGCTGCGGCTGGTGGTGGAAGTGCGGAGGCTGCTGCAACGGGTGCGGTTGCTGCAAGGAGTGCTGCTGCAGGAAGTGCTGGTGCTGAAAGTATTGCTGCTGATGGAAAGAATACTGCTGCTGGAAGAAGTGCTGGTGGTGCGGCGGGACAAATTGTTGCCGCTGCATCACCTGCTGCTGCGGCGCATGCTGGGGAACACTCGGGCATCTCTCTGATAGAAAATAGCGCTGCTGCTGCTCTTGCTGCTGCTGCTGTTGCTGCTGCTGCAGCTGCGGGACACGCCGGAGCACGGGCTGCTGCTGCACATGCTGCTCCTGCTGGTTCTCTCTTCCGCTTCGATTTTCCTGCTGCTGCTGCTGTTGCTCCTCTTCCTCCTCTTCTTCTTCTTCTTCGTCCTCTTCGTCTCCTTCCTCTGCTGCGTGCTCCCCTTCGTCGCTGTCTCTCTCTTCGTCGGAGTCATTTCCTCTCCTGCGCAGGCGATGGTGCTGCTGCTGCTGCTGCTCGTCCGGCGTTGTTGCCTCTTTCCTCGATATCCCCGACGACGACTGCTGTCCCTCCCTACAGGAAACACTGCGCTGCTTCTGCTTCTTCTTGCGGAGCTGGTCCTGCTGCTGCTCCCGCGGCCCCCCTTGCTGCAGCTGGTGCAGCTGCTGCTGGGCGAGAGGCGACGGCGCAGCAGCGGCAGCAGCAGCAGCTACGGGAGGAGGTGGCGGCGGTGGCGCATGCAGCGCGCGCTGGCAGCAATGCGGATAAAAGTACGACGCTACAGCAGCAGCTGCAGCAGTCGGCGTGGGATGATTCGAAAAAGCGACAGCACCCGCCGCCGCTGCAGCAACGGGAGAGAAGTAGTGCTGACTCCTCGCAGCAACAGGAGCAGCAGCAGGATCAGCGGCAGCAGCAGGAACAGCGGCAGCAGCAGCAGAGACGGCAGCAGCAGCAGAAACAGCAGCAGCTGCAGAAACTGCAGCAGCAGCAGAAACAGCAGCAGCTGCCGAGACGGCAGGTGCGGGAAGCAGCATGTGGCCATGCGGGCTGCCGTAGTAACTTGGCGGAAAAGACGCCGCAAAGGCTTCTGGCGTATCTGGACGCACCAGGCGCATGCAAATCATGCCAGGCCCCGCTCATAGATATACTCGTGTGTACACATGCATGCGCGCATGAAGAGACGCACAGAGGGAGACCGAGACACACACACACACACATATACAGAGGATATATAGAGAGAGAGACATAAACGCATGCAAGTCGAAAAGGAGAAGAAAAGTATTTATTCGAATGAACAGCACGAGGAGAAGGAGAATACATATACAGACATGCATACATAAAGAGAGATAGATAGACAAGCACCCACGCAGACACGTGTATATATATAGACACTACGCAGAGGGTGTTACATATATAGAGAGAACTATCGAGACACATATATGAAGAGGACACTCCACACAGAAAGACACAAATATATGTGGAAAGATAATACAGAGATGCAGACACAACAGTACATACAAAGAAGTACACATATAAATGTATACAGGGAGACACAGGGAGACGGGGAGACACGGAGACGGGGAGACAGAGGCACATAGCCACATATATATATGTATACATATACATGGATGTATATATGTATATATAGAGAGAGAGACAGGTACATTGAAAGGGAGAGCAGCAGAAGAGAGAGGGGAAGATAAACAGAAGTGGTAATTTTTGTAGATGAGTGGCCGGTAGGGGTGGTGCAGATGGCTGCGAAAATCAGAGGTATATGGAGCCGCTTATCCCCGCAAGTTTGTTTATACGTTAACCGGCCACATATATATATGCTGCTGTATTTCTATTCATATTTATATATATCCCTATCATATGAGAGAGGGAGAGGCTGCTACGCAGGCAGAATAGAGACGACCTCCCACTCGAAGACCAAAATTAATACACCTGCATGTACATCTATATATGATTGCTGAGACTACACATATACACACACATATAGATATTATATACATACGCAGACACAAATATAGATATCATATATACACACACATAAATATGGATACTATACATATATATATATGTACACGTAAATATAGACACTATATATATATACATGTAAATATAGACACTCTCTCTATATATATTATATATACAGATACATAAACACAGATACTATATATACGTCGGATTTGACGGCGAATGCGTTGGTGGTATGTGGACATGATATGCGAAGGGGCGCCTGCGCGGAATCGAGAAGGGCGGCTCTTTTTGTACGTGCGGAAAACGGAGAGGAAGACAGACAGCAGCAGGAAGCAAACGAGAAGCAGATGGGACGGAAACACACAGAGACGCAGGGAAGCAACAGAGGGAGACACACGACGACGGAGACGGAGACACGAAGAGGAAGCGACAGCAGATATATGCGGCGTCTTCGGCGCGGCGGGACGCGGTGGCGATCGACGCCTGTCGCTCCTTCGCCAGCCAGATATGTGTACACGTGGATATATATTCGATGCAAGCAGCACAGCAGGCGAAGAGACAGCAGCAAGAAGACGCATGCGTTTCCTGACTGCGTGGACATATTCGACACGTCTATTTCTCTGCATATATCCCATGAAGAGACGCGGTCGTCTACGCGTGGACGCCTGAAGACTCCCCACCCGTCCACACAACTACTATTTGCTGCTGTTGCTGCTGCAGGTGCTGCTCTCTCAGCGGCGCCCCGCTGCTGCGCAAGTTCCGTCGCTCTTGCGAGTCACGATGCTGCTGCTGCTGTGCTGCTGCTGTTTTTGTTGGCCAGTTCTTCCTCCTCTTTCGTCTCCTCCTTCTCCATGTGCTGCTGGCACTTCACACAGCAGTATACACATACGTCTCTCTCTCTATATACACATCCACACTGTATACATATATATATGTGTGTGTGTGTACACATATACACGTATACACATAGACGCATGTGTACATGCTCTTCTATATGAGAAGGTCCCTGCTGTTATCGCGTGCAGCACGAGGGCCTTACATGGCGGAGGAAAGAGCGGCAGAAGAGGCGCTGCAGGTGGCGCAGGGCGAGCGACGGTCAGCGCAGCAGCAGCAGGAGGACTGAGACGGTGGTGCTGCGGTCCGGCTGCAGCAGCGAAGGGCGCCGGGAGGCGCAGCGCAGGGGCCGCAGGAAGCGGCAGAGGAAGGGGAGGGGGGGGCAGCGGAAGAGACGCATGCGCGAGCGGGTAGTAAAAGGAGGCCCCTCCGTCCCAGGGAGGCCGATAAGAGAAGTCCCCTGCATGCAGAACAAATGGCAGCAACCTCGCCTGTGAACGAGTGTTTCTTCATAGAGAGAGCGCGACAAACACACGACCCCACCAAAAGAGACGCGCATGCAAACGAAGTCGCTAAGATTGACCTCCAAAAATTATCATCCACACATCTCCACACATCTACCCACCAAAAAAATATCTACCCAAAGAAGTGGACTTTTATATCCGCTATATATATATAAACACATACACAAATATATATGCACACGCATGCAGGTCCATACATATCTATACATACCTATACACAGAGGCGTACACACACATCCATATACATATACATGCATGTGTCTATACATCTACACCCAAACACATACACAAACACATACATAAACCCATATACGCATATATACACCTGTATATATATATATGTGTCTATATATGTCCACATAAACATATACACAAACATATACATATACATAGATATATATGTCTATATATGTCCACACACACACACATATACACAAACATAGACACATACACACCTCTGTTTCTCTCTGTATATATTTGTATAGTATGTATCTGTATATATGTGCACATAAACATATACACAAACATAGACACATATATACCTCTCTATATATTTATATATTTGTATAATATGTATTTATATATATGTCCACATAAACACATATACCTCTCTCTCTAAATATATATTTGTGTGTGTGTCTGTATATATGTCCAGGTATGTTTATGCAACTTTTTCCTGCAATGTATACGAAGACCCTGCCGACTGCTTGTGGAGGAATTTCCAGGAGGAATATGTGTACATTTGTTTCCAACGTATTTTTATCCTCTTCGATCAAAAGACCCACCACTTCTCTCTTATAAATACTTAAACAAAAGCCGACGTCCCTCCATTCTCACACAGACATATACACTACCTTTCATATATCATATATATATATAGAGAGAGATACACAAACATCTATACGGATACATATATATATACTTTTGCAAGGACATACACTTATATGCATATACAACTATACACATAAGTACATACACATACATATATATATAACGCAAATATATACGTGGCTACTACACAAACATATGTAAAGGGACTCCGAAGGACAAGGTCAGCCACCTGCATTCATATATATATACACACGTATATATATATGTCTCTGGTAGAAGGCATGACGACGTACGACGGGCATGTACA
This sequence comes from Sarcocystis neurona, assembly GCA_000727475.1. NCBI lineage: Eukaryota > Apicomplexa > Conoidasida > Eucoccidiorida > Sarcocystidae > Sarcocystis > Sarcocystis neurona. The sequence continues at coordinate 3,191,558 of KL647298.1, read as the reverse complement.
TATAGATATATAAAGTATCATAGAGAAGAGTATATATGTCCACGTAGACGGAGAAAGGGACAACCTTCGAAGGGTGTTGATGGAGAAGTGTCGTTTCACTAAAAAAATCAAAGAAGTCATTGCGGAAGCATCCAAAACTTCCAGCAGCAGATCCCCCCCCCCCCTTTCCCTCTCATATACCCATCACACACACATATATATGTCTATTTTATCTTACTCATGGCATGCATCATATCTATATACCTGTATTTATATACATACATACCTATATATACAAATATATATATATAGACACACATATATGAATATATGGATAGATAAGAAGATATATACAAGGACGTCCACATATATGTATATATATGCAAGTGCTTACCCGCAGGTCTCCATACATACATGTACACTCAAACCGTCGGAAATCTACATCTATATACACATTTACATATATATATATATATGAAGGTTTACCTGCAGGCGTCCAACGGGGGGAGACAGCAGAAGTGACTTCTGTTGTGAGCAAATCAAAGGCAGCAGCAAGGGCGTCGGCGACACTTCTGCCGTCGCTCCTGGTGGCGTTCCGCTGCTGCTGCTGTTGCTGCTGCGTCCTCCTGCACTCCTTGCCTTCTTCTCTCTCTTCGTCCCCTTCTTCTTTCTGTTCCTTCTTTTCTTCTTTTTCTTCTCTTCCTCCTCCTCCTCTTCCGGGGTCCCTTGCCTCTTCTTGCTGCAGCAGCAGTAGCAAACGACAACGCGCGCATGCGCTCCTCTAACACTTCACGAAACGCAGTCTCTATGCACCCTGACAAGCTGCTGTTATCCTTCGTCTTCACACCGTTGTATATCTATCTCCTCCTAAATGAATATACATATATATATATATATATATATATATGTACACACATACATATACACACGTATGTATATATATATATACAAACCCACCAAGGATCGATATTATACGAACTACGTATGTTTACATGTGCTTCTAGTATGTATTTGGATGTGGCAGAGGTGGCATACACAGCCACATATATATATACATATATATATAGGTACAAACGTATGTATGTCCAAACTTCTGTTCGCGGAAGAAAATACTACGTATATACATATATATATATATAGATAGATAGGAGTACGTATATATATATATATATGTATGTATTTATATATATATATATTTGAAGCGTGGACTTTGAATAGGGAATATCAACAGATGACGTTGGCTCGGAGACGAAGGCATGGGTGCCACCCGTTTCTACGACAACTTCAACTCCGTCCGCCTACATACACCAAAAACCCTACACATACATATCTGCATGCCCAGTATCTATACACCTATATATTTATGTATTCTATCTATATGCATCTATGCCTATTTACCTACCTGTATCTACCTATATAGGACTATGTCCACATGTATATATACATACTCTACACGGCTATTACACACAAATATATACATATACATATCTGCATGCCAGTATCTATATATCTATATCTATCCGTATCCACCTGTATCCACCTACAGCTATCTATGTCTCTATATATACGTATATGGTCGCACCGAATTTAAGCCATTTTCGACACAAAGGTATGTGTGTAAAACTGCATATATATTCATGCATATATATACAGATATAGATATGTACAGGCATGACTGGGTCTCGGTCTTCGTATACGTGTATACGTGTATGTAGGTGTCGGTATGTACATGGGGACACGAGTCTTCTCTCCCGCATGCATACCTCGACACCCTCACAAACTTATACATATCCTTTTCTACCACGCGAATATATATATACGTTTGTGACTAGCCACGACACAACGAATCTGTATGCAGGTGCGCATGCAGATAGAAGGATGGAAGTTGGCGACAGGCGCGTCTCACCTGCTGGTGCTGCGGAGAAGCGGCGGTGTGCGACGCTGCCGTATTGGCAGTCGGAGCAGCACTTTGATAAAGCGGAACAAAAGGGAGAGGTGGGGGAAGAGGCACGCTGCTGCTGCTGCTGGCGCTGGTTCTCTTGAAGTAGTAGCTTTGCTGCTGCTGCTGTTGCTGCAGTGCTGCTGCTGCGATGAGCAGCTGCTGCTGCTGTTGCATTGCAGCGGCGGTGTAGGGACAACACGTTAGCGTCGCCGTCGTAGTATACGCGTGGTGGGCCGCTGGGCCCCCTCCTCCCGTCTGGCCCTCCGCCGCCCGCGCTGCTTCTTTTTCTTCTCTTTCGCTCGCTTCTCCTTTTCCGCCTGCAGCAGCTGCTGCTCCTTTCTCACTCCTGGACGCCGCTGCTGCTGCTGTTTCTTCTCCTCCTCTTCCTCTGCCTGCTGCTGCTGCTTCTTCACCTTTGCCTGCTCCTGCTTCTTCTGTCGCATGCTGTCCTGCTGCTCTTGCTGCTTCTTGGTTTGCTGCTGCTGCTGCTGCTCCTGCTGCTGCCGAGCTCGAGCCCCCGGGACCGCTGCTGCCTGCAGCATGCGTCACTGCGCTGCCGAAGCCCGCTGCATTCCCGCCTCCTCCTGCTGCTGCTGCGGCGCTCGCGAAGTAGGGAAGAAGCGGACCAGGACCAACGACGGGCCCGGGGCCGTAGAAGTACGCGAGCGTATTTCGTGTTGCTGCTCCACCTGCTGCTTCTCTTCCTCCTCCTCCTCTTCCCGCTGCTGCTCTTCCTTCGCTATTAAAGTAGGGGATTGGCGCTGGTAGTGCTGCTGTTGCTGCTGCTGCCGTTGCTGGTGTTGCTGCTGCTGCTGTTGCTGGTGTTGCTGCTGCTGCTGTTGCTGCTGCTGCTGTTGCTGCTGTTCCTGCTGCTGCTGTTGCTGCTGTTGCTGTTGCTGCTGCTGCGTCCGACGCAGGCTGCGAACTTCCTGCAGCTGGCGTTGCTGCTGCTGTGTAGTAATACGACGGGCTGCTCATGACCGGGGGCAGGTAGTAATTTGCTGCTGCTGCTGCAGCTACGTATGGACTTCTGCTGCTCGCTGTTGATGCAGCATATGGGCTGCTTTCTGCCGTTGCAACAGAGAGGGAGTGCCGTCCTTCAGCAGCAAAACTTCCTCCTGTCCCAGGACTGAACGCTGAGCTGGCTTCTTCTTCTTCCTCTTCTTCGTATTCTTCTTCAAATTCTTCTGTCTCTCCTGCTGCTCTTGCTGCTGCTTCCCTCGCTTCTTCCGCTGCCGTTGCTGCTGCTTGTCGTCCCGCTCCTGCTGCTGCTTCCGCTCGTGCTGCCCCCGCCGCCAAAGAATCTCTGCCTACCGCCGCTGCTGCAGAGCATCCTGCGCCTGCTCTTGCCGCGTCTGCTGCTGCTACTGTCACTTCCTCTTCTGCTGCTGCCGCGGGTCCGTACTCTTCACCTGCTCTGTCTTCCTTTGTTTCTGCCGCTGTTCTTACGCCTGCTTTATCTTCCTCCTCCTGCTGACGCTGGAACTGCGCGTCCTCTTGTCTGCCTCGTGCTGCTGCTGCTGCTGCTGCTCGCTGCTGCTGCTGCGAAGGTGCTGCTCCCCAACGCGCTCCCGCCGGCCACTGCGACACAGCAGCAGCACCCACATGCAGCGTACAACCGCCGCCGCAGCAGCAGCAACTCATCAACCTGCCGCACCACCAGCAACGCGGCACCAACGGCATAAGGAGCAGCAGCAGCAGCAACAGCAGCAGGTGGAACAACGCGGCAGCACCAACAGCACCAGGAGGAACCGCCGCGGCAATAGGAACAGTAACAGTAGCAACAACAGCAGCAGCAACAGCAGCAATCACGGCATCTGCCCATCCGCAAGCAGCAGCACCGGAAGGAGCAGCAGCAGCAGCGGCAACAGCAACATTTTCTGACGCAGACGTGTGCTCGTGACGATATTCAGGGACAAGGAGGATGCCTAGGCAGACACACATATACGTACATAGACCTTCTGATAGATGAAGAATCTGCATGCGTGCACCAACGATAACGTACGTCCCTGAGAAGTCGCATTATCACATATATATATATATAGTCTGGCTGCAGCGGCAGAGATAGACGTAAATAGCGTTGCATCACCAACAGTCCCTCCTCCATCGTCGCGACAGCGCACGCACATGAGTGAGCTGCTTACCGAGAAAACAGCAGCGTCGCGTCCTGCTGCTGCTTCTGCTGCTGTGCGGCGTGGTTCAGTTCCTGCTGCTGCTACTGCAACACCAGCAGCACCACGCGGAGTTGTTCTCTCTTCTCCCAGCGTCTTCGTCTCTCCTCTGCCGCTGCTTTCTGCTGCTGCTGTCTCCCCTGCTTCTTCTTCTTGTTGTCTTGCTGCTGCTGTTGTCACGCCTCTTCCTGCTGCTGCTGCTGCGCGTAAGCCACTTCTGCCATAGCTGCTACCTGCTCTGCGCTCCGCTTCCTCGACCGACAGCTGCAGCTCAGTTGCCTTCCCTGGTGCGGTAGCAGCAGCGGCCGCAGTTTCGTCAGGCTGGTGAGCGCCTACAGCAGTGAAACCCCCTCCCTCTCTTCCTCCTGCTGCTGCCCGTTCTTCTTCTTTTTCTTCGACGCGGCCGCCTTCTCTCGCTATTTCAACAGGTGCGGCTCTTCTTCTTCCTGCAGCAGCTGTGCGACGCCGGCTGACGCTGCTGCTGCTCTTGCCTCTCCTCCTCCTGCTTTCGTGTTGCAGCAGCAAACACCGCTCTTCTTCTTCTGCTTCACTTTCTCCCGGTCCTACGTAACACCCCCCCTCGCCACTTCCTGCTGCTTGTCTTTTGGTTCCTGCTGCTGCTGCGGCCCTGCCTCTTCCGCTTCTTGTTCTCTCTGCTGCTGTCTCTGCTGCTGCCGCTTCCTCTGTCCGTGCCTTCTCCACGTATTCTCTCGCCAATTTCTCTCCTGCACCTGCTGCTGCCCCTGCTGCTTCTCCTCCTTCTTCTCCGCGCGCTTCCCCTCCTTTTCCTTCCGCTCTTCCTCGTCGCTCTGCGGCCGCTGCCCTCTCGTTCTCTTCTCTAGCAGCAGCTCCCGTCCCCGCAGCAGCAGCAACAGTAGCACGTCCAACAGTTGCTCGGCGGTTCGCCGCGCCGCTGCTGCTGCTCCTCGCTGCCTCAGACACAGCAGCACGCCCTGCGAAGGCCCCAGCACCACCTCGCATGGGCTGCGGCAACTCCTCTTGCAGTCTCGACGCCCGCAGCGGAGTCTCCGCGGCAGCAGATGAACGAATGCACGAATCCTCCCTCCCCTCCCGCTCCTCCTCCTCCTCTGATGTTGCTGGTGCTGCATCTCCCGTTGCTGCCGCCGGAGAGCGGATAGGCGTGGCAGCTGCCGCGGCAGCAGCAGATCCCATCAACGCACTGCCTCCAGGCGACGCTGCTGCTGCTACTCCTCCTCTTCCTCCTTCTGTTCTTGAGATTCGCTCTGCTGCTGCTGCTGCTCCTGCACCTGCGTCCTTGCCTCTTGCTGCTTCTGTGTCGCGAGCTGTTGCTGTCGCTCTTCCGGTTCTTCCCCCATATGAACCACCTGTTCTTCTCGGAAAAAAATCTGCTGCTGCAGCTGCATTCCTCTCTTCTCCCCACACCCTATCCCGCGCTGCTGTTCGTTCAAAAAATCCCCCTACAGCTGCTCCTCCGCCTTCGCCTGCAGCAGCTGTTGCTGCCGCTGCACGGCTGCTGCCGCCGCCGTGATTCGCTCCACCGCCACTCCTGCTGCTGCTTCTCCTGTCTTCTGCTGCTGCTGCCGCCGTCTTGCTTCTGCTGCTGCTGCCGAACAGCACTGCGGGTTCTCCTGCTGCTGTTCTCTCTCGACACGCTGCAGCAGCAGCTGCAGCAGGCTCTCCACCGGCAGCATGTGGCAACGTCCGAGACGCCTCTGCAGCAGCAGCAGCAGGAAGAAAATGGTGAGTCGGAGAAGCAGGAGCGGCCGGATAATCAGCAGGAGAAGCGGCTGTACGTTGCTCTCGTGGAGGAGAATATCTACGCGGCAGAAGTGATGAACGCAGCCCACGCCCTTGCTGCTGCTGCCATGCCCCACCTCCACCCCTTGCGACGTTACTGCTGCTGCTTTGAACGAAGCCTCTGCGACCACTTCCCGCCGCAGCAGCTGCCGGTGCGCCCCCTCCTTCCGCTCCACCTGCCCCGCCGGTGGCGGCAGCAGATCGAGCGGCAGAGCAATCTGCAGCAGGAGGAGAGTAAAGTGAGAACCTTCCCGCGGGACGCCTAAAAGGCGATGGAGGAGGAGGAGGCGGAGGAAGAGCAGCATCACCTGCTGCTGCTGCTCTTCTCTCCTCTCCGCCTGTTGCTGCTGCTGCTGTTCCTCGCGCACCTGCGGCTCGGCCTGGACGAGGCGGTGGTGGTGACAGAGCAGCAGCATACGAGCGTTGTCCCGTTGCTGCTGTTGCTGCACTTCCGCGCTCTCCTTCTCCCGCTGCTGCTGCTTGCAGGGCTCCCGTGCTGCTGCCGCTCGAAGACGCAGGAAAAGAAGACGGGGAGGCAGCAGCAGCGCTTGCATGCGAGAGACCCGATCTTCTCCCCCACCGCGGACCTGGTGCTTCTGCTGCCGCACGTCGAGGAGGCTGCTGCTGCTGTTGCTGTTGCTGCAGCACCACGTTCCCGCTCTCGGCCGCATGCTGCAGCAGCGGCCCGCCTCCCGAGGCACAACTCACAGCAGCAGTTTCAGCAGCAGCAAGAAGTGGAGTAGTAGCACTTATCTGCTGCTTGTGGTCCACGGAGTTTCTCTCTCTAGCATTTCTTCCGACCGTTCTCTGCTGCTGGCTCGCTGCGTCTTCGAACGCGTCTTCTTCTCTCTTTTTTTCTTCTGCGTCTCCTCCTCTTCCCCCTCCTGTTCTCTCCATACTTTTCCTTCCTGCTGCAGCTGCCGTCGCTGCCTCGCCAGCACTTCCCGCCGCCGCGGCTTCTCCTTCGTCTGCAGAAATTGCCTCTGCGCCCCCCTCCCCCCGCCCGTCCGCGCCTGCTGGGGTTGCTTCTCCCCTCCACCCACCTGTTGCTGCGGCGGGAGAAGAGAAGAAAGGAGAGGAAGAAGGAGAAAGTGGGGGAGGAGGAACGGCAGCACCTGCAGGAGGACCGGGAACAGCTGCTGGGGTACGTGTCGCTGTAGAGACGCCCATAAACGGCTGCTGCGTAGACGCATGCAGCAAACTCATCGCTGCTTCTTTTCTTTCGTCTCCTCCTCTCCGTTCTCCTTCTCCTTCTTCCTCTCCCCCGGCTGCTTCAGTCGCTGTGCCTGCTGCAGCTACTGCTTCTGCCACTCCTGCTGCAGCTGCTGCTTCTGCTGCGCCTGCTGCTGCTGTTCGGGATGTCGCAGCTGCTGCAGCAGGGAGGCAGGCGGTGGAAGGCGTGAACGCGCTGGCGTGCGGATTAAACTGAAAGGACTTCTTTGCCGGAGGAGGAGGTGGTGGCGGCGGGGGAGGGGGGGGAGCACCTGCCGCAGCAGCAGCAGCAGCCACGGCAGTGGGACCCATGTCTGCTGCAGGTGCTGCAGACGCAGCGGTAGCTGCTTCTCGTGCTGCTGGATGATCCGTGCCAGGCAGGGCTGCTGCAGCAGCAGCCGGGGGCCGCGGAGGAGTAGAGGAAGCAGGCGTGGGAGCAGCAGCGGCGGCAATAGAAGAATAGTCTTCTCCAGCTGCAGGAGAGACGCATACAAGCGCACGGCGAGAACAGCGGACGAACGCATGCAGCAGCAGCAGCAACAGCAGAGCCATCTTCTGGGGCGACAAGCAAAATAGCAATACACCGCACGAGAGCGCGGGGAGCAGTCCAAGGAGACGTACAGCAGCAGCAGCAACAGGAGAACGACGGTCGTCGACGTTCGTCAGCGGCAATTAAATCAGAACTCTCCACACACCAAGACAGCGAAGGAGAACGAGACAGAGAGAAGGAAGGAACTGACAGAGAGAGACACACAGAGACAGCAACCTCCCCATATCTATTTAAAAGAAAACAGCCATAGGTGAGTTCGTGTCTCTGCCCACGGCAGAGGTGACCAATGTTCAAAAGAGAAACAGAGAGGAAGGTGTGTCGGGATAGTAAAACGAGAGGACTCCTGCAGCTGCAGCAGCGGTAGCTGCAGCAGCAGCAGCTCTTCGCGCGAGGTGGCCCGGCATGCGCGTCCAGCAACACACGCAAACCCTCGTTGCTACATGGCCCAGCACCAGAACAGCAGCAACGGAATGGCAGCAGCAGGAGGGCAGCAGCAGCAGGACAGCAGCAGCCAGAGTGTGTGTGTAGGTGAGCACGCAGTGTGTGGGGCGACCCTGCTGCGCGCGGAAGACGTGATGGCGCTAGGTATTTGAAGTGATCTTCGGTCACGTCTCATGCATTGCCCACTCCCAGATATGAGCCGTCTCTCTTGCAGAAGCGCCACATCAGCCGCTCGTGAGTCAACTACTGCTGCTGTAGGCAACTCCGCGGCGCACCGCATGCGCGCTCGATGCGAGCCTCCGGAAGCCACAGCAATCAGAAACACGCACACGTATGCACACGAGCTGAGAGGGAGGTCGAAAAAAGACGAAGAGAAGAACAACAGGGACGGAAGAAGAACTCCACAAGCGGAGACGAAGAAGAAGGGTGATCCGAGTGGAGGGCAGATGCTGCACAAACCTGCCGTCGTGTGATTTCACAGAGAGAGAAAGCGCGAGACAGCGACTCCTGTGGTGTACATACACCGCAACGGCACAGACACCTCGCGCGCAGTGCGCATGCATCGGTCGCCAGGAAAGCGCTGCGTGCTTCTTTGTCCACCCGGGTTGCTTGCATGCGTCTATGCAGGAGGATTTTCTCACTTTCATGTTCTCTCCTCCTCGCTCTCGTTTTCCTCCTATAAGATGTGTTAGGTGTCTACATTAGACATGCATCTGCATCTGTGCAGAGAACTTTTCTACGAGAGCCGCAAGCGCACGGCACGCGGTGTACGTACACCTGCTAGAAGAAGAGATCCACAGACGCAGTCTCGCGTGAAGCACCAAATTACCTGCCGGTGACGGCGCTGTTGCTGCTGCTGTTGGGGCTGCTGCTGATGCTGCAGCTGTAGCTTTCCTCAGATGAACGGCAGAAGCACCACCAGCAGCAGCCGCAGCAGCGTCTTCGTTCCTCTCTTTTTCTCGCAGGTGCTGTCGAGGATCGCGCGTATGCGACGACAGCCTTCGTGCTGCTGTTGCTGCACTTCGTCCATGACTCCCACCTCCTTCTTCCTCTTCTCCCACGTAGTGCTGCTGCTGCTGCACGCGAGTCCCGCAGACGGGGCCGCCGCCCCCTCCTAGCACACCGTCTGTCGCCGTTCCTGCTGCCGCGCCTCCTCCGTAGGAAGAAGATAGCCTTGAAGAAGCAGCGCTGCCGCTGCCGAGCAAGTGCTTCCATCTCTCTCTTCTCATGTGATGCACGTGCGGAGTGAAGTGCTGCTGGTGCTGCTGCCAGGGCGGGTGATGCTGGTGCGTGCCGCTGTACAGCTGCTGCTGCTGCGGAGGGGGAGGGGTGTGGTAGTGCGGCTGCTGATGTGAAACAGCTTCCTGGGCGTAGTGCTGCTGCTGCTGCTGGTGATGGAACGGCGGCGGATACTGCTGCTGATGTGCGGCCAAGTGCGGCTGCTGCGGCTGCTGGTAGTGGTATGGCAGCTGCTGCGGGCCGAAATGCTGCTGGCGGTGCCCGTATTGCTGCTGCTGCCCGGCATGATGCTGCTGCCCCCGGTGATACCGCGTCGTCGAGAACGGCTGCCGCTGCCGCTCCTGCTCCTGCTGCTGCCGCTCCTGCTCCTGCTGCTGCCTCTCCTGCTCCTGCAGCACTTGCTCCTGCTCGTGATGCAGCCGTTCCTGCTCCTGGTGCTGCCGCTCCTGCTCCTGCTGCTGCCGCTCCCGCTCCTGCTGTTGCCGCTCCCGCTCCTGCTGTTGCCGCTCCTGTTCCTGCTGCTTCCGCTCCTGCTGCTGCTCCTGCTCCTGCTGATGGTGCTCCTGCTGCTCGTGTCGCTGCTTCTGCTGCTGCTTGGGCTCCTGCTGCTCCTGCTGCTGCCGCTGCTGCTCCTGCTGATGGTGCTCCTGCTGCTCGTCTCGCTGCTTCTGCTGCTGTTTCTGCTGCTGCTTCTGCCGCTGCTGCTCCTCCGTCTCCTCCTCCTCTTCTTCGTTGTCGCCGCTCTGCCTCTCCTTTTTCCCTTGGCCCCTGCGCTCCCGCTGCAGCTGCTGCTGCGGCTGCGCCGAGCTCCGTCCAGACGAAGTCTGCGGACGAAGCAGTTTCTCTCTGGCGAGGCTGCTGCTGCTGCTCGTCCTGTTGTACGTCTGCTGCTGCTGCTGAATTGCAGCTGCGCCTGGGGGTCCCGCTGTTCCTTGTCGATACTGACTATGAACACCTCGGTTTCTGCTGCCGCTGCTGTAGACTGCGGCAGCGCCTTCCCAAGAACTGCCGTAGCCGTGCTGCTGGCCGCGGCTGCCTGCTCCTGCGCCTGCTGACGGCAGTCCCGCCGCTGCTGCAGCCGCCTTCGCTGCTGCGTCTGCTGCAGCGCGCGCTGCGGCCGCTGCTTCCTCGCCCACGTACCCGCCTGCTGCTGCTGCTGCTTCTCTGTCGAACGTGCGGCGTCTCTGGCGACTCATGCGCTGCAGCGGCAGCGACACCGGGGAGCCCGTCGCAGCAGCAGCAGCAGCAGCAGTGTCATCTAAAGAAGCAACAACAGCAGCAGCAGTCCCACCACCGGCACCAGCCCCGCGAGACTCAGCAGCGGGACAGAGAGGAGGAGGAAGCAAAGCCCGTCCCATGCCGTCGTGCGAAGGGTATCTCGTTGCAGCAGCGCCGCCGCCACAAGGCGAGGAGAAACCCGACGTGGCAGCAGGTCGGCTGCTGCTGCCGCCACTGCTGTTCCCCGCCGCCGCCGCAGTCTCTCGCCTTCGTAGGCTGCTTCTGTCTTTTCCGTAGAAGTCCGCTTCTCTGCTGCTGCTGGTTCTCTCCTCCCCCCCTCTGTCTTTTGCGAAAACGTCCGCTTCTCGGGTGCTGCTGGTTCTCTCCTCTCCCCAATGAGACCGAGGTCTGCTGCTGCTGCTGCCTCCGCTCCTGCTGCTCGGCATTCCCCCACCGCGAGCTGACGGCGACGCCGCACGTTCCCTGTCCTGCTCCTTCCGCTGCTGCTGCTTCTGCTGCAAGCCCCAAGCGTTCCTTCCCCCTGCTGCTGCAGCAGCGCCGCACGCAGCCGCCGCAGCGTACGAGGCCCGGCGCGCATGCTGCGCTTCTCTCCTGTGTTGCCTCAAGTCAGGTGGCCCTCCCACCTCGTGCTGCTCCCTTTCCTCTTGCTGCTGCTGCTTCTTCTCAAGTTCCTCTCCCGACGAAAGCGGCTGCTTCTGTCGTTCCTGCGACCTGCTCTGATGTCGCTGTTGCTGACGCTTCCTCTCCTTCTGCTCCTCCTCCTCTTCCTCGTCGTCCTCACCTCTCTGCCGCTGCGGGTGTTGCTGCCGCTCCTGCTCCTCCGGCGCACAAGTTCGCTCTCGCTCTTTCTGCTGCTCGCCGCTTTGCTGCTGCTGCTGCTCTCTGACCTGCTGCAGGTGTTGCTGCTGTCTCCTGTCCTGCCGCTGCTGCCTCCGCTCTTGCTGTTTCGGCTGCTGCTGCTGCCGCCTGTCCAGCGGCTGCAGCAGGGCCTGCTTCCTCTCCTGCTGCTGCTGCTTCTCCGCGCTGCTGCTCCCGTGCTTGTCGTAGTACGGACCCCTTCGAAACTCATGCTGCTGCTGCTGTTGCTTCTGCTGCTGCAGCGAGTCCCCGCAGCTCCTTCTCCTCTCGCCCCACAGCTCTCTGCTGCAGCAGCAGCGACAGCAAAAAACGCCCAACACCCGACTCTCCATTTTCTCCCCACCCACGGCGCAGCCACAGCAGCACCAGCAGCAGCCGCGTAGCCAGAAGAACACCGCATTCGGAAGACACGACGGAACGGAGAAAGAAGGAAGAAAGGGACAGCAAAACAAAGTCACACATCCCCATTACGTCCGTCTTTGTCTACTTTATATACATACGCTTATACACTGCATACGTAGATTCGCTATAGATATAGATAAACACAGAAATGCACACATATATATACGTACGTAGCATGCACACACCTAAGCGCAGATACATACCCACGCAGACACCATGCAGCTGAATCATACATATATAGATGTATATGTAAATACATGGGGATATGTGTCTGAACTGCATATATATATGTGACTACATGGGGGTATGTGCGTGAACTGCTTATATATAAATGCGGGTATGGGGGGGTGGGCTGCAGATATACAAATGGATACGTGTGGCTGTCCGTGCCTGGGGTCCATTCATATTTACACGCAAGACGCGTAGAAGGGGCGGGGGGAAGCATGCATACACACACACATATTCGAGAGGAGTCCACCCACGTATTTCTCTACAAAGAAATATATATATGTGGAAATCCATGACAGGAAGCAGCACAGAAGCATCTGCGTTCGCATGCGCGTATAGAGACATGCATGCCTAAACATCGCACCACAAACGAATACGCATGCATGCAAACACATCCACATGTTCACCCACATGCCCTCCTAGCCAGACGTGTCTCTCCCTTTCTCTTTTCTCATAAATGGATGCAAAATTTATCTTCCTATATGTGTCTGGGTATGTCTTCGACGTTGCTCTCTTTCTCTCTATATAAATATGTATGTGTGTGCTTTTGATCGGCACTTGTGAGCAGACGTCTGTGTCTCTCTGCGTGTCCAGAGGCCTCCCTCCTTCGCAACATAAATATATATATATATATATGCATACGTGAGGAGACGCATGTACACATATATATATACATATGTTCGGTGGTGAGAAGACGCCTCTGTATACATATATATATGTATGTTTGTGGGCAGAGGCCTGAGCAAGACATACATGCATATGTACGTACAGACGCATTCGTGGGCGAACGCTTGTGCCTGCGTACATCCATTTATACGGACTTGGGAGCAGCCACCTCTCTGTATGGCGGAAATATATATGTGTACACACATATATATACACTTGTCTCTCTTCTCTGTCTGTCTGTTTCCTCTCTCTTTTTGCTGTTGGTCTTTCTCTGTCTATCCATGAATTGATGTATACACGTGAGACTTGCGGAAGTACGCCGGCTCGCAGCGAAGTCAGAGATCTGCCACGCATGCATGTCGGGGAAGCGAGAAGCAGCAGAAGAGGGAGACGCAGCACAAGACGGAGACGGAGACACAGAGACAACACGGCAAAAAAGGACGGAGACAGGAGAGACGGAAGCCCACCTGGTTGCTGCCGCTGGAGTACGCGGGGAAGCTGAGACCAGAGTTTCTGCGCTTTCTTCTTCTTCGGCAGCAGCAGCAGCAGTGGCTCGTCTTGGCTTCTCTCCGGCTGCTGCTGCTGCTGCCCCGCCGCTGCTGCTGCTCGACGGCGCGCCCTGCGACTCCTCTTCCACGCGGCCTGCAGCAGCAGCAGCGGCGCAGGGGCCGGGGGACGGCGTGCGCAGCACACGTGGGGAAGTGGCGGCACACACAGGGCGGCACCAGGCGCACTAGCAGCACCAGCAGCAGCCGCAGCAGACTGCAGCACTTTATATTCACGCCATAGACACATGCGTACAGACACAGTTATACACTCATGCGTATATGGATCAACCCACACCCGTACACACACACACACAGACATACATACACACGTCTACGAATATTTGGGGAAAGAGGGGTATTTGTGCTCGTGGCGGGGCGTGGTGTTCTCTCGGCAGGAGCAGCAGCAGCAGCAACCGGCAAAGCAGTCACTCTTCCTTCTGGAGCACCGGCATACTTGAGGGGAAAGGAGGCAGCCTTTCGGTGAGTTTCCTTCCTGCAGCAGCAGCAGCAAGATCTTTCCTTCTGTTCTCCTTGGCGGCTTGTTCGAGATTTTCCCGCAGTTCTCGAAGGGCTCCTCCTGCCACCTTCGCGACGACCGACGGGGCACCGGCTGCATGCGCCGCCTGCTGGTAGTGCGCGTGGTGGTGGTGATGGTGGCTTTGCTGCGAAGGATGGTGCAGAGAGAAGCCGCTGCTGCTGCTACTCAGAGACGCGCTCGCTCTGCTGCTGCCGCTGCTGCTCCGGTGTCCCGTCACCACCTCTTCTGCCATTCGTCCCCCTCTCTCCGTTGCTATTGCTCTTCCCCCTGCAACTTCTGCTGCTGCTGCTGCACCCGCTGGTGCTCCTTTGGCTGCTGTTCGGTGTTTTGCAGACGCTGGGGGCCCCGCTGTTTCTCGCTCTCCTGCGGTTGCTGCTGCTGCAGACGCGCCTTCGCCTCTGCACGTCCTGCGACTGGTGCTGCGGAAACTCGCGCTGCTGCTGTTGCTGCTCTTGCTGCTGCCGTTTGGATGGTGGCTGCTGCTGCTGTGGCTGCTGCCGCTCGTGCTGCTGCGGCTCCTGCTCTTACTGCTGCCGCTGCCGCTGTTGCTCGGCGGGGCCGCTCCAAGCGGCGGCCAGGCAGCAGCAGAAGCACCCGCAGCAGAAGCACCCGCAGCAGAAGCACCAGCAGCAGAGTACTCCGCAGCAGGTGGCGGCGGAGGCGGAGGAACAGGAGAGCTGCCTCTCTCGGGGACTGCTCTTCTCCTAAAACTTCGACCTGCGTCTTTGACTTCAGCAGCCGCCGCCCCACGAGAAGAAGAAGTTCCTGCAGCAGCTCCCTCATCAGTAGACGCACGAGGCCGAGCAGCAGCAGACCTACCGTCGACCGCAGCAGAAGACGCAAAAGTTGCGTCTTTTCTTCTCCTGCTGTTACCGCGATAATTTGCTGCTGGTGCTGCTGACAAGCGAGGACTTGTCCCACTTCGCCCGCCTGCCCCGCACGTCGATGCTGCTGCTGCTCTTCCTTCCCCTGCTGCTGCGGCTCCTGCTGCGCCGCTGCCAAATCCCCGATGATACGCAGGGCTTCTTCTTGATAAAGAAGACGAAGAGGAAGAGCGACACGCCGTGCCTCCTCCACCTGCTCCTGCTGCTGCATGCGGACCAGCGCCCCGTCGATCCCCTGCGGTGCTGCTGCTGCTGCTCCCCCACCTGTATCCCCCCGTCCCCAGCACCGCACTATAGCGCGCTTCCTCGTCCTGCAAAGAGAAACGACAGCAGAAACAGTACGACGTCGTGGTCTTCTGCGCCAACAACTACTGGAACAGCACACGGCAGCAGCAGCAGCCCGGGCAAGACCAACAGCACCAGCACCTGCAACAGCAACAGCAACAACAGCAACAGCTGCAACAGCAAAAGCAGCAGCAGCAGCAACAGCAGCAGCAACAGCAGCAACAGAAACAGCAGCAACAGCAGCATCAACAGCAGCAAGAGGATCAACCGCGGCAAGAGCAGCAACAGCAGCCGCACGACAAGAGGTCGCAAGCAGCACAAGGAAGAGCGGCAGCAGCAGGAGACGACGGAACTGAAAGCGAGGAATCGAAAGCAGCAGGAAAAAGAAGAAATTCAACAACTCCAAGGAGTTCCTGGGGAGGAGAAGAAGCAGCAGCAAATCGAACAGGAGCTGCCGACAGCACGCCAATACATGCCCCTAACGTCACGTGAGAGAACAGCTGCGACAGCAACAGCAGCGCCAGTTTGCGACGGAGAAAGCTTGACCACCACCACCACAGCAGCAGCAGCATCAGAAGAAAACTCTTCCTGTCTGCGGTGGGTGCAGTTCTCTGCATCTTCCCCCCTATCTCCATCTACTCTTCAAAACATCTACAGAGAAACACATGTATATATACATATACGTGTATATGTACGGACGGCTAAAACGTACGTGCCTAAGGCCTCTATGTATAGACACACGCAAGAAGAAGTGCAGGCGCTTTGAAATGGTGGCCTCGCCCTTCCTCCCTACACGAGTTCACCATGAGATTTCCCATCCTTCATCAATCCACGAGTTTATCGGCACCGCTATTTCTACACAGAAAACATGCACATATATATATATATATATACATATGCATACACCCATATATATATATACATATACAGATACATATATATATATATATATATATATATTCATTCATATACACACAGACGCCTACATATATAAACACATAAACTGTACAATCAAATATATACATACGCACGCACACATACATATATATATATATAAATGCATATATATACTGAGATTCATAGAGAAGCATATATATATATATATATATATATCCCCTCACACATGTACATATGGACACATATGTATATAAATGTAAATGCATATATATACGCTCATAAATATAGATGGTATACATGTACATGCGTATATGTACACTCGTTAATATACGTATAGACCAATGTATACGAATGTACGAATATACTCGAAGAAAACACACACATCGTTACACATACATATAGATGCCCGTACATGTCCTCATAAATATACATGTGAACACACATATATAAATACATAAATGTATATTCCCGAAATTAAATAGAGAGAGACGCACACTTGCGTGGATGTCCCCACGCCTGGCGGATATACGCAGAGGAGGTAAACGACGATTTAGAGGCGGACAGAGACAGGGGCCGAACGAGACATAATACATGCAAACCTCCAGCTTGCCAGGGACCGCCATCGCGCATGCAGACACAAATTCCGCGACGCAGAACGAGCAACAGACCCCGTCCTCGTCCCATGTGACCCAACTGCTGTATTTTCTTTTTATACATGCAAGAGACCCCGCCCTCCTCCCCTGTGACCCAAGTGCTGTATTTTCTTTGTATACATGCACACGGTATCTACTCTTAAACTTTCCACATTCCAAAGAAGTCTGTGTTTTCTACTCCTCTGCCATACTCACACACACAAGCGCGTTTCTGTATTTGTCTTACATATTCGTACACCACAGGTGCGCCTTCTACTGACGTTTACTCCCAGACACATATATATCCAGACGTGTGTACACCAGCGTGTCGTTAGTATGCTGCGTACGTATGTATATGTATATATATATATATATATATATGTAGCCAGGATACTACTTGTTTCTCCCCCTCATGAAATATATGTATGTATATTCCATATGCTTAGTATACTGCGTACGTATGTGTATGTATATATATATATATAGCCAGGATACTACTTTTTTCTCCCCCTCATGAAATATATGTATGTATATTTCATATACTTGTAGAAACGTAGTCATACAGAGAGACAGAGAGACGCATATAAACAGGGAGGCATTTACATATACATACATATATTATATGCACATATATTTGTATAGCCAGACCTGCACATGACTTGGTAGATACGCAAAAAGACGCACACACTTACAGTTAGCTACGAGCGTCGAAGCAGCGGGGGTGCCCGAACTGCGCTGCTGGGTGAAGAAACGCGCGTGACTTACATCTAAGTGGTCGTCGTCCAGCAGCAGACCGTCGCGACTTCCCTGCTGCTGCTGCTCCATCTCGGCAGCGAGCCGATCCGCGTGCTGCCGCACCTGCAGGGGGATAGCAGTCACGTCCAGCGGCGTTGTGTAAAGTTCTTCTCTGTACGAGCTGCGAACGCCGAAGCATTTCTCATTAACGGCAAACTGGTCCCACGTCTCCACGCCCCCTGCAATAGTGCCCCCTCCTTCACCTCCTCCTCCTCTGCTGCTGCTGCTGCCTGCCGGCTCCAGCGGACGCAGCAGCTCCTCGCACACCGCCTCACCATCGCCTGCTGCAGGCAGCAGACGCAACACCAGATGCAGGAGTCAAGAAAGAAAGGGAGGGAAACGATGGGGAAGCGGCGGCGTTGTAAGGAAGGGAAACGGGGAGAAGATTAAAAAGAAGAAACACAGGAGTCAAGAAGTAGCGTCCCCGCGGAGAACGTGTCACACCAAGACACCACCCCAGAAACAGCAGCATCGGCCGCAGCAACAGAAGAAGCAGCAACAGCAGCCGGAGAAGCAGCAGCTGCAGCAGCAACTGAACACGCAGCAGCTGCAACAACAGCAGCAGAGGACGGTGATTCAGCAGCAGGACCGGCAGAAATAGCGGCAGGAGCACCACGAGGAATAGAACAGCTCCAGCAACAGGAGCAGCACCACCAGCAGCAGCGGCACTACGAACAGTAACAGTTGCACCGGCACTTCCTGGCCAGCTGAAAAGACTCTCTGTGTGTATTCGCTTACGGTTCTGTGTGTGTGTATGTGTGCGTAGACGAATTCATACAAACACTATCACCCTTCTCAAATACATCCGTTAAGAGACGCAAGCTTCTGTGTACAAAAAAACATGCACGCGTCCGGGCGTCTGCACACACGCGTTGGATATTTCAGCGTTTTTTTCTCTCCTTTCGATGTGTACGCACAGTCTGCTGTCCATCGAAGAAGCTCCCTGCCCTGCCGCCGGGGTGGTCGTCCTCCACCAGCACCGTCTCTCCATCGCGCCGCATCTGCTGCTGCTGCAATCTGCGCATCTGTTCGAAAGCCGGTGCTGCTGTGGGACGCAGACCCAGAAGAAGAAGAAAACGGAGAGAATGAGGAGGAAGACGAAGTGGAGGCAGAAGACGGAACACCCGCAGTATCCCGAGAAGTAACGCGTTCAACTCTCCCTCTGTCTCCCCCTGCTGCTCGTCTTCCTGCATCGCGGGCGACGGCGGACGGCGAGAAGTCCCGGCTGCCGCGCCCGGTGCATGCAGCAGAAGCAGCGTCAGGCGCAGCATCAGAAGCAGAGGCAGCGGAAGAAGAACCGGCAGAAGACGACGCACCAGACGAAGAAACAGATGAAGAAGCAGCCGGCGAAGACGCCGCAGGTGAAGTCGCTGCAGATGCCGTGGCTGCAGATGAAGAAGCAGCAGATGAAGCAGCATCAGAACAGTCCACAGACGCAGCGGCAACACCAGCATTTTCTGCTGCAGCGGACGTGCCAGGATCAGCGGCACCACACGCAACCGCCGCAGCCGCGCTGGGTGGCGACGACGGCACCGGTGCTTCTAATGTCGCTCCTTGCGGCGCACCCCATCCCCCCCGTCCACGCCCTCGCATCTGTCGCTTTACTTCTCCGCTTGGACGATCCTGCAGGATGAAACGTCAATCAGCCGCAGCAGCAGCAGCAAATTCTCAGTTTGTGCCCCACCGCGCTGACCAGGAGGAGAAGAAACTCTAGAGAGGCAGCCAATGACTTTCATCGGCTGCTAGAGCTACTGCAGGACCCGCAGCAGGAATGTCCCCTGACCAGCTGTTGCCGCTGATGTTGCACCGTGGGAAGGACGGCGGCTGCCGCGACGCACTCTCCACGCTGCATGCAGACTGACGTAGGCATCTACACGTACATTACTACACGCGTACGGGGTGACTCGCCACGTGTGTTACATGCTGCAACGCGGTTTCCTCCTGCATGTCTAGACAAATGCTGTACAGACGTGTCAGCAGAACCACACGCATCTATGCATTACATCAGTATACATTCACGTATACACAAGTATCAATATAGAAACATAAACATACTACTCTTCCATGCATCTGTCTGTTGTACGTCGGGCCTGCACGCCAGAGAAACAAAGCACCTTGTGTTCCTCTTCGTGTTTTACGTGAAGATGCAGGGTCTCTTCCTGAAGACGTTGGGGTGCACGAGTGTATTTGTGAACACCTACTCCATAGAAGCACCCACGTATACTTAAACCTATTCATTTACTTGAAAATACATGTCTGTGGACGTGCGAGAAAACGTGAAAATGTACGTCGTCGTCTGCACGCACGCGCCAGAGGACGGATGTGGGTGGTGTGCAGTTGCGAATTTTGCTTGCGTTTCGAGGAGGCCACTTACTCTTCGCGTGTGCTGTCGATGCACGTAGGTGTGTGTATAAATGTATACATATACATACACAGATTTGCACGTATATCCCGTAGTACATACATATCAAATATATCCACATACAGACATATATACATATATATATGCGCATAGGTGTTACGTAATAACGGTGGTCGCTTTGACCCACGAGGGCAATTTAAAAGGTAGTGGTGGCACTGCGTGAAGGTCGAACTGACGCACTCTGACCACTGATTAAAAGACTCTCACCGCACTCTCTCGCGCAGTAATAACCAATATGCACACGCATTATATGTATAGACGGTACGTGCACGCATTACATGTACAGACGCTACCGTGGAGAGACAGACCAGTCCCAAATGACTACTCTCTGTATGCGGTGACGTTTCTGGAAACCCACAGGCTGTCCACCGGCATGCTTTACTGAGGGAGAAACAGCTTTGTCAAAAACGCCCTTCTCCCCTTTAGAAGTATGAATGGCATACATGCAAAATTATGGACACGTGCAGCACAAAGGGAGACGAGGAAAAAAGTAGAAAGTCAGCGTGTTCATAAATATCTACATAGTACATATATATGCAGATGTAGAAGGAAAGAGGGGTTTATTCATCTGTACTCATACGTATGCAGACGTATACATGCAGTGTACACGTGTGTATAGAGAGTCTTCATGTAGCTACGATAGGTGACGTAGTAGACTACCAGAAGGACTGACTGTACGCCAGGTTGTTGCTGATAAGGACGTTGCAGGAAATAAGCCTTCCCCGAGTGTGCGCTGGCGAAGTCACCAGGACGCCTCTGGGGAGACCTTCCTGCAAAGAACATCTACTGCCCGCCTGCTAATGCAGCGCTGTATTCAAGGAGTGTAGGATTCAACAAAGAAAGCTAAGACGATGGAATTTTGCTAAGACGACGTTATACGATGTACGTAGCTTATGTATGCACACACGGGGTTGGTACAGAGATACTTTCACCGCTGCTGATTAAGGTCCTGCGGAACGTATGGTCGTACACACGAAGCCACAGAGTGCGAATCCTGTACTTTTGTGGGTAAACTATAGTTGTGTATACACAGGTATGTGCATAGGGATAGACAAACACATACGGAAGTGTTTACTTGTTTACGTACGGTGGTGACGCCCTGGGAGTAGGCCACGCGCATCTTATTGACGTCTGTGTGCGAGCTCCTGCGGATCCTTGAGCTGCCCCCAGGGCAGGCAGGCGTTGCTGCATCCTCCTCTGTTTTCCCCATTAGTTCACGAAGGACAGGACTCAATGTCGCGCCCGCGGTTTGGAGAAGAAAAAAAAGTCGCAAAACAGAGCCCACCGCAGTATGGCGACACAAAAACTAGTGCCGTCAGGCTCACCCTCGCTCTGCCGCGTGGAGGAAAAAACGGGCAGCGCCCAAAGGGAAAAGTGTTTTGCGCGTGTAAAGGATGGATGGAAGCTGAGAGCAAAAAAACGTCGATGTCGTCAGACGGAAAGGAAAAAGGGGGGGCGGCCTCGACGAGCGAGCGCCTCCGGGCTCCCCCAGCAAAAATACACGAATAATACGAGCAAGACGGTTACCGCTACACGAGAGAAGCATCGAGTCACGTGTGCGTGGTCCGAGCCAATGCATCACGCTAACGTCTGTTGCTCTTATAATTCATCAAAACGCGAAGGGGAGGAGAACTCGGGAAAGAGCCGGAAACCGGCCGCAATCCGACGGCTCCCACGTGAAGTCACCAAAGCGGGACATCGAGGTGTAGACGCACGTATGACTGAATCCACAACAGGATTTCCTTTTGCGGCGCAGCTTTTGTCGTTATACTTGTCAGGCTTGAAATAAGGTGTTCTGGGGAGCAGCGAGTCTATGCAGACAGGATACTCGCAGAAAGGATGCAACTTCGTACACTGTTCATGTCTGTGGCTGTCACGCACGTTCTACTGCAGCGGGAAACGACGACGTTGTCGGGGGACGAGGAATAAAGAGATGGTGGCTCCGTAACGGGGAGGGTCGCGCACACGGGTAATCATGGCGGCCGGGACTAAAAGCTCCAGCTGCCGCGAAGTCCAACGCCACACGGAGGGTGGCTGTAAACACTTCAGGATGAACTGGATCAAAGGAGGAGGCAAGACGGAGGACGGTGGAGCTCGATATGAAATGACGCAGCGGCTGGAACAAGACGGCGAGAACGACAAGAACCTTTCAGTCGAAGTGCGTTACTGTTCAGCGGTAAAGGACTAGCTCTCACGGGATGGAGGTAAATGTATCTCCACAAAAGTTACAAAGATTCAAAAACGCCAAATCAGTGAGCACACATCCCGATACAGGGATGTACGAATACGGTATACCTGTGCCTGTGTGTACCGACTTCTACAGTGTATGGACGCCCGAAGTGCTAATCTGGCTCACCAATAGGGGGATGAAGGGATCGCAAAGCAAAAAGGGTCAATCGGCGCCCTCACGGACTAGCTGTTTCGTACGGTGCCGCTTCGGAATGCGAAATCCCCTTCCTCTACCACCCGACTTACCCAAAAATGCAGCAGCTGCAGCTCGACGGCGGTATTCAGTAACAGCACTGTACAGCGCTGCAGTTGCGATGCGTGTGTCTGGCATCTAAAAAGCTGTCGTCAGATCCGCATAGGTGGTCTCTAAAAAGAATGTACAGCTAAGCGGTGCGGGGACAGGGGCTGAGGCCGTTTCACTACGGGAGAGCACAAACTCGACTATTCTTGCGCCTTCCAAAAACGAGGTTAATTTGGACGCGGGAGCACGATGCGTAGATGGCGGGAGGAGCTCCCACCGGGGCAAGCGTGGCGCGAGAATGGCAGCTCGCCACAAGATGAGGCCAGGAAATGCAAAGAATACCAGCACGCCCTTATCGAATAAAAATGATATATCTGATGTCGCGAACGAAAAAAGAAGGGAGTCGCGACGTTTCGATTAACAGCCCCCACAACGACACGGCCCCAGGACGGAACTTTCCGGTGGTCACTGAGAACGCTGCATTACGTCAAAGTTTCACGACGTCTTCGTAGGTGCTGGGCGGAAGTGGCAATTAATTCATTTTATCTCTTGCACGATGGTCGAAGCCGACTCTATGGTTGTCAGCTGCGAATCAAGAAATGCGATCAGCGTGAAGGAAGCCGCATGGCGGTGGTGGTGGCGGCGGCACCCGTCACACAACCACGAGGAACCTGGGCGACGCACGGGGAGACGGCTGCTGTTAGGACGCGGAAAACAAAAGCATCCACGCACTGGGTATATATGGAGGAGAAGTGTTTGTGCCGTAGCTGTAAGTAACGCTGGTTCTTGTGCATATATGTAGACTGTCGGCGTCACTACAGGGCAGAGGCGGCAGCCGTACAGGAGAAAAAGCTCATCGCACCGTGCACATGCCGCACTGCGTAAGACCGAAAAAAACTGAAAGAGTGAGGACGTGTAAAGAGGAATCAGCTCAAGCATCCACTGTGCAGTAGTCACATTTGTGTTGTGTTTAGGCGACGGGCGTACGTGAATGACATCTTATCTGAAAACCTGACTACATCAGACGGGTGACCGCTATGACTGCACGTCCCTATCCCGTTTGTTTACCGTACTACACTCATCACCGAACGCACCGTTTCGGATCTTGTAATATATGTGCGGAATCTTTATGAAACATCGGTGGTCACCACGTGGAGACACACGGGATTACGTGGCGCTACGCGCAACAACGTAGATTGGTCTGCCGAAACACTTCCCGCGTATGCGGCTCTCTTTCTTTGATGAAGAAGCATCGGAAAACGTCAGCAGAGGATGATGAAATTAGAGAGCATGCACTCGAATAAGATGTGGAGGACACAGAAGAAGCAAATGCAGAAGGTGTGGTAGGAGAAGCAGCAGGGAAGTGGGAGAAGAAAGTAAACGGTACGGGTGTCCATGTACAGGTAAGCGAGACCGCAGCTGACCCTGTTACTGAGAATTAGCAGAAGGCTTGTACGCTGCGCTCCTTTAGTATATTTGTTTTTACAGAGTCAACCGCAGCTGAAGCATGGGCCTGTGTGAGGACTGACCTTGCTGTGCTCCTCGGTGTGGCTGTGTTACATTACAGAACACCATGATGCACGGTTGCGGCTAGGAACACTACACCGGCATGGCATTCACTGTTTATTGCTTGCAGACAAAATACGTGCGGTGCATTTCTCAGCTTTCCGAGTCCTGCGCAGCGTCTCTTTCTGCTCCAGTGCGCGTGTATGCCACAGGCGCGCTTGGAGGGCACTCACCTATTCTTGTGACGCTCCTGATTGTTGTGGCCTTTGTGAAAACTTTTATTCACTTCGTCCGCATTTTCAAGAAGGTGAACACGTTTGCAGCCAAATCTTTGATAACAAGGGTTAGCAGGTCGATGTCCCTGTATCCTTTCATAGGAGGAGCAACTGAGCAAGTACACTCAACGACAGCTGCGCACGGTCTCATCTGCTACCCTTCTATTCCTACAAGAGTAAACTTCAAATCAACAAACACAGGGGCGTTCGACAGCCTCATGCTTTATCTACAGATGCTCATATGTACACCTGCAAACAGATGCAGAACCAAACACGCAGACAAGCGTGCTTTTTCTGAAGCTAAATCCTGGTGTTCAACATTTATAGATGTGTAAGTATGCAGAGACAGGTGGACAGGCAAACAGACGCAAAGGGGAGAGATAGTGTAACAAATCCCGGAGTTTAGGGAAGGACCACTCTACCAGCGCCCTTTACCGAGCACGCGGAGACACAGAGGTAGCGTCTGTTTGCACGTGTGCACGCCAGTAGCTGCGTATTAGAATCTCACCCGCCCGCGACGGTGTACAACACGTGTTAAATTAGCCTTCAGCTCTAGATCTACACGCACATACTTAGGTATACTCGAAGCTGGATATCAAACTCAAAGCTGGAGTTACGTGAGCTTAAGACCCTTGTGAAACTGTTCGCCATGGTAGGCGGTCGACAGACCCTTTCGTGAGGTCGGAGCCGTACTCTCCTTCAAGGATTTATGTCAAGATACATTACAAGCATCTCGCCTGTGTAATAGGACGTGTACGTAGAAGGCGGAGTAGGTGGACATAGGTGGCGCGTGTATACCGATATGCAGTTGCTGCCGGGTGGATCCGGATGCAGAGAAACAATAATACACGTGTGTTTTTCGCTCGCATGACGGAGTTAGCACTTGTTGACCCTGGTAACAAGCGACGGCTGCGGCCCCCCGTAAGACGACCTTTGCTTTCATGAGAGTGTAGCATGCAGTTCATTGTGGCAATAAAAAGGGACGTAATGCTTATCTACTAATTTAGAATGCCTGCCTGTATACCGACGTATTCAGGCGTACAGGTACGCATGCACGTGTGCACGCGTACCTACCTGAACTGTGTACATGACTGTATACAAATGAAAAAACCGGTACACGCTATATTATCTGGACTCGTCTGTATGCGTAGTTGAGTCTTCCTTTTCCGCTCATGCTAACGTAGGTAGGCAGAAGTAGATTCCATGCAGCAATACACTAAATACAGGTAAATATTCCTGTCGGCAAAACAGCTCCGTATTATCACACAGGGCATATTTGGTTGGTGAACTCACTTTTCCAGCACCATACAAACGATCTGATGAACCTGTAGAAGAACGTGGACCGCCAGAAGTTTCTTTACGACAAATAGTCGTTGACTCCTGAATTCGAATTCTCTTTTTTTCTATGTGAGACTACGTCTCCATCCACATATTGACGTAGGGGCCGTCGTTCAGTGTGTCAATATTTGGATGTCACCATACATTTCGTCATACATGCGTACATAAAAAAGCGGGTCTGGCTTCGAGTTCCCGTTTCTCTCATGTGAGGCTACGTATCCATCCACAGGACTACGCGGCGGCAGTCGTGCGGTGAGTCGATATTTGGATGTCCCCATACATTCGGTCATACAGGTGTACATAAAAAAGCGGGTCTACGTAAGGTCGTGTCGTGATGCAGCATTTACGACAGAGGCGTCACACTGTCAAAAAGATCTTCAACTGTTGAAGTATGACTAAATCGTCTATCGAGGGTGGTAGAACCACTTTTTGCTGGACGAGTTGCGATAGAAATTCAGGAGAAGCACAGATCTGCGCGGCGCCAAGTCCGCTGCCGACGACGAAGCACTTTTCAGGTTCGCGAGGGCATTTACACGAGTAGTTGACATACTAGTTGTGGCAGTAATAGTTGTAGCAGTAGAACTGAGAGTGGTTCAAGGACCACAACAGCAACACGACCTGCAACGACGATGAGGAAAGTCGAATAAGCATCTTCCTGGTATATGCATGGGCACACGCGAAACACAAACGTATACATGCACGACGCGATTATGCATGACGGCTTTAACAGCCCCAACATGGGAACGTAGGTGAGACAACAAACAGAAAACAATTGCTACCAAACAAATAACGGCTGAGACTGCAGCAGGACTAGGAAAACGATATGCGAAGGAGGAGACACGTAGAACCGACAGTGTTAAACGCTGCGACTGGTATAACACTGTCGTCAGGTGGTGCCACCAGCACTTGTGGTAGCCCTTTATAGCAGCAGCGTCAGCTGCACCAGGCAGCGTAGCCTTAGCGTGACCGACCAGTGGGGATTAAAGTGGTGGTAGTGATAGCAGCGTCAAGAGCAGCTGTCGGAAAGTCTGTAGCAGCAGTCAAGCAAGACGCGCTGTCTACAGCATGACTACGGGGATTATCTGTGGAGGTAAAAAAAGCAACAGGTGTACCAACAGCAACGCAGCAATGGGGACGGGAGTCGCTGCAACCAGGGTAGGAACTGTAGCAGCAACCAAAGCGGGAGCCGTACATCATTACAAGCTGCAGCCCTATCCATACTAGTCAAGGTACCACAGGGAAACCAGTGGCAGCACTAGAAATTCCGGTGGCGTCACTACCATCAGGATCCAGCACTCAGCAGCAGCCGCAGGGGCAAGAACGGCACCAATAACAGGAACAACAGGGGAGAAAACGGCACAAGCGGCGTGGCTAAATGATGTCCCCGGCAGCATCAACGGCAGCAGGATACCACTCTCTTTCTATGCAGCAGCACGACAATAACCGAGGCTACCAAAAAAGGAAGAAAAAAGCTTTTTGTCGGTTACAAGTTGTGCAGTTCAAAGGCTGTGCTCAGTAGGTGTTGTTGTTGGGTGCGGCGACGAGTAGTTACGTTTTTACAGGTGCTTGTTGACTTTTTGGTCAGACGACGACCTCTCACTATCCAGGTGTCTGGAGTATGCATCAAGTTTCTTTCCTTATCAATGTTGCGGGATTCTTCTTTTCCGTGTAAATGCACTTCAGGGATACAGCGATTCCATGCGTATCTGTGTCCTTCCACTATACTCAGGTATACTTGCAGGTTGTGCGTTCATACGCAAACGTCTCTACGTACATTCAAGTACGTTCAGAGCTACACACATGTGTGCGAATGCACTGCGTGTACGCGCCGCAATGATAAGCAGGGCCCATGTGCATATATGTATATATATATATGCATGCATGCGCACGGATGCACATACTAATGACAAACCGGAGCATGTGTGAATTCAATTCGTTGTCCCTTGGGACGTACAAATGTGTAAACCTCGAAGGGTACATCGACACTATGAATCTTTTAGCGACGTAAGAGCCCGCGGCACGCCATCTTCTACACGTATATTTGTATGTATATACGTGTATATAAATAGGGATATGTATACACATACATATGCGTACATGCGTACACAACAAAGACAGATGCATTGTGGGTGAACGAGCACGGAGAGGCTTACTGGTGGATGCTAGAATATACACAGTAGGCGCGCTAATGGTCGCCTACGTGTTTTCTTCCGAGAAGGGGAGGCTTCGCTGTAGCACAGTCCAGCTCAGTTTTGCTTCTTCCCGTATCTCCTCTGTTTCTTCAAGGGCAGTGGTCTCCCAAGCCTTGGGGACACACGGCAGAACTGCCGCACCAGCATGCTCACATCAAGGTACGGTCTACGCTGGTGACGCACCTTATCGCCAACTGCGGCCCAACGTTGCATATCTTGACTTCCTCTGCTTTTCCACAGGCCCGACATCACTATGACATCACATCTCTGGAAATCCCTCCTTTGCTCCATATACGTATACTTGTGTACATGCGTGCATACAGGTATATTTATACAGTGTGTACAGACGTTCGTAGGGCTCGTTGGTTTGCTAGTGTTTCGATGGCCCTTCTGCGGAGGACGCTGCCAAAACTCACAGAGGGAAACGATATCTCTCTTCTTATAGCCGCAGGAATTTGCCAGGGCGCTCGCCGTGGATTCGGCAACTTTAGTATATGTATTGATGTGTATAGGGTTTGCTACCATAGAACACTTTGTATTGTTGCCTTTTTACATCGGAGAAGTGTTGCAACCTTCGACAGAGGAAGCAAGTTCTCGAAAGGGTGCTGTTGATATTATTATTTACCCGCTCCGGTGATGTGGGCTGCCTGCATTTATCTAGATACCTTGCGCCCGGGGGGAAATGGGACAGTTTCTCATCGCTTTGTGTACATTCGTGGAAGCCTTTAGAAGCTGACGCTTCCACTACGCACGCGTTGACGACAGTCCCGCCGATCAGCAGTTCTACCTTCTCAGACTGTCGTACGTACGTATGTTGTATTCAGATGCAGAGGGACGCGAACGTAAAGAACACGTTTCACTAGATAAAAAAGGGAGCAGAGATCTACGATTGCGTCTCCTGTGCTTACACATCTATACATGCATACACGTAACCTTGCATAGTACTATACGTTAGTACCATTGCACGTACGTGGATACGACCTTCTTGTCTCAACAACACCCCAGTAAAACGATGCCACACTGTGTTAGTACCACCACTCCTCCCGGTCAAACACGCTGAGAAACGCTCTCGTCTCGTTAAAGCTACCAGGAATCTACACGACCTCATCCTTCATCTTTTCTACTGCAAGTCAAAAGAAGACGGTGCCCCCAAAGAATCATTCGAATCTCCGCCGACGTGGATTGGGCAGTTCGCCGACCCTTCCATCTACCGTGAACAACCTAAAGCGCAAAGTCAAGAACCTTCCCTAACACGGTGTAAGTGTTTATGAGGTGACACAAATAGGGTGAACTTGTTATATAGGTACAGAAAAGCACTATTACTTCCCTCTCCACATAAGAACTTACGGATACACGCAAAGACGCATCTACATTTGTACCAATGTGTCTGCAGCACTTGTGTATCACGTGCACCCGAATGCAGCCGTTTAACTAACCGCCTCAACAGGTATGTACATATATATATATATATATATATATGTACATGCGCGCGGTTATCCACGTGATAAGTCTGTGGATAATTGCGAGACACGAACTGTCGTGGGGCTGGGAAAGGGTGTTGTTCTCCTCTAATTACAACATGCGTACCTGTTGGACCCTACTACGTGAGTGAGGTTTAGCTACGTCTTTCCATGCACCCGCGGAATGTGCGTGTAGACAACAATGAACGTGTTTAGTTCTGTGTTGCATGCTATGGATGAACGTGCACCACTAAATGACACCACTTTTTCTGCCTCCACGTACATACATACTTGCGTACACACATGTTTGGCTTACCCTCTTCCACATTCGCGCACACACAACGCTCCACAAAAAGCTAAAATGTTGTCAGCGTACGTCTCGCTGCTAAGTTGGAATCACGGGACTTGTGCACTGCCACGGCTGGACGCTACTGTTAAGCAGCGTTTAGCTGTAAGAATATTTATGAGAACCAGAATAACGGACGCAGTTTGCTGCCTGTGTACTGCTGCTGCTCTATACACTAACGAACATAAATATGCATATACGCGCATCACGCGTTAGAGCCACTGGCAGCTGCAGTAAGCGAAACAGCACTGCCTTTCAGGAAATATAAACATATATATACATATACATATGTGTATGTATATCTGTATACACATGCGCACGGTTGTGTCACGTAGAGGTATTTACGCGTTTTTCGAAGAACACAGTCGTTTACGTGTTAAACATACGAACTACTCACGTTCCGCAATTTCCTCCTTGTCGCACGTAGACGCATACACACACACAGTATAATGTACGCATTATTTTGCTACTGTACACCTCTACGTGTTGTGATCTAAGTGCCGATAATGACACTTGAGGCTACCACAGCCTTCGATTTTGTACCGTGAGGTTGTCACAAGAGTAAATATGCATAGCGTCTAGAGACTTTTTCTCGCCTACATTCTCTTACGATGTTCTAGCTATATCACTGGTAAACGTTGCAAACGTAGTTTTACAAACCCTCTCGAAGGCCTTTGCCTCCAGTTGCTCGTAGAAGAGACTAGACTCCAATAGCGTGGTGCCCGTACGCGGTAAGCAGGGGTACGACGCAAAGTAATACTCAACTTTCCGCTTTACGTCCTGTAGAAGAAAGTCCCGTGTCTCTGCGTAGACAAAAAGACATAATATATGCACGAGGCCTTCTCTGGGGGTACTGTTTGTCACGGCTCTGCATTCCGGTCGGGCTTCTCTGCGGGTACACTGGCTGTCATGCCTCTGCGTTCCGCTCGCTGTCATCAACATCGCGGCAGACCTCCATCCCATCCTGCGTCTCCATAATACGTTTCAAACCACCAATATGTAGAGATGGTGGCGTACGCTGCCATGTATCCCTGGGTCACCACTGAATTTCCTAATTTTCTTTTCTGTCCTCAGTTGATCTGACCCATGCATGTACCGGGCTGGGTACAGACGTTGTGTTTAACACTGCACTATTGTAGTGGTATTTGTCTCTGAGTGTAGGTTTTCTCCCCTCTTTCTTCGTAGCTTCCTCGTACCAAGTGTGTGCGCCTGCTGGTATTCTTCACGTAAGGTATCTTTCACGGCGCGTGAAAGATGTGTACTTTCGTCAATGCCTTCTCCACTTTTGTGTCTTCGCTACCACTGTACGTGTTCTTTTTATGAAAAGCTGGTCTTTACAGGTTCAGTTCTTCTTCAGCTCAGCGTAAGTCGCGTATTTCATCGACGTTTTCCAAAGAACTCTGTGGATTCTTTGCCCCACCTTCTGCCGATCTCCATCCCTTTCCAGTACACATCATGTTTCTTTTTTCGAGTATTCT
This sequence comes from Sarcocystis neurona, assembly GCA_000727475.1. NCBI lineage: Eukaryota > Apicomplexa > Conoidasida > Eucoccidiorida > Sarcocystidae > Sarcocystis > Sarcocystis neurona. The sequence continues at coordinate 3,160,786 of KL647298.1, read as the reverse complement.
CCACGTATGATACTTGGACTGCTGTGCAGTTCCTGCGTTAGACCTCTGACACATGACCATGAGAAATTTTAGAACAAGGCACGCTGAACCTCACGAAAACACAGACATCCGCGTACAGAGGCCCGGTACGGGCTGTTCAAATTGCACCTTTAGACACACAGGTTTACAGGTTTACACATTTCGTACTGGATACACATGTCTTCTGCGTGTTGATATATAAGTCTACATGTATATATATGAAGAAACGAGTCTGTAGCTCTTCCAGTACGTCCGCTCCTAATTAATTCTCAGACTTTCTTGTCGCCAGCGCTTCTGATATTCTCCGCAGTCATTGCCGTCTCTGTAAGGGCAGCAAAGAACGTGAGGAGGTTCTCCTATACATCTTCTGCTCATCCGAAGTAACCTTTTCGAGGAACGGGGCTCCTTTGTTGGGTACAGTTAGTAAAGTGACAATTAAAAATTGCAAGTGCGCACTTTTCCTTGCCCCCTTTCTCTTCTTAGAAGAGGAGATTTCTTGTGTCGTGCCAACTCTGGTGCTCATCTTACTGCGGTCCTTTCTACTTGACTGCTGTCACTTTTCCGCCTGTCGACGCGTCACCTCATCATCCTTCTTTTTTTACCGCTATGGCTCCATCTGTTCAGTTTTTAGTGTGTAGGCCGGTGCTACCGACCTTTCGCATGCAATTACTACTCAGGTTTCGTTGATCCTTCCTGCCATTTCTATTACACGTGCTGTTCATGCTTTTTTTTTCACTGCTGCCCTTGCACCTGTTTTACGTGAGGGTTCGTGTTGCTGCGCATGTTTCTGCCGCTGCTGTCCATTTGCTCTTGCGTCTGCTTCGCTTCGCTGCCGGTACTTCTAACCCCTCTGTTGGGTCCTCCCCTCTTCTTGAGCGCCAGGTCCCTCCTTCGACTCTGCTCTTGCTTCAAACGGTCTTAATGCCTCTCCTTCAGTAGCTGCTGCCGCGCCGGCTTCCGGGCGGGGACCCCTGCAAATCACTACTACGGCTGCAGCAAATTCAGTACTTTTTCAACAAGAACTGCTGCTGCTGCAGCCGTGATGGTAATGGTGCAGCGTGAAAGAAGTACTTCTGGCGTAAGCCGACCACCACGCCCTCGCATCACGCAATGAACAGCCTTACGCGAGTGGTGATTTCCGCTGCCTCAGTCGCAGTGGTGGTGCTACTGGTGCTCGTCATCACTATTACATCTACTTTCTCTTCAACAGGAAATGGGGGACAAGGAGGTGGCTGGCGGATGCAGGGACAACGCTGCACCGTCAACTGGTTCACGCGCCCGGAAGAAACGCGGCTGCGTTGTGCCATACCTCTCATATGTGCATATGACCGCGCCAACAGCAAAACGGGTGAGCGGGACGTTGTCACGTAGAAATTGAGGTAGTTGGACATGCGAGATGGGGCAAATCAGTCGCCGTTTAAGCGGCTTATTACGAGCAAAGCGACAAGTATTGACGTCTTTTCTTCGCACATGCTTCTGCAAAGTTCTCACGGAGCCTCTTCTGCAGGGATCTACTCATATGAACATAACAGTGAATATAGTGTAGACGACGCGACGTCAAACGAACAACACAGTCCAGAACGACTAAAAGTGATAAACCTCTGCGTGTCACGATGCCTCCTGCGGCAGAAGGCGCACCTGGCACGTGGAGAGAGGCAGAAAAATTAAGAGATACACAGTGGGGGAAGTAGAACATCCTGACAACCGGTAAAACCTCCTTCCCACTCAATACAGAAGTTCTCAGTGGAGTCAGTACAAAATGCCTACGCAAGCAAAACAGTCGAAATATTGTCATCGAATATGTGCATGTCCATACCGTGGGGCATGCTGCCACCGAGACTGCACAACATAGAAGTTGTATGCTCAAACATGATATTGCTAGTCTGCGGATCTTTAACCAAATACACTGCAAAGGAGGCACGGGGACAGAAACACGGGCGGAAGCGAAAACTTATAATGTGATTCCCTGTGAGAGTGTAGGCTAGTGCAAAGGAATATTGAAGCATTAGAGGAGCGAACACGTGACAAGATTTTTCTCTCTCGGCGTGTGAAGCTGTAGAGGAGAGTGGACCAAATGTGTCCGCAGGATACAGACAAAAGGAGAACCGACGCACACGTTCTGCAGCGCGTAGACACACATGCAACCACCAACGTACTGCAGAAGACTGTAACGATCATTTATCCCTCATAGCGTAGTACCACGCTTCTTCCCTACGCGTAACCGTGTTAGGTAGCTTTTTCGAGCTCGTGACCGCCGAACAGAGACGGAGGGAAGTTTGCCTGTGGTACCTGTACGTAGGACTTAGTGTGTGGCACTTCTGTATATCCCTCCATGCAGATTCAGATGATGCAGTCCTAACGAATTAGAAGCCTGGTCCATGTTGTATTGATTAACCCGTGTAACCAACGCAGCGCACAACCCACAGAGTACGGGTGACGTTGTAATTGCGGTTACAGTCTTGATAAGGAAAACTTTAAACGGCCCACGCTACGAAAAAGCAAGAGAGATGCAGGGACGTATGTCGATTCGCATTCCTGGAGTTTCTAACTCGAAGCAAAACCTATAGTCAACTAAGTGAGTTGACGAACGGTTCACACCGAAAACGAGCAGACCACACAAAGCTTTTCGCCCACGCACCTCCTAGTTGCCGGTAAAAATTGTCATCGAACTCATCCTCCAGCACAGTATATTGTTTCCGTTTTCGTAACGTTTCTGGATGGATGAATTTGTCACAAAAAGCAGGTCGGAAGGGAGAACGACTTGCAGACTTTTTTTGTCGAATTCGTGCGCGCGCCTCTGCGTGACTTTGTCCTACACCTGCGGACAGTTCACGGTGCACGTGCATCTCCGCTATGCTTCGATAGACTATAGTAGACGCGCATTTGAAACTAGGAACAAACGAACAAGGAAAGTGTGGGTCTGCTCATTTGCCGCTCTGCTTGTTTATCGATATATGTGTCTACGTGTGGGTCTTTGCATAAATGTGTGTGTGTGTGTGTGCACATATATATATATATATACGTTAATAGAATCTTGGTGTTAATGATGGAGATAGGTCTGACTTCGGGTGCGATAGGCATTTGAGCACGGTGGCCACGTCTACTTTTTCTGCGTCTGCTGGTTCCTTTTTTCCCTGTCGATTTTGTTCGTCGTTATTGGCCTTGACATGCTCGCATTCACTGAGCTGTTCTTTCCTTTCCCGTCTATTCTCCTCCTTCATCTCCGTCTGCTCCTTCTTACTGCTTTTGACCTCCTCTTCTGCGTGTGCTCCTATTTTAGCGGGGGGTTTTTTTCCGCTGTAGCGGTGCCTTAGTCTCCATTTTCTTTGCTTCCCCGTGGTTTTCTCTGCAGGTGTCTGTCGTGCTCCAGGAAGCCAGGGACCACACAAATCCTGTCGCGCGTCACCGCTTCTTTGCTCGGCTGACACTTACTGCGACGAGTCTTCAACTTTCCAATGTCTTCCGGTTCCTCCAGGACTGATACCTGTGGGTCACCCATGCGACGTGCGCGAGCCGTTCCGGTGCGTTAGCAAAACGTGTGAAACACTAAATTTCTTCGCCCATGAGTCCGGTGGTCCTGCTGTTGCAGTTGCCGCTGTTGCTCCTTCCTCTTCTGCAACTGCTGCCGACAGCGGCTTTGCTTCCTACTCTGCGTCTGCCGCTAACGTTCGTCTGCTACGAGACGAAGCTGTTGCTAGGAAGACCGTCACAGCTGGATCTGCTGTATCTGCAGCCCCAATTACGACCGCGTATGCTCCAGCTTTCGTCTCCCGGTCCTTTCCGTCGTCTGCTGTTCCGGTATCTGCTGTTTTCACCACTACTTGGGGTGCGTCCACGCCTGCTGCCCCCGCCGTTGCTTCTCCGGGTGAAGAGGTGGGACGGCAGCCTCGGCGTCTGCAGCTCCACGGGCTCTGGCCCGGCTCTGGTGTAGACGCCAACAGCAACAGAGACAACAGCGGCAACAACAGTAGTGGCACCTATCTAGGGGGTGCTGCCACCGCAGGAGACTCTTATTATAATGGATCCGTGATGCAGCAGCGTTCAGTGTGTATCCAGAAGAATCTTACGTTGGGATCTCCATGTGATGCTTTTCGAAGATGCATGGAGCCTTGCAATATATGCGATGGTGGAATTTGCAAGCGCTATCCGTCTCGACCCAGGCGCACCAGCAACCCCAGCGGCCACAATGGCACCAGCAGCAGCAACTACACCAACAGCTCTGGCAGCAGCTCTGCCTACAGCAGCAGCAGACAAGGGGGATTCTACGGTCCCTCCGCCAGCAACAGCGGTAGCGGCTCTTCCCATGGGAACAGCATATTCAGCAGGTCTCTGGCTAGCAGCGACGACGAGAACAGCAGCCGCGAAAAGTCAGCAAGGACCAGCATACAGAGGGACGAGATCAACAACGTGTACCTGTCTTACGTCGAAGATGCAGGTAGTGGCGACAGCAACGTCAGCGTTCATGGCTTCGAAAGCACGGTTACGACTAGCGGCAGAGAGGGACTTTTGTCAAGCAGTAAGCATGAGGGCAGCAGCAGCAATGCTGAGTTCACCAGTGAAACAGAAAAAGGCGAAAGCAGCAGCACGACTGCAGTGGGAAAAACGCCAGATCCTTTCTCAGAGCGGAGACGTGGAAAAGGTGCTGCGACAGCAGGTCGGCCTCACGAGGAAGACCGATCGCATGCACCACCACCGGATGTGTCATCTGCTCTCGCCAGCACATCAGCAAAAGAGACAGTTCGTAACGTTGCTGCTGCAGCTGCTGATCCTTATCCGTATTCTGCTCACCTGCTCCCCGCAGCTGGAGGATATCCACCCTCCTATTTCAAGGTCGCTGCTGACAATTATCCTCCTGCTGTGTTACCTACAACTGACGCTCAGGAAACTGGTGAGGCCTCGTCTTTGAAGGAGGCGTCTGCTGCAGAAGGCGCCGCTATTACGAAAACTGTTGCTGCTGCAGGTGACGCTGGTGAGGGTGCTTCTCGCGGGAGAGCTGCTGTTGCTGCCGATGGTGCTGCTGCTCCTCGTCGACGCGCGAATGCCGAGGCACTGCAACACTCGTCCGCTGCAGCCTGCCCGGACACTTCTGGCTCTCAGGCAGTTCTTTGTCCAGCGCCTGCTACCTCTGCTGCAGTTGCTGCTTCTGCTGCGGCGGCCGCTCAGGCTGCAGCGGCAGCTGCCGCCGAGCAGGCGGCCGTGGCACGAGCTGCCACACTTCCTGGCGCATGCGGAGCAGTCTGTGCAGCTGCGGCAGCGGCAGCAAAAGAACAAGCGCTTGCTGCAGCTAAGGCGGCACACGAGCAAGCAGCAGTAGCCGCAGTCGCGGTGGCGCAGGAAGAAGCAGCCCTAGCGGCAGCAGCAGCCGCAGGCGCGAAGGAAGCCGAACCGGCACCACAGGGAGAGGGAGAACTTCTTGGTGCTTTGCACGTTTTTAAAACTGAAGAAGACGACTGCGACCAAACCTCTTGTTCCCGCATAGCAGGCAGCAGCATCAGCCCACCGCGACCCACTGCTGCAGCAGGAAATCTCGCAAAGCGCATTTCGACACTATTCGACGGCATCGCTGTGGCGGTGGGTCCTGCAGAAAACTTGCATGTTCGCGGAGGTCTCGAAGGAGCAACAGCAGCTCCAGAAGCCCCAGCAGCAACGCCGGCCCCTGCTGCTCTGGTGCCCCTCCTCGGTCCTACGCAGCTCGTTCAGCCCCACGCTCCAGTTCAGGCCCCCCCCCCACCTATAGCTTACGCCATTCCAGCTGCAGCACTGCCGTTCCCGCCTCTTCTGCGCGCTTCGTCTGCAGCAGGAGAGGCAGCAGCAATAGACGAGGGAGGAGCAGGAGCGTCTGCAGCGACAGGCACAAATGGAGAAGTCATCGCAGGGGCAGGAGCAGCAGCAGCAGCGGCGCAGCGGAGTCGCATCTTGCCTCCGCTGCATCAGCTGTCACAGTCTGTAGCAGTCGCTGTACCTGGGGTACCTGGCAGCAGCGGACCGCCTTTCTTCTACGCTCCAGCCATCCCTCCTCCTCACCCGGCTGCTGTCGCTCCTGCAAGAGGAGCTCTCCCGACGAGTGGTCCAATTGCTGTTGCTGCTCCGCCTGCTCCTGGTAACCTGCTTCCGCACTTCGTTAAACCTGTTCCCCCTACTTTTGTCGTGCCCCTGCCTCCTCCTGCTGATCCCCTTCCTCCCGCCACGTCCCTTCCTCCTTTTCCTTCTCCCGCGCCGCCTGCTCCTCCTCCGGCTCCTGCTCCGCCGGCTCCTTTGCCCCCGTCCTCTGTGAGACTAAATTCGAACCGAGGAAATCCTAACGGTTCCCCTTCTGCTGCCGTCTACCCGCGCTTTACTAACATCCAGGCGCCGCCGCCCTCTGTTGCAACAGCAACACAAAACAGCCGCCTTTCGCCTGGTGACAATTTCCTGATTGACAGGCCGCCTGCTGCTCCCTCCGCGCCTCCTTCGCTACCTGCCGCTCCATCGCCTAATTCATCTTCTTCAAACGGTTCTTCGTCTGCGTCTCCTGCCTTCATTTCTTTCCCCGTCATTAAAGTCCACCCCCTGCCGCCGTCTCCTTCTCCCCCTACCGTCCCTCCACCTCCCCCTCCCGCACACCCGTCTCCCCCCCCCGTTCTCCCGCCTCCCCCCCCCACGCACCCATCTCGGCCTCCGTCTCCAGTGCCTGGCCCGTCGTTTCCGTCGCCCGCACCGGGCCCCGCTCCAGCGCCTCTTCCGCCGGACCACGACAAAGGAGGCGGAGGGGGAAACCATTCAGGGAGAGGGGACGGAAAAGGAGAGGACGACATTTACGCAGACGCGCTTACTTTAGCTTCCTGCGTTGATATCTGCTGCGAACAGGTAGAGAAAAAGAACCAGACAGCGCGACAGAGCCAGAGGGGCGCATAACCGCAGCCGCCACGTACATGTACACACAATAATACAGAGAATACAACCAGACACGAAAGTAGAAATCCTACGTTCGAAAGTCTCTGCAGTGGCCGTATGTGGAAGAAACGTGCTTGCACACAGTTCTAGTCCAAGAGTGTGCAATCGACTCGTGGTGGTAGACCGAGGAGTTAAAGGACAATATCAGGAAGCAGGGGAAAAGGTTAAAGTGGATAACGTGCACGCGCGCCCCGCACTACACGAAAAAGGAGGAAGGCATAAAGCGAAAGAAAGTGACACACAGAAAAGTCTAAATACATGTGTATTTACGTGCAAGACTTCTTCGGTACATACGCACATGCACGTGTGTACACAGAGCTGTCTCCACACCAGCTTTATCGACTGCTACTCACGCTGCGACGGCCTCCGGCCTCGGGCCGGCACTCTTTCTGCGACCCCTAAGTCTCTAGTCTTTGGTTTCTCTAGGCTTCTCCCCCTCATGTACACGTGTGGAAAAAACCCTGTTCTCCGTAGGAGCAGGCACATACCCAGCCGCCACTACGCTTTCAGCGGTGAACAGACGTCCACGAGCGTCAGGGAGATCTAATCAAATTCACAAAAATACGGGTCTCTCGCTCCATTCTTGGCTGTCGTAGTCGTCTACCTTTCCTTCTTCTTCTGTGTTGCCGGCACTGTGCCTCGAGCGCACAGCGACGGCCACATAATACATATATCAGCGTTTTCTTCGGGGCAAGTCTCTCTGTCTATCCGCGCAGCTGCAACACTGATACGACCTTCTCTTCCGCCACGTCTGTGGATCTTCTGGTGTTCAGACAGTGCAAAAACCGGTGGCCTCTTTCTGGTGCGTCTCTCTCTGTCCTTATGTTGCTGCACCTGCGACACTGCCATAGGCAGTCACGGAGACAGATGGTACACCGCCGCACCGATATATTTGGCTGCACGTACCCGTTCGCTATTGTACTCGCATATGCGTCTTTGCTGTATCCTCCGCGAGTTCCTCTGTTTCTTGGACTTCTTCATTCCTAGCAAGCTCCTGTCTTTCTCTCCTTAAACTTCTCTCTCCACGTAGCATTTACACACCTCTATTGCAGCCTCGACGTGGGCCTCTGTGTACATCAAATACTCACACATCCACGTAGAGGCTCCCATGTGTCGCTGTCTCCGTCCCCTTCGGAGTCCACAGAAACCAAGGTCGCAGCACGTCTATCTCTCCTTGGAGTGTGTATGTGTGTGTGTGTGTGTGTGTGGGTTACTCTCCTTTGCCGTTCCTTCGGTCGGGTGCCGGCTCTGCTGCTTTGGCTGCTGCTGCTGCTTCCCGGTTCCGCGGATTTTTTAGGGCTTCTACTGCCCGTCTCCGGCGCCGGCCACGTGCGTGCCCCGTCTGCAGGAAGGAGCCGCATGCACGGGTCAGCATGCACGTGAGTGCGGCACTGGCCTTTCCTGCGTGGCTAGTCGCTGCACGAGAACCGCAACACATCGGTTCCACTTCTCGCCTTCATCTCTTCCTGTTGGCCCTCCAGCAGCAGAAGTTAGAAGCGCAGCAGCAGGATATCAAAGAGCAAGAGGAGAGCAACCAGCGGGGGAAGCGTTCTTTCCGCGGTTCCGCCCGTCCCCGGGCTTCGGTGCTGCGCCGACTTCTGGTGCAGCATGGACGTCGTTCTCTCCTGCCGCTGCTGGTGCTTCTCCTTTTGCGGCTCGTGTGCCCCAAGGCCAAGCCGCCACAGCAGCACATGCGCATCCGCAGCACCCCACCGAGGCATCCGTACACAAGCATCAACAGCAGCCGCAACAGCAACAGCAGCAGAGCGCGAAGAGTTCTCACATAAACGACTCTTTCGAGAGAGCAGCAGCAGCTGCTGCTGCAGCGTTACCCCTTTTCTTTGTCGATAACACAGAAGAGAAGCCGCAAGCGTCCTATACTACAGCTCCACTTCCTGGGAAAAAGAATGCGGCTGGCGACTCAACTGCGTATGGTGCTGCTGCAGGTGAAGGGCCGCTGCTGCAGAGTCGACAAGGAGCAGCACAGTCTGCAGTGCCCGCATCTGCGTGTGCACCCTGGCAGATTTTTGTAAGTGCAACGGAGAAGCAGCAACGAGGCCAACCAAGTCAGCAGCAGTCGCCTTCCTTCACACGTGATGCCAGCAGACCGGTGAGATGGCACGACACTCAAACTCAGGTACAGAAGCAGTGGGAGGGAAAAATGCAAGCTCCTCAAGCACTGCCACAGCAGCACACACCAACGCAGCAGCGACAGAAAAGCAGCCGACCACTGCAGCCGCACGCTCAAGATGAGATTCTCCCTGTGCTGCCGCAGCGACAGATGCAAGACAGAGACGACGAGCAGTACTGGTCGCAGCAGCAGCAGCAGCACGGCCAGCAGCAGGACGAGCGGCCGCACGTGACGGACCCACGACAGCAGGCCGTTCTCCAGCCGCACGAAGTGCAACATCAGCAAGAGCAGCTGCAGCAGCAGGAGCGGGCAGGAGCACAGCAGCAGAACGCGCTGCTGCAACGAAGGCAGCACAAGCACACACAGAAGCAGCAGGTAACGCAGCAGCAGGAGGGGGAGGAGGAGGAAGGTGTCTGCGAAGATATAGAAGGGAGAGAGTGTGCCGCTGACATCGACTGCTCTCTTTCTTCCTCTCCATTCGTGTATTGTAGGACAAATCTAGGCAAGTGCGCGGCTCCTGCCTTTCCCGCATGCAGCGAGTTATTCCACAACTTCCTGCAGCTCGTCGCAAGCTCTTCTCTCATTCGCGAGACGGCGGACGAAGGTGGCAGCAGCCGCAGCATTCACGTAGGTAGCCAGCCGGCCGCCAGCAGCACCCCCGGCATCAGTAGCCACACCACGCCCAGTGACACCGCCGAAGACGGCAGCGGCACTAGCAGCAGCAGCAAGAGTAGAAGGAAAAACGATGCAGAACGTGTTCGAGAGCTGTTTTATAGCGGTAGCCTTCTGCTTCGAGAGACGCAGGAACAGGAAAACCCGTGGGAAGCACCGGCGCAGAAGCTGCTGTGTTGCCTGCAGCAGGAGCGGGCTATCCGCAGCATGGTGGACGCCAAAGCTCTTCTAGGCCCAGGCAAAACTCTGACATGTCCCTGAGCAAGCAATAATATCTGGGAGAGGCACACCAGTCTAGCGATACATGCGTCTAGAAAATGGGTACATACATATACCAATACACATACATTCGTACGTATGTGTAGGTCTGTGTGTGTGTGTGTGCGCGTGTGTGAACACGTATGTACTACTTGTACGTATTGAGGCGTGAGTACAGAAAGTCTCGACAATCACTGGCAGGAATATACAGGTAAAAACAAGCGTAACATACACGCACACTTACATAGAGACATGTATGGATACACGTTTACTTGTGTATTCACTCATTTGTTGATACCGACACTTGTCCGTGTGGGTCGATAGTTGTACGTAGAAGCGTAAACGAGCACATGTATATATATACATATATATGGGTGCCTCTCTGTATATTTGCGTACTGTTTTCTCGTACGTGTAGATATATTAACACGTGTGGGGATGCAATACGGTTGAAATGAATTGTAAGTAACTGTAGAGCATGCCACGTGGAAGTAGGGAGAATGCGTGGCACACTGGCAGCGGTGAAGGCGGGGGGAGTCGCCGCACAGAAAAACGAAGAAGTACTCGTGCACGCCGATGCCTTGTGTACAAGCACATATGTGTGTATATCTCTCCACTAGATGTATAGTTATTCGTAGAATTGTTGCACACATTCTCATTATTGCGAAGGGAACACGGCAGGAGCTGCCCGGTAGACAGAGGGATAAATTCGGGTTCGCGCCAATGCGTTGTGTGCAAGTCCACCAGTGTGTATATCTACACACATACACGTATATATATGTCTATCTATTTGTAGAATTATGACATCTCTGTACGTGTGCCTCTATATATTCATGCGTCCACGGATAAAGGAGATTCCACATGTACACACGCATGTAAAAAAGTAAGACTGTTAATCACCACATGTATGTATATGCACGTGTTCGTGCATCCCGCGTATCCGTGTGAAGCTCAGTAAAACATGGGCTGCTTCTCTTCGTAAAAGAATTTTCAACAAGCAGGTACTGTCAAACCGGCTCTGCCCTGTTAAAAGCTACGCATTCGTGCCTATGGATACACCTGTGTATGGGTGAAGTCTTCGAACACGAGCTTACACTGCGTGTGTTTTCGCTGGTACTCTGGACACATGAACACCTCAAGCGAGGAGGTAGATCTTCGTCGCCTATGGAGATTTCACTGTTACGTGAACCTATATATGTGGCTCGGGTTCTACTGAAATTCTCGCCGTAGGCACACATGACAGGTACATATGCACGTCAGCAAATCGAGATTCGTGTCACTTTGTCGACGCGGCTACGCTTAGAAACTGCAAGGTAGGGACGACTGTTTTTGCGCATGTGACTGACAGATAGGTGTATCGGTACGGGCAGCCTACCTCGTCTTTAAGAATCTCCATAGCGTACACAACTTCAGACACACACACCCATGTATAAGTAGGCATACTACCAGGTAATTCTCATACAGAGGTGTGCACGGGGAAAAAAGAGTAGAAGCCGCAGTTGTGTACTCGCCGGTGTAATTAGCGCAGAAGCACACTTACGGACGTACACATAGAATCCCTACGGGTTCTTTAATGGGTACGTATAGAGGTTCTGTTGAGGACGTAACTATCAGAGAAGCACGTCCTGCGCAGGAGGTGACAATGGAACAAAGCTCTACACCGTACCGGCAGCAACTAAGAAGAACGAGGGACAATTATTCTCGCGTTCCTGTATGTATGCACACAGGAGGTCGACAATATATATCAACACGAAGGGCGCGCCGCGTACTTGACAACGCTTCACTCTGCTAACGAGGTGGACCGAGTGCGTTGTAAAGAAGGACGATGTCACCTTTTCCTGGAAAAGAAGTGAATTCAGGAGAACAGAGACAAAGTGAGGGACCGAAAAAAAACACGCAGAACGGGAATGTGTGGTTGTGAAGAAAGAAGACACATCAGTCACTAGAAGAGAACACGTGGATGCAACCTGTGCGCGGCGGTCACAGAAAATCGACATTGTAGAACGAACTGCGCACGTACAAAACTCCATTGAAGCAAAACTGTAGAATCGGAGGAAACAGTGTACGTAAATTGACGGTGTTATGCAGGACGAAGAAGTAAAGGGTAGAAGGCAACGTAGAAGAAGTCGCTGGAGAAGGATGAGAGGAAGGAGGAGAAAAAGAAGGAAGCGCCACGGTAAGTTTTCAAGATGCCTGGATACCAAAGTGGGTTAGTCTTGACGCAAAGTGCAGAAGTTCCACTTGCGAACAATCACCGATATGTGGGAGCACCAAAGTAAACAGGGACACAGATGGACAAGCCGTATGCGTGTCCAGAAGAGAGGGAATATATGAAAGAATCAACTCTCCCGTGGTCAACGTTGGTAAAGCATCTTGTTGAAGATGCGAGGGAAACGCTGTACTTCAGAAAATCTTCCCAGTGAAGTAAAGACCAGGAGGAAGTAACGGAAAGGAAAGTGTGCGCTCCGCCGGAAGGAGAGACGTATGTGCTGTTCAACTCGAGAAGTATACGTATCGTCGCGAACCAGGTGAATCTGAGTTACAAGTAGAAGGGACGACGTTGCACGTCAAAGAAGGTCCCCACGTGACGAAGGAAAGAAAGAGACACACTGTAGATAAAAGTGGCGTTCAGACACCTACATTTTGGACTCTATCGGGTGAAAGAGAAAGCGAATCTACGCGCAAAAGAAAATCTTACATTCGACTGAGCCATACGCCCGTGGGTGCCGAGAATGCCACCGAGCAGCCTCTGCACCCACGGACTCGCTAACAGGTCAGCAGGCTCGACTACGAAAAAAGCGTCATTAGAGAAGTCTCGTCTGTAAGTACTTGCCACCAGCTCCATTTGCATCAGTGTATGCAGCTGTAGCCCTGTGTGCTACGCGCGCAGCTGTAGCATTCATTCTGTTTTGCATAAAGGGAAGGACAGCAGCAGTGTAGTCCATTTTGCTTCTTCAACAGCCTGACAACCTCCGCATCCACGCCCTCACCACAGGAGAATTCTTCTCTGTTCGCGTTTACAAGTCACATCGTTCGCACTGCCCTGTGGGCTGGGCGCGGTGGTGCGGCATATTCAGTAGTCGAGTGTGCGCAGTCTGGTGAATACCTCTTCTATGGGTAAGGCGACCTATGTATGCGCCAGTGAATCTTCCTGCCCATATTTCCAGGGCACTTCCCTCTTCATTACTGGGTGAGGTATCCCGTGTGTCAGATTAGCAGAAAGTATACGGTCGAACAAGGCTACCGTGGGCCGAAAGCGGGTGTGTAGGTGTTTCCTCTGCAAGGACTGAGCTATAGACACAAGAGAACGTAGGTACCGGCTTGTAATCCGTAGTACTGCGTACACTGGTAAATTGGTGGCGAGGAATACTCGTACAACTTCCTCTCCGCATCACATTAGCAGTGTCTGCACCTGTCGGAGTTCACGTTATTTATGCTTCTGAACGCACGGCGACAGTAAACACTGCTGTACACAGTCGTCAATCTAAAAAGAGCATACCGTCACCTACGCAGCAATAAGAAACTCACATCGCGCTTCGTTACAGCGGCTGCCTCGTCACCGGTGCTGCCGTTCACGAGAAAGTAACCCCCACCACTTCGGCGGAAGCGCACGTACAAAGTAGGCTTCATGCAGGACGGTGTCACACGGAGAACGCCGTCATAAGTCGTGTTCCGAAGAGAGAACTGTTCGTCATATTGCTCTGTAATTTCGGATTCTCCAACGAAACAAGAGGTGTTCGAATACAGAGCAACTATGTTCTGAAGCCCGGCCTGAGGAAACAATAGCACGGGCTCCAACCAAGTAGGAAGAGGTGTTCGAATACAGAGCAACCATATTCTGAATTTCCTGCCTGAGAAAACAATAGCACGGGCTCCAACCAAATAAGCACGCACTTCTGTCGCAGGTTTCCTCGTTACACGTTGCTACATATATATATAATATATATATATATATATGTATACGTACATACATACGTATATAGGTTTGAACTCGTGTTCACCTACCAGTCTAGATACACATATCTAGGTATGTACAGTAATACGTGTACCCAGGCCAAGTCTTGACTTTTGCGCAGGCAATTCTATGGACAACAACAGTTTCCCTACAACACAACACGCAACAAATCATCAGTGTTTTGCACGCGACACATTGGTGCTTCACTAAGGATGTTGTGCAGACATGTACATCCATACACTGTAGCAAAACACATGTACATATATATATATATATCTACTCTTTACTGTAATTGGCATGTATACGCGTATATTCAAGTATGCCGTCAGCAAAGCCTCAGAAAATAAGGAGACTAGAGCTCGGCTTGATCTCCTCCTTAATTTTTTTGTGTTCTAGGGAAGGTGGAAAGTCAAAGATTCGGCAGGAAAAAAAGCTAGGATGGTGTCTTTTAAAAGAGAAGTTGCTCCGTTTGCGATGGAAAGGAGTGTGGCGTGTTTTTATCGAAGTTGAAGGAGTATGAGGACGGGAGCTCCTGATATGACCTCTATTTTTTTGGATACAAATAGCTACCTTTGTACAGTAGACAAACGCAACGGCCACACCCAGCTCATGCACAAGCTGAAGCACTTCTAAGTTGTAAAAGCATAGACCCATAACATTATAGGAAGTTGGCTTTCCATCCTGAATCCGCATCTTTATCTCTGTGTACGAGTCAAACGCCAAATGTCCGCATGTCATTCTTCGTCCGCTCAAGTATTAATGGAGCAGACGATATTGTTCCCTTTTACTAGAGAGTCAAAGCCAGTGCATATATCTCTCGATGTTGCTTAGAGTCAAACCCACTGCACATACCTCTAGATAGTGTTTCACACATCCGTGTGTATATTTATTTACATATATATACTTCCGGGAGGAGGGAACTATTCGTGTCCACCACATTGGTGGAGGTGTACGTATGTATTGACGTTTTTACGCCGGGGAACTTAGCGTACGTATGTAACGTACATCACTCATCAACTTGGCCTGTGAACACAGCTGGATGAGTGGATGCAGGTTTCTCTCAATATCATTCTCCTGGTGTGTCTGCGCTTCCTTGCCTCTCTAGATAGATACATGAATACACAAAAGCATACACGTAAAGCATATATATACATATGTACGTATGGGTGTGGGCACAAGCGTAATGATCTACATACAAAGCATGCCATACATATACTAGTATTGTGACACTGGGGCTAGCATCAATATATCTATATACATATAAAATACACACATGTATATGTACGTATCATTCAAGGTACAGCTGGATTTGTTCACACGTGCTACCCTATGTATATACATACATATTGTCCGTAGGCGCGTGTGCGTGTCTCTGTGTCTTCCTCAGCAGGGGTGTTCACACGCATATGAATAAACACAGAAATATGGCTCTACATACTACATAGATTTTGTATGTGTGCACATAGAGGTCTTTCTGTCCCCACGGGAGGCAGCATCTTTTTCTCTTACTGTTGAAGCGGAAGCCGATACACCTCCGCTTCACGCGGTGGGGGTGAACGAAGAAGTTCGCAAGGCTCCCTTCAGCTTTATGTGAAAAAGTAAGTTACTAGTGGATTTCCCTTCAGCCTTCCCTAAAAAGTGGCTTCAGTAGGGAAGAAGCTCTCCTCTTCAGTACTGCGAATGTCGGATAAGTTCCGAAGGCTCTCTTGCTTCTGGCAAAGACAGTGGATGTCCATTTTCTCTTGATTTCTCGTCGCCCGGTGTCTTCCCTTCCCTTCTGCTTCCCGGGTAGTATATTTTCCTTTTTATTCAGTTCAAGTGGCTCCCCTCCGTTTTTTTCTTCCTGCCTATCCTTTTCTTTCCCTTTTACCAGACAGAAATGCTCGTTCCACGTAGAAAGGATTCCACAGCCGCATGCAGGAGGAGTACGAAGAAAAAGCGCGTCAGGCAGCGTAAAATTTGCGCTTTCACCGTGGAAGGGGCAACACTTTGTTTTCCGTCGTATCACGGCCTTTCTTTCCCGCCCCATCGTATTTCCTCCGTGTCTGCTAGCTCTTTCCACCGTCGCTCTCTGCGCTCCTTTTTGCGTTTTTGTCCTTCGGCCGCCGCTTATCCCCGCTTTTTCTCGTGTTGCCCCTTTTTACTCTCTTCGCGCAACGTTCAAAAATTTGGAGAAGACGACGAAAGCTGCAGCAGATCGCCGGGCACTGCAGGTGCGGAACAGAAAGGGAAGACGAGCGTCCACTACGAGACCGCGTTGCTTCCCTCACACACACACACGCCCGCAAAGAAATGTATCTGTACATTTTTCCTCTATATTTGCGTAGAACTATGAGAGCGTAGACCTGATCACGCCAAAACATCCGTATAAAAGCAGTGGCGCGTACACAGGGAATTCTTTTGTTAAAGGACACGGCCTCCCACGGACACGCCTCCCACGGACACGCCTCCCACGATCCACGCACTGCAGTCATCCTTCTACACGCAAACACACATACATATACATATATGTTTAAATAAGTTTAGATGCACACATATATGTCAGTCTGTTGTTTATGCGGCCACTTGATCAGGGAAAATGAAAAAGTTCGATCCTCTCTGCCTTTTTCTCACTACCCCGACACGTATACACATATATGCCTTCACAAGTGTGTGTGCAAGATTTTTAAGAAACACACGAAAGTGACTCTTTTTTCTCGAGGTGGACCTGGACAGTCCTGATAAAAACTCGTCAACTTGTACGTGGGTGTCTACGTGTCTACAACTTCACCAGGACGTCCTCATCCACACACTTTCTCTGCAAACATTTTCTCTCTCTCGCTTTCTGCAATTCGGTCTCTCTTCTTCATTCACTCTCACACACAGAGACACCAACAAAAATATATTATTATCAGCATATACATGTATATTATTAGGACGCCGTTGATTCGCGTCCCCGTGTATATATATAATACGTGAGTGGCATTATCAAGATATGTATATATATATATATATATATATATATATGTATATATAGATAATAGTGCCGACGTAGGCACACTCGTGGTGGGTGTTCCTGCGTGAGTTACTCTACAAACACGTATATATTTGCATGAAGCGATATCCATATGTATATATGTATGTTTGTTCTATAAATATCTACGTATGTGTGTTAAGTAAATATATATATATATATGCGTGTATCTATGTATATATGTATATGTGTGTTTACGTATAAGTAGACATGTTGGTTGATGCCTGTATTTGTATTCGGGTGTACGTACACCTGAATGGATGAATCAGTCGCCCACCTTGGGGCAGACTTTCTGTTATCGCTTCTCTTCCATGCTTCTGTCTTGGCTCTTCGTGTGGCCTTTTTTCTTCCGTCGCATGCAGAAGGCTGTCACACATGTTATCGTCGTCCATCTCATTTTTATTTCGATACTTCGATCCGTCTTCTCTTCCCTTCGTCCGCCGCCTCTTCTTCTCCCTTTTCTGAGCTGCTGCTCCATATCTGTTTTCGTCGTTTTCTCCCGCGACTCCTTCTCCCGTCCGTCTCTTCTTCGCCGTCGGGTTTCCTTTTTTCTTCTGGCGCATGCACGTCTACTCGGGAGTTCTGTTTTTCTGTCCCCGTTCTCTTTTGAGAAGGAACTGCTCCACACATGATTTTTGTCACTCGCAGCACCCCCCGAGTGTACGTACACCGGACGACGTGCGTTTCTCAGAGAACGACGGCGACAGCAGTGGCTCCACCGCCGCCGCTGCTGCTGGTGCTGCACGGGGAAACGATCGGTGCTGCAGCTGCTGCTGCCGAACCGTAGACAAGCCTACGGCGCCCTGCTTTGATATGGGAGGAAGCGGAGACAGACGTCTGAGGAGCAGCAGCAGACCCAGCAGCTGCAGCGGCAGCAGCAGAAGCAGCAGGACCCGTTGTTGCAGCCCTGAACAGCGGCTGCCGCAGGATTAGCAGCAGAAACAGCAGCAGAAATAGCAGGAGCGACAACGGCAGACACAGCAGCGGGAGAAGCAGGAGCAGCAGGAACAAGAGCAGCAGGAAGGAGGAGAGCAGCGACAGAAGCAGCAGCAGGAAGAAGAAGAGCGGCAGAAGCAGCAGGAACATGGCGTGGACTGCCTGTTGTATTGGCTGCATGCTGCAAAGGCAGGGGTACGCCTGCTGCCGCGGCAACTCTGCTGTTGTTTTTGCCTCTTCTTTTCCTTCCCTTCCTTCCTCGTCTTCCTCTTCTTTCTCCTCCTGCTGTGCTTCTTTAACAGCAGACAGTTTTCTCGCTGCAGCACCCGCTGCAGCCGCGAATCGCACACAGCAGCAACGGCAGCTGCAGGAGGCAGAGCAGCAGCAGGGGCATTCAGAGCAGCAGCAGGAGGAGGACGCGTTGAAAAGGCAGCAACAGGAGAGCGCCTTTGACAGAGCAGCGCGTTTCTTCCTTGCAAGTCCGGAGCAGCAGCGCATGCAGTTCCGATCTGTGATTCTGCATGCGCAGCAACAGCAGCAGCAACCTCCATTTGCCCTCTGCCTACAGGGCCAGCAGCAGCCGGAACAGCGGCAACCGGAACAGCAGCAGGAGCAGGAGCGTGAGTGGGGTTTAGTTGAGCAGCAGAAGGGGAAGGAGAATTTAGGAGGGGAGTGTACGATACCGTCGAGTCTCCTGTTGCAGCAGCAGCAGCAACCATTTTACCCGAGCAGCACGACCTTCTGTTCAGCAGAGGAGCTGCGAAGAGAACAGCAACAGCGCAGCGAGTTCGACGGTTTCTTGCGGTCGCTGCTGCATCCCCTCCGGCTGTTTCTCTCTCCGAACAGCAGCAGCAGCAGTAGCGCTAGCAGCAGTAGCGCTAGCAGCAGCAGCAGAGGAGCGCAGCTGCAGCAGCCTCCCGTCCGTTTTAAGAGACGCACAGATGGAAGTGCAGCAGCATTTTACTATCCCTCGCGACTGCTACTGCCTGCAGAAGCGCGGCAGGTGCCACCTCACATTATTGTCACTCCGTTCACCCGAAAATTGCTGCTGCAGCGGCAGCATGCGGCAGCAGACATCTCTACGGAAGCAGTCACCGAGGCGCGGCCGCATCTACCCCTCGCGGTACGTCTTCGGCAGCAGCAGTAGCACCACCAGCAGCACGAGCGACAACAGAAGGAGCGTGGGCAGCAGCAGTTGCAACAGCACTAGCAGCGGCAACAGCAGCAGCAGTAGCAGCGGCAGTAGCAGCAGCAACGACAGCAGCAGCAGTAGCAGTAGCAGCAGCAACAGCAGCAACGGCAGCGGCAGCAGTAGCAGTAGCAGCAGTAGCAGTAGCAGCAGTAGCAATAGCAGCAGTAGCAGTAGCAGCAGTAACAGCAATACCAGTAGCAGCATTAATGGCAATAGCGGTAGCAGCATTAGTAGCAGCAATAGGATCAACAGGAGCAGCAGCGTGAGGAACAGGAGCAAGAGGAAGAAGAAGAGGAATACGGGTGGATTTTATTTGTTTCCACAGGTTGGCGGTGTTGCTGCAGTGACAGCAGCTGAAGGAAAAGGACCGGAGGAAGGAAAGGGGAGGCAGCAGCAGCAACATTTTGCAGCAGATAGAGAAATGGCTGACTTGTGGGCCAAATGAAGCAGCAGGATTCTCCCCAAGGCACTTGCTTCCCAAATACAAACTTCCCTGTATTCCCACAAACGTTTATATATAATTTTACGTGCATGCATATATGTATTTGCACACTGTGTAGAGTGGAAATGTGTACATAGACTTTTTTCTCTCTGAATATCGTAGAAGTGTTTCATATTGTTGTTGTCCAGGTGGACCCGGCTCTCCCTCTGTGCGTGACGTGGCATGCCCACAACATCTGCCCCTCTATGAGTTTCCATACACATCCATCGGTATACACACACATATATACATATATGTCCGCTCATATATATATATGTTTATCTGTGAATGTCCACGTATATATATATATATATATAAATAACAACAAGGGAGCAATAAGGCGACGTGGTGGTGGTAATATAATCCGAGGATATCTTGGTGTCCATGTATGTACATACATACATATACACATGAGTAGAAGTAATATATATATAAGTATGAGTAATATGTATACATATAAAACATATATATAGGTAAGAAGTATATATTTGTAAATATAAGTATACACATGTACACCGTTGCTTTTGGGTTTGTGTATGTGGATATTTGCGTGTCTCTCATATGCATGCATACACATGTCTGTATCTATCTATATCTATCTATACCTATATATCTATCTATACCTATATCTATCTATATATATCTATACCTATATATCTATCTATACCTATATATCTATCTATACCTATATCTATCTATATATATCTATACCTATATCTATCTATACCTATATATCTATCTATACCTATATCTATATATATGTATATCTATACCTATATCTATCTATATATCTATCTATACCTATATCTATCTATATATATGTATATCTATATCTATATCTATCTATATCTATCTATCTATGTATCTCTCTATCTATCTATCTCTGTGTGTGTGTACTTGTATATGTGTGTACATATATGCATACGTATTTATATATTTATATACGCAGGAGAGATCCAAATATATAAACACACACAGAGAGGGAGAGAATACCGTAAGTGCGCATATATATATATATGTATGTATATGTATATGTATATGTATATGTATATGTATGTATGCGTATATATATAGAGAGAGAGGGACAAATTTGTCGGCAGATATGTGTGTTCGTATTTGTAGGTGAGAATGGCTTTTCAGAATTTCTGTTTGTGACGTCCGCATCTTTTTGCTGTTGCGATTTCTTCGACTTCTTTGCGGACAGCAGGCGTCGCCGAGTTTTTGGCGCGCGGGTCGAGACTCAGCCAGCAGCATGCGCATGTGTCTTTCCCTTTTTATTCAACCAAATATCTCCGTCCTCCTCTGTTCGATTTCCTCGTCATCTGCCAGTTTCCTTTTCGTGCATATTTATATATTGCATGCGCCTTTTCGTGGGGCCGGACATTTTTTGCGTCCTTGCATGCAACGGCTCTGCATTTACGTCAAGTGAATTCTCCCCATCTCCGTCTCCCCATCTCCGTCTCCCCATCTCCGTCTCCCCATCTCCCTGTCTCCCTGTTTCCGTCTCCCCGTCTCCTCTTGTGTGGGGAAGTGAGAGGGCCGCCTGATGAAATTCGGAAGTTCGTTCCATCGCAACTGCGCAGAGACTCTGACGCGCTGCTGCTGCTGCAGCACGTGCGTGCGGACGTTATCTTCTCTCTGACGTAGAGCCCCGTTCAAATCCTGCGTGCGTGCGTTTATTTTTTCTCCCTTTCTCTACATACACACACGTATATACACATACGTATATATACGTATGCGTATACGTATACATATATATTATACGTGAGTGTGTGGGGTGGTACACTCTTATTAAACTCTTATGCAAGCCACTTCCATTTTCTACACATATATATGCGTGTATACATACCCGCGCATGTACAGGCTCTTCTGTGTCTGTACATACGTCTATGCATGCGATAAAGGAAATAGAGGCTAACAAACGAGGGGCAAATAGAAGAGAGAAAGACACAGAGAAAAGCACAAACATATATATATGCATGCGGACGCATATACATCTACACATGCATGTATATACATATATGTGAATATAATATGAGACAGGTCGTCACAGAGACAAGCACACACATACATATATGTATCTACATATACATATACATATATATATATATATATGCGTGTATATATGTATGTATGTATATGTATGTTTTTTGGGGTCTTTCTTTCTCTCTATATATCTCTCTGTCTCTATGCATGCAAACATATATATATGTGCATGCACATATGTACACACATATATATCGAAGCATGCGTAGATCTGTGCGGGGTCCTTTCTCTTTACTTACGACATCCCCTTTCTACTCTTTCTTTCTTTCTTTATACTTCATTTATCGCCCATATATATATATGACAGTGTCTATATCTTCTGTATCTGTCCGTGGCTACGTCTGTCTCTACCTATCTATATATATTACTCTATATCTTCTATATCTGTCCACCTGTATCTATCAATCCATATCTATCTATATCTATATTTATTTATTTCTAACTACATATATGAGGATATCATTCGTGTACGTATATATGTGTAGACATACACGTACATATATACATATATGTATATATATGTATACATACACATGTGTATATATGTATGTCATCTTGCTTACCTTTGTATAAAGGAAGGGGTCCACATTTTTCCCCTGTTTGTATATAGGGTATATACGTATATCATTTGTGTACGTATATATATATATGTAGATGTGTATATATGGTCTTGGTTCCCTGTCCTCTTTTTTTCTTGTCTTCTATTTGTTGGGTACATACGGACACTTGTGTGGAAATGCGTGCAGCGCGGTTTGTATGACTCGTTTGTTATCACCTGCTGTCTCTCTGCCTTCCCTGCCTATGCGGACTGTCACTCTATTACGTACTGCCATCTCTCTCTATATGTGCATATATGTGTATGCATGCGTTAGACTGGTCTTGATTTTCCTGAATTTCTGTTCTTCTGCCTACGGGTCACAGCTGGCCTGCCGTGCTTCTCGCCGCTGTTCTTGGTGCTCTTCTCCCTGTTGCTGCTGTCCCGCTGCTCTTGCTGCTGTTGCTGCTGCTGCTCGCCTCGCTGCTGCTGCTGTTGCTGCTGCTGCTTCTTCCTCCTGTGGTGCCGACACGTGCGTGCACGCCGAGAGATGTATATGCAGCAGCTTTCTGTCGCTCTTTTCTGCCTTCCTCCGTCTCTCTGCGTTTCTGTTCGTCCCCTCTTCGTCCCCCTCTGTGTGTCCCCCTCTCTTACCTTCTCAGATGTATCTGGAGCCCGCCACACGTCCAAATTCAGCGACTCACATACGTCCATATCTTCACGAACATCCTATCTTCTCATGTGCATCTATATTTATATATATGTGTGTAATGCAGACCGACTGACACATTTATATATGTATTCACGTATATTATCTTTGCTGCCTTCAAACTTCCTCGAGATGTTTCCCCGTTGCTACGCGCCTGCGGGTCGCCGTGTCTGTGTCTCTGTGTCTGTGTATGTTGTATCGCTTAGCAGCTTGGACGCGCATGCGCCGATCTCTGTATTCATCTGGTTCGTATAGACCTTTCTTTATTTTACGAGATATACACGTGGACATGCGGATGCGCCCGTGCCTTTCTTCATGTGCAAGGGAAGGGTAGTTCCGCTGTGTTCTTGATGCTGCATGCGGAAGTGGTGGTCGAGGAAACGGCTGCATGCGTTGGAATTGGGTGCGCGTTCCCCTGCATGCAGCTGGCCGACAGACTGGCCAACAGACTCTCTCTTCTATTTCTTTTCTCCTCGCGCGGGCCTGCTAGCCAAGTCAAAGATTTGCTGCAGTGGCGAGCGGCCCTAGAGACGCACGCGGACTACGCGCCGCTCGTCTACCCACCAGCAGCAGCAGCTGCAGACGAAGACAAGGCAGCAGCCGGAGCAGGAAGAGCCGTCGTCGCAGCAGCGGGAGCACGAGCACCACCTGCAGCCGCAGAAGCAGCAGGAGAAGGAGGCGCCGCAGCGGCAGCAGCAGCAGCAAGGGGGGGAGGGAGAGCGCGTGGGCGGGCGGCTGCGCTGGAGAAGGACAGAAGAAAGGAAGACGAACTCTTCCAGCTGATCTACGTCTGCAGCGAGCCGTGTACGATGCTGCTGCGGTGGCTTTGTTTAAGAAGCATGAGGCACACTGCCGCGCACTTCGTCTCTGCAGAGGCGCGAACTGCTTTGCTGTCGGCGGGCGAGCAGCAGCAGCAGTGCCCGGGGGAGAAGGAGGAGGAGACGGAGACGCGGCGGGGGCGAGAACGTGCGTTCGAAGCGGGGAAGGGAATTTCGTTGTGGGGAAGTTTCTACGGCCACGCAGGAAACGCGGGACAGCAGCTCGCCGCTGCAGCAGGCCTCGCCTACGACCCCGCTCTCGTCACTGTCCTCCTCTGCGACCGCGTTGGCGCCGTACGGTGGCATGCGGTCGGAGCGCCTACCAACGAAGCCGTTCGTCTCCTCCTGTAAGACGCGCACCCCTCCTCGAATACAACCATTCGAAGAAGAGGCCAAACGGAAGAAAAAAAAACAGACACAAACCAACAACAAAAAGAAGGAAATGAGAAACATGCAGATGTCATCGATACATAAACATATACATATATATATACTTTACTATATATATATGCACTGTATATATACTATATATATATGCTTTATATATACACACATATATGTATATATTTATATATATGTATGTGTATATGTCCATGTATATGTGTGGAGAAGTTTCTTGACGTGGAGGTTCTACTCGTGAGGCAGGGCAGATGTTGCTGCTATGTGTTTGTGTACCTGCCTTTATCTACCTACATGTACCTGCAGGTATTTACGTTCTCTACTATTCATCTCTGTCCATATTTATCTATACATATGCGTGTCTATGTTTGTCCATATACATGTCTATATATATCTGTATTTACGTATGTGTCTGTGTCTATATGTATGTCCGAGGATATATTTGTATATCCTTCTATATTCGTGTCTACATACCTGTGTGTCTCCCCACACCGGTGTCTACCTGTGTCTATATATATTTATCTGCCTCTCTATCTGCATCTATTTGTATTCACGTATTATCTTTCTTTCTTTATCTATTTATGGCCACTTCTATCGATGCATCCATCTCTGTCTGTTGATATCCTACAAATTTTCTGCCGCTTCTTCTGTCTTTTTATATATTCCCATCTATATAGACTGGTGTATATATTATATGAATAGATTCATGAATATATACATGTATATATGCATGCATGTGTATTTCTGTGTAGCCCCATCTATATAGACTGGTATATATATTATATGAATAGATTCATGAATATATACATGTATATATGCATGCATGTGTATTTCTGTGTAGCCCCATCTATATAGACTGGTATATATATTATATGAATAAATTCATGAATATATACATGTATATATGCATGCATGTGTATTTCTGTGTAGCCCCATCTATATAGACTGGTATATATATTATATGAATAGATTCATGAATATATACATGTATATATGCATGCATGCATGTGTATATGTATATCTTGCTACTCCTCGCGGCGTTTCCTGTCTCCCCTTTGTGTATTTCTTTGTGTCCTGCTGCTGTTGGTCCCCACGCATGTGTGGACGTCTTCTTTTCTCGGTCGAAAGAACTTCCGTTTCATTCGCTGCACGAATCTCCGGTCTTCTCTTCTGATCGCTGCCTCGCGTAAAAACCCCCACTCACAGGGGGAGGTGGTCGGCCGACAATCTGCTGCGCATGCAGACGCAGCCGGCCGCGTGGGCGACGAAATTTCTGCTCGAACCGATCACTTCTTCTTCGTCTTCGTCTTCTGAAGAGGCACCCCCAAATAAGGAGCCCTGCACGTGGCCTTCCCTTTCTCTGTCCCTTTCCGCACACGGTGTCTGTACGTATTCAATCTTACCCGCTTTATATAAGTCTACCTACCTGGCTATTAAAGGAGTCTACACATACATATATATAATATGTACATACTGAGGTGTCCCATGTCTGCCTATCTATATCTGTTTATATATATATGTGGATAAATGTTGTGCCTGCTTGGACACACCGAAGTCTATCGCATGTGTGTATTTGTGGAGTACACTTGCATGCCCATGCCTCGCATATTGATCTAGCTGTCTACATATATGTGTGTCTCTCTATTTATATATATATGATATATATGTGTTCTGTACGCACATACCATAATCTCCCGTATACATATATACATGTATATATGTTATATACGTACATACCGAGGTCTCGCCTATCTATCTGTCTACGTACCGGCACACACATATATATATGTACGTAGGTTGTTTTTCTGTTCGCTGTCTCTGTGTCTGCCTGTGTCTCTGCCTTTCTGTGAATTTGTGTATATGTGCGCATCCCGAGGTCTGCGTGCCTTGGCGCATGTTGATGAACCGACGATATATCGGCTACAAACACTTGTGTGGGAGTATTCACCAGCGCGTCTTTCCAAGTCGCAGCTGCGCGGAGCTGCTCTCGGTTTTCGACCAGCTCTAGCTGCGCCTATACATATATATATTGTGTACAGTTCTTCTCCTTCATGTGTATATAAATGTCTCCTCATTTGGTGCGGGAATTCTGCGTGTGGGTGGGGTTGTTACGGCTGCAGATCGGCGATGAAGACGCTGCGAAGAGAACACCAGGGAGCCCACCGCCGCCGTCCTCACTTAAATATTTAGCGCGCGCATGCACTTGCACGCAGCTTAGTTAAATTTTATTCGCCTGCACTTGCGTCAGTTATAGACGACTCCAGCGAAAATGCTGTTCACGCACTTGTTTATACGTGTGTGTGTTCGCAGCTCCGAAAAGTATCCCGCGCATGCATGCGCTTGACTGCACCGACCCACTTTCTGCGTGTGCGCATGCACGCACCAGCCAGAGTGTTTCTCGGGTGCCCGTATTTCATGTGCAGCTCACCTTCGTAGTCACGGACGCATGCATACTTGCATGCAGCAGCTGCAGGAATTTCTCGCACGCGTCCACTTCTGTACAGCCCGGGCGGCTGCGTGAAACTCGACGCATGCAGTGGCATATAGGTCTGTGAAGTGTCCAGGCGCATGCAGCTACTGCCGAGGAGCCCGGGGATCAGCTCGACGCAGCGTCCTGCCGTCCCCACCGGTGCTTGAGAATTTACTGCATGCGAAGTTGTGGAGGACTTTTTTCCCTTCGCTATCTGCGTCTATGTGGCTGCGTCTCTTCATGCTGCTGCCGGTGGTCCTCGGTTCTGCTGCTGCTCTTACTCACTTGTTTTGCTTGCTCTTCCTGCGTGGGAAACGCATGTCTCCGACAGCGGAACGCGTGGAACGCGAACACATACATTTCTTCGAAATGTGCGTCGGCCGGCCTGTCGTTGCAGGCGCGCGCATGCGTGCTTGGATAAAAATCTTTGCACGTTTGGCTACATTTGAAGAAATTACGAGGAAATATCCTGGAAGGTCGGAGGACGCCGCCCGTGACACTAAGAAGCCTCTTTGGCCCAGAGATCTTCTCGAATGTAGACCCGTGGCTTTTGCTCATTGCTGCATGCGCTGATCATCTGCGAGAAAAAACGCGCACAGAGCTAGCCGCACGCGTGTTTCGCCAGGGGCTGAGGGCGGCATCCGTGCAGAAGAGTCACCGCCACGAGTGAAGAAAGGGGCAGTGTGGAACAGCGACAGCAGCCGTTGCCGTTCCTCCGTATGTGCACAGTCACTCGCATGCGCTTGTGCCACACCACGCCAACGCCGCGACGCTTTGCTGTCTTCGAGCACACTAAAGTCCCGCAGACCACAACAGCGGTACTTCACACACGTACACATGCCCAGGTACAGACAACACACACACATATGCACATCTGCCTCTGGCGCAAAAAAGGGCCACGAAATTACCGGTGCCGCACAAGACGAGTGTGACAGGCATGTGGTGGAGACAAGGTGGTGCCAACGTGCTTTTCGAAGAGGCGAGTGCCGCGCCGCGTTGCAGAGGCGCCACGGAAGAAAACCGACGCCTCAGACACGCCTGCTAATGCAGACGCATTTAGATTCGTCCCGTGCTGTTTTTGTCGAACTTTGCCAGCGCTACTTGTCTCAAAAAAGAGTAGAAGGAGAAAGCGACGAATGGGGGGATTTGTTTGCGGACGAGAAAAGTAGCAGCGGGCATATTTGTTTCTTTCCGGGCGAGAGACGAATGCCGGCGCGGACGCATTCTTTCGGTCCAAAGAAATGCCAAACTCTGCACTTGAGAAGCAGGCCTCGCGTTGCATAGCCGCGGACGCACACATGCATTTGCAGATTTTAACGCGCAGAGAAATGCAGACTTCCATTCACCACTGCCACAGACCCGCCTGCGCGTAGACCCGCCAAGCGCTGATGCTGTGTCCTTACGAACTGCGGCCCACGCGCCTTGCCGTCTGCGTGTCGCGCTAGTCTCATACACATGCAACTTCATGCATGCATACTCACGCCCTTCTGAAAAAAGCCACGGTCTCGAGCTGTTGCTTCCGCTGCTTGTACAGCCACTGCGGTGCTGCCCTCTGATTGCATGCACTTGCCCCGAGAGGCAACAATTACACGTGCGATGCCATTTAACGAGCACAGCACAACGTGCTCTCTCATTCACTCGGACGCATGTCGTGTCTGTGTACAGGCTGGTCCCTCTGAACGCGCAGTTGTATGGTTGTGGATTGCCTGTGTGACTGTCTGTCTCTTTGTTCTGTGTGTTATGTATGTATTTGTGTATGTACGTATATATGTGTATATGTATGTATGTGTCCATGTATGTATCTACACATATTTGTGCGTGCGTATGCGTGCTCGTACATGAGAGGCCGTGATGTGTTGCTGAGAGACACAGTAGCTTAACGGATTAATCACATTGCGCAAGGAAGCGTGAAGCGCCAGAGTTTGGGCGGCGCCGCCGCCGCTGTGCGCCTGCCACGGTGAGCACAACCCCCGGGATGGGGGTGTGTCTCCTTGTGTGGAAAGACGCGCGCACGCGTTCCAGCAACAGCAACAGCCGATCGAAGCGCATGCGTCCACCGAGGACACAGGACGCGCAAAACACGTGCCAAGTGCACGCAAACGGCAGCGCGTGCACGTGGCATGCGAAACGTCCGTACGCCTCGGCAGGCTACAGACGAACCCGCGCGACCATAGCGCTGTTTTTCATGAGAGAAACACATCGCTGCTAAGCAATTTGGGCGGCACGAAAGATAGCACGGAAGCGCTGTCCGTTTCAATGTGGTGAAAATCCTGGTGAACTCCCCTGCCGGGTCCCTGGTGTGTTTGTGTACGCAACAGGAGCACTACGCTGCCTGCCTCCTTTCTTGTGGGCCTCTCCAGCAGCGACACTCGCGTTATTCATCGTGTCTCTTCATGGAGTGAGTGAAGGAGGTGTAGCGCATGCAGACCTCCTGTTTGGGACGCGAAGAAGCTCAACCGTTCAAAATTCAAGCAGGGTGTCCGCTTGTCGAGATCTCTGCAGGAGGCCCGACGCCCGCTGCCTGCACTATTTTGCAAGTCGTTTGCATACCTTCCGTTCCCTGCTTGCATGCAGTTCGCGTGCGTCCTACATTACAACTTATCCATGAGTGTGCGCCTCACCAGGCATAGCGATTTCCGCATGCACCACTGTACGCGTGCAGTACTTATACGCATACATTTTGCCTGCAGATTGAATGTGAACGGGTTTTGCTTGCTCGCTGCATGCGCCGCCCTTTGCCTGTATTAGATATTTGTTGCGTACGTACAGTAGCCTCGGTCTATGCGGGCACTTCGCATGCGTCAGCTATATGAAATGCATACATTCATGTAAACTTATGTGTATATGTGCCTGCATATATATATATATATATATGTATGCGGCATCACCTGTAATCTTTATCCCGTTCACGGTGCGCATGCGCTAAGCGTCCGCCACAGGGGCTCGGGGTATGTATGGGAAGAAAGAATACACACGTGTGTGCAAATATATCAAAGCTAGATAGATGCATTGCACGTATATGCGTATGTGGCCCTGCACTTGCTCCCTGCAAGCCACCGGCTGTTATACGCTTTGCGTGCAGGCACTTCGTCTTTCGAAGTTTTGACTTGCAGTGGCATGCGTAGGCCGTCGCTTTCAACAGACCTATCTTGGAGCCGCATCTTTTCGTTACTTCGTTTCCGCAGTCCTTCTTTTGTGTGGGGTGTCACTGCACCAGAAGAAAATACGATCGTGTGCAGGCAGGTGGCAGCTTCCCACGTAACTTGCTTCCGCTTTGCTGCGTCTTCTGCTGCTGCTGCCTCTGTTAGTCTGCTGCTGCTGCCGCTGCAACTCTCCCTGTCCCATCTGCTTCTTATTCCTGTGTCCCTGCCTCTCCTGTGCTTGCCGCTCTTGCTGCTGCTGCGGCTGCTGCTTCGCTGCTGCCGGCGTCGCACTCTCTGTTCTTTTCTTCGGCCGTCCCTATCAGCGACTACCTTCCTCTGCTGCTGCTGCTGCAATGCCTCTCTTCTGTTCAGTCGTCCTTTCTCTGCTGCTGCTGCTGCTACTGCCGCTTCTTTCTCGTCCTGCTGCGGGTTGCTCTGTAACTGCTGGAACATTTCCCCATCTCACTGAAACGACGAAAAGACAGGCTCCACAACGGACGGGTAGCGGGACAGCACTGCTGCTAAAGTGCTTCCACGCCGATGCATGCGCGCCTGGAACCAAGCGGCACCTTGTCGAGCTGCATGCAGATCTCACGCGGCAAAAAAGAAGAAGTACGGTGATAAGAAGACACATAGGCACGGCACGTATTAGTGTTGTACACGAATATATCAACAAGAACTACAAGAGGAATGCCAACGAAAGAGCAGAAGAGAGACTAATAACAGACCGACGTACCGGACGCATGTGTCTCGACCGTAGCAAGAACGTGCGGAATAAACAGGGAGGAAGCAACAGGCAGGCCTATGTTTGTACCGAAGAAGCGTACGTTGATATACGTATGCAGATTCGCAGGTCAACCTACAATGCATGCAACAAATACACCTCAAAATCCTACATATATACAGGCGTTAAAAATTAGAAAATACGCATAGGTGTATGTGTACGCATGTGTGTGTGTATTTGTCTGTAGAGAGACAGAGTACATCAACACGTATACATGAATGGGCATGCGTACATGTGTACACATACGTATACATATATATATGCGTGGCATACATGAGGTGATTCTCATGTATATATATATATATATATGCGTGTATAGGTAGAAATACTCCCACACACACGCGCCTATACGTGCGTGCATGCGTACGGTTGTACTCGCGCGTATACATATATGTGCATGCATAGATAGATAAAAACACATGTACATATGTATATAGGTAGGAATACTCACACAAAGACACACATATATATGTACCTCCCTCAAGTATACGAATGAATGCCTGCGTATCCTTTAAACACTTCTCCCGGTGATAAATCTTTGTTCCTGCTGTTTGTCTGCTGTCGAGAAGGTCGGGTTTGTGTGCCAAGAAAAAGAAGACACGGAGTGAATGAGTAGCAGCGACGGCAGCAGAAAGATGCGTGTGCCTGTACAAACGCATGCATACACCCGCTGGGTGTATACGTCTCCCTGGATCTCTCCATCCCTGCTCCAAGGATTAGAAGGCATGCATATATATCAATATAAACAATTATATGTGCATACGGCTTTGCGCATATACGTAGAAATACAAGAACATATATACAGAAAGAGAGAGAGATAGAGAACCGCCGACGTGTATATATACGGAGTTCTTCATACACTCACGTCTACACATTTGTAACTACAGACGTATCCATACATATACACATACTTGTACACATACTTGCATGCGTGCACCTACACTTCTGCCGCGCCGCACAAGTATATACACGCATATACATATACACATACGTACATATATATGTATATTATGTGAATCACGTACTACGCACATATATATGTATAAATATGTACGCATATGTATATATATGTATATATACATCTGTATTCGTATACAAATACGTAGGTGTATAGGGATACGTGTGAAGGCGTGCAACGTTCTCATCTGGCCTTTACTTCTATGAATGCGGCAGTTCGATTTTCGATATTCTGGGACCCGTGCTGCCGTCGTGAAGAGGCAGTACTTGCTTGCTGCTTCTTGCAGCGACAGCAGCACCAGCAGCAAAAATGCACCACGCGCAGACAGAGACCTACCCTTAGCTGCCCCCGTTGCCGAAGGTGAGGAAGAAGAAGGAGAGGACGGAGACGCAGCAGAGGAAGAAAAAGAAGAGCATTCCTCTGTCTGCTTCATCTGCTTGAGAAGCTGTCTTTGAAATTCGGAGAGAACATTTGGCGAAGCGCGGCTGCTGCTGCTGTTCGGCAACCGAGAGGAGTAAAAGGAAAAAGATGTAGAAGCAGGTGCAGCGGCAGCTGAGTTCCGTAGCAGCTGTCCGCCTCGACAAGATGGACTACTTCTTCCTGCAGCAGCAAACAAACGCCCGCATGCATGCGCAGACACGCGTGAATATATCTACACATACACGGCCACGCATGCATGACGCCGGAGTGCACGTCGATGCAAGACACAGCCACATACATGAATATATGTATATCTCTGTGTGGAAATGCATGCGCACCACATATATTGGGGGAGATTTTGAGCAGTAGATGAAGACAAATAATGTTAGAGACACAAAAGGAAGACAGCCGAAGAGTTCTCCCCTTCCTCGTCTCTGTCTATTGGCTTACAGTTACGCAGTTGTATACGCAGCTGCTGCGGAAGCTCCCACACTTCCACGTGCTCTCCCGTGTATGCATGCGTACACATATATTTGTATAGATGAATACATAAAGGAGGTTTGACTGCGGCTACTACGTGTAGAGGAAGAAAGACACCATCTCAGCGGAAACAGAGAATTCTCGGTGCTCTCCACCATATACACATATGTATGTACTTTCTGTTATGTATTGCTGCTGTTCATGTAGCTCAGCGGAACAGAAGCACGTGCACCTCTGCAGTGAGTGGGCACAGCCTTTAGCATGTCCGGCTAAACCGTGGTTGAGAACGCTGCTCAAACACAGAAGCTTCTCTTCTGCAGCAGGTCTCCTCTTCCTCCTCGCCTCAGCCCATGCTTCTGGCAAAGTTTCTCTCTAGACACCCATCACGTGCGTTGGGACACGCATGCAGCCTTATATCTATATCTATCTACACACATATATATACACAGAGATGTATATCCGCCGGAGAAAGAACTGCACATGAACACGTATATACATATATATGCACGTATATACGTGGAGGGCTGCAGGAGTGTATGTACGCGTGTATATGTGTAGGTAGAGAGGTGTAGAAAGTTGCTGTGTAGGCGTACCCTCGCACGGGCGTAGGTTCATGTAGGCAGCTTCGTACACGAATGAATATGTGATGCTGCCTTCGTCCACCAGACGGAAGACAAAAATCTATGGTGCAGGCGTTATACTTGCGACTCTCCCTAACACGTCTTCATCACTGCAGTGCCCGCTTCTGTTATGACGCAGAATTGCATGCAGAGCAGCAATATCTACTCCACGACGGATACGTACACACACACACACGCATGCATAAGTCAACACAGACGCAAAGAGACCCCCATTATATATAGGGAAAGATATACATATACGCACGTGTAGGTAGACGTAGATTGGTGCATTTCATATATATATATATATGCATGTGTATGTCTGCAGAGATGTGAAGGATCGTATTTGTATACATCTCTGTCTGTACTGATGCATATATATACTTCCACATTTATAGACACACACACACACACATATCTGCACAGTTCCAGAAGGGTAAATAGTTGTACACATACATATATGCACATGTATATACATTTATATATGCATGCACATACATACATATATATATATACGCAGACGTGTGAAGGATCGTATCCGTATATACGTGTGTTTGTATTGATAAATAGATGTATTCGTGTATATATAGACACACACACACACACACACCTGTACAACTATGGAGAGGTGGACACTTTTACACATATACATATATTTATATATATAAATGGAGACGTATGGAGAAAGGTGTGTATATTTATTAACCCTGGTAGATATCCATAACTGCTGTCTATACATACATACACACATATGTGTGTGCACTTTTAGGTTTTTGTGTGCATGCAGCAAGGAAGATATATTGACGGGAAGCTGTAGATGTATCCAGGTGTATATGTACATATTTATAAAGCTGTCTAGAACCCGACTAGATAAAGTATTGTACACCTACTCATCGGTGAGTTGAGCTGCGTACATATGTGTCTAGGTACCCCCATGTATGCAGACACACAGGAAGGTTTTCACGTCACATATGCATACAGGCACATTTATATTCACGTATCTGTATTTGTAAAGATAAGTAGACCAGAAAGTCTTCCATATAGTAGAATTCATGGGGATGTGAACCTGTCTTTCGAGCCCAAATCCTATACATATATGCATATACATAGGTATACATAGGTCTAGACAGAAAAACAAGTACAGCGGTGCGGTGTCTACACGTATATATACAGATATGTATACATACATACATACGTATATATATATATATATGTATGGATATCTATGTATATATATGTGCAAGGCAGAGGTCGATAGATGTTCGGCTTGATATTAGTTACCTGTCCTTGAGAGCGCTTCTGTCGCGTCTGCTGGTGCCGGCGCGGAGGGATTGCCAGGGAGAAAGGCAGCAGCTGCAGAGAAAGAAGCAGCTGCAGGAGCAGCTGCAGCAGTCGCAGAGGCTGCGAACGGCAGTGGTGGGTGCTGTCGAAGGTGCTGCAGGGGGAGACCGGCTGTGACTTGCTGCTGCGGCAGCGCAACAGAAGAAGAAGAAAAGGAAGAGGGAGAGACAGGCCCAGGAAGAGGAAGAAAAGGAGGGGGAGGACAAGCAGCAGCAGCAGCGAAGAAAGGAGTTGTCGGTGAGGCATAGGGCGCCAGAGAAGTCGACGTAGCAGAAGCCGCAGCAGTCGCAGCAGCAGCAATGTCAGCAGCAGCGTGACACGCTTGCTGCTGTTGCTGCTGCTGGATACACAGACGACAAAGAAGCTCTGCTTTCACGAAGTCGAACACGCACTCCCATCTTCTCGAGCAACGCGCATCACGAACACTTTTCTCTTCTTCCTGCTGCGTGTCGAAGACGTTGTTGCTGCGAGCAGCCCCGCCCTGCACAGCAGCAACAGCGCCAGCCGCAGCAGCAAGGAGAGAAGACTTGCGCTGCAGCAGCAGCAGACCAGCAGCAACAGCGGCACAGGGAACAGCCGAAGAAGAGAAGGGAAGGGACGAAAAAGAGACAAAACGAAAAGGAGGGGCACGAACACAGAGAGGAATACAGCACAAGACGCAGAAGCAGCAAAAGGACCCTCACCTCCAGCACCACCACTGTTTACTTAGATTCGTCCATATACTTACATACATATACATATATATCCATATCTATATCTATCTAATTGTCTCTATATATATCTATCTATGTATATATATATATGTGGGCTTGTATATGTATCACCACTTTGCTGTCTGCATATACCTACACAAATATATACGTAGCCCTATACCTCTCTACGTATGAATACATATATATATATATATATCTGCGCAAACGTGTACATACATATTTGTGTTTATATATATATGAAAGACCGCGGCATAGGCATGCGTGCAAGTATCTGTATTGTTTATACGTGAGCATATATATATATATATATAAGTTTGTACGTGTATTTGTAGAGAGGAGAACTCAGACAGAGAAACGGACGGGTATCTGCCCACCTACGTGGTTGTTCATTCGCATTCTTTTGTGTCCCCCACAATTGCGTAGGAACGTTAAATCTCTTATTTCCTCCCAAACTTAATTGCTGGATTTTCTCCTCTTCCCCCCGTCGAAAGTTGAACAGACACACGTGTCTCCGTCCGTGGTCTACCCGTATGTAGCCCTCTTCCCGTCGATTCAACACGTACGTATATGGTTGCTATTTGTCAAAGAATTCCCTTCGAAAACATGCATGCATGTGTGTATACGCGTACATATAGAGATATACATTTGTAGGCGAAGACACTTCTTCACTTGGGTAGGGCAGACTTCACCCGTATATAGTAGAGCTAACTGCATGCATACATACGTGTACGTATGCGTGTGTGTATATATATGTATATGTGCATGTCTGTATGTGTATTGAAAGATAGCAAAGAAGTATCTTTTCTGCTTATATTCTTGATTTATGGGGTGCAGAGGGATAGAAACCGGCAACATGCAGGGAGAAAATGGTCAGAGACAGATGGGGTGTACGTACACGAGATCTGGTGTGTGGGGAGGGCGTGCTGCTGCTGCAGGGACGGGGGGAATGAAGCGGCAGGAGGCAGTCAACGACTTGAAGAAAATATGACGTCAACATTTCATATCTTTGGACTTGGGTAGCATCTGCTGCTTTATGTCTTTGATCGTCGCCTTCTCTCTCGACTTCCTCCCTTTCATCTTCCTCTTCTTCTTCGTCGGTTTCTGCATCTTCCTCGTCTTCGTTTCCGTCCCCTTCCACGCGTTCTTCTCTTCTTTCCGGTCGTTTTCCATTTGTCCCTTCTCCTGCTGCTGCTCCTGCTGTTCCTTCATCTCTCTTCCGTACACCAAAGTCGCTGACGCCGCCAGTGTTGCTGCTGCTGTTGCTGCTGCTGGGGAGGATTTTGACCGCCTTTGTTGAGCTGCCTCTCCTGCAAGCAAGCGTGTGGCAGCTGCCCTTGCTTCTGTGCTTGCGGAGCGTCGAGGCCGCTACTGTGGCTGCTGCAGAGGACGTCGAAGAGGAGCTGGCCGGGGAAGCAGCGGAAGAAGAAGCAGCAGCAGCTGGCAAAGATGAAGCGGAGGAAGAGGGAGAAGAGGAACCAGCAGGTGAGGAAGAGGAAGCAGCAGGAGACCGGGGCGACGCATGCCCAGGGCTCAACAGAAACTTGATACTTTTCCCTGTGACCGTGCCTTCAGCTGCTGCTCCGCGTCCTCCTGCGCTGCGAAGGACAGCTGCTGCTCCCACACGCAGCCCCAGCAGCAGCAGCAGACGGCAGGGAAAAACAGCAGCAGCAGTGATTATCTAGCAGCACCGTTATCAACAAACAGCAACGCCCAATTTACAACAGCAACGGCAGCAGGGGTAGCAAGGCCCATCTGG
This sequence comes from Sarcocystis neurona, assembly GCA_000727475.1. Classification (NCBI taxonomy): domain Eukaryota; phylum Apicomplexa; class Conoidasida; order Eucoccidiorida; family Sarcocystidae; genus Sarcocystis; species Sarcocystis neurona. The sequence goes on along the minus strand of KL647298.1, from coordinate 3,124,006 downwards.
GCCGCTGCAACAAACGCAGCTGCAATACAAGTCTCAACCGCTGCACCACAACAGCAGCTGCAGTGGAAGCACAGCAGCAGCAGTGGAAGCAGAGTGGCTGCGGCAGAAGAAGAGCAGCAGCAACAGGAGAACAGAGCAGCAGCTGAGCAGCAACAGCAGAGCAGCAGCAGCAGCTGAGCAGCAACAGCAGAGCAGCAGCAGCAGCAGCTGAGCAGCAACAGCAGAGCAGAAGCAGCAGCAGCAGCAGAGCAGCAGCAGCAGCACGACAGGAGCCGCACAACAGCAGAAAGTCTGCAGCAACAGTAGAGGAGGAGCAGTAGCAGTTGCGAGAGCAGGAGAGCCGGCAGCAGTTTCTGTCGTCCGTGAGAGTCCTGCCTCATCCGGGGCAGGAGAGCAGGAAAGGCACCAAGAAGTGCTTCTTGTTTCCTGCTGAGATATCCTCTCTTCTCTGTCAATATAGAGATGTAAAGGTGGAGCCGAGCAGCCGCAGCAGCCGAACGTTCACACTTGCTTGCTCCGTCTGCGCAGACGAAGAGCTGCGGAAGAAACGAGATTTTCACGCGGAAGTACAGAAGAAGAAGATGAGGCCTCAGGCAGACTCACCCGGGGATCGGCTTGTTGCTGTGGCCTTGGCTAGCAGCTGCTGCAGCACATAAAGACGCAACTTCTTCCAGCTTGAGAGCTTCAATTCCTTTGCCCCGGCCTTTACTTTTCTGAAAAGTTCTTGCGCCTCTTCCGTCTCTGGCACAAACAATTTCTCGTATACCTGCGCAGAGGTCGAAGAAGAAGCAGCAGCAACATCAGCAGCAGCAGCAACAGCAGCAGCAGCAACAGCAGCAGCAGCAACAGCAGCAGCAGCAACGGTAGCAGCAGCAACGGTAGCAGCAGCAACGGTAGCAGCAGCAGCACAGCAGCAGCAGAGCACCAGAGCAACAGCAGCAGCAACAGCAGCAACGGCAGGCCGACAGGCAGGCGGGTAGAGACGCACAACGACAGTAGCCATGGGGAGCTGGTTTTTTTCTCTGTTTCGTCTCATATGATAACTGTCGAAATTTTCTTCTGCTTTTCCCCCAAACGTAAAGACTCACGCGCACGCGGGTACACTTCGATAAATTTCTATCAGTATCTGCATAACGAAGTCACTTCTTCACATATATATATATATATGGATACGTATGTTCATGCATTTGTATGGACACATATGCGTATATGTACATTCTTCCAGATATATACATCGGCTCACAATCCCAGCGAGAATTCTTTCCTATCTCCACGGGTTCAACAGGGAAATCTTTATATTGCCCCTCCGACTGAGTATACGTATACACCTGCGTAAATCTATGACTAGGTCTCTGTGTCTGCATGTGTTTCTGTGTTTAGAGGTGCATCCATATATGTATATATACGTACATATATGTGCAATGGAGAGAAGGAAAGCGTAGAACAGACAGATGGGGGCAGTGACAGAAGGCAGGGAGACGCAGAGAAAGAAAAAGAAAGGAAAACAGACTGACGGAGTGTAGATAGGGGACCGAAGCAACAGAGAGACAGGAAGAGACGAGACGGGGAGACGGAGGAGGAAGGGAGGAGACGGGGAGAGGGAGAGGATCGCATGAGTGTGTCCGGTATATGCCCCAAAATGGCAGAGGAGTTGCGCAAGCTTATTTTTTGCTCCATACACATATATATATTATATATTGTTGTAGATATATATGTATTTGTACGTCAGCAGGAGTATATATACATATATATATATGTATGTATGTATGTATGTATGTATGCGTACATCAGGAGGGGTATACAAATATGTGCATATATATATGTATGTGTATATCAGTAGGGGTACGTATCTATACATATAGATATATAGATATATACAAATCAATCTCATATATATATATGTATATGTACGTGTAAATTAGAAGCAGTATATAATGAATGAATATATATATATATACGTATTTGTAGTGGTCTATGTTGGGTAGAGAATATGTGCTGGTGTGTGTGTATGTGTATTTGTATGGGTGTAGTGAGTCGTTTGCCGGTAGAAATACACTTCCACACGCAAATGCTGGTGCGTCGTTCATTTCTTCTACATTTTCGTGTGAAGATACAAAACTTCCTCTTGGACTCAAATATGTAATTTTTTGCATGTGTAGACCTGCCATCAAATATCCGCTGACATATATACTTCTATAGAAAAACACGTGTAATAAAAAAAAAATATATATATATATATATATGTAGATATATATATATATATATAGATACGTACGCCTATATATGTATATATGTATATGTACGTATATGTGTATGTAGGGATACCCTCATGGATTTACTGATACATATATATATATATATATATATGCATACATGCACGCGTACATATGTGTATATATATATATACATATATATGTATGTGTATATATTTAAGCACAGACATATATATATATATGTGTATGTAGAGATATACTCAAGGATGTACTGATATATATATATATATATATATGTATCTATATGTATGTAATTATACCTATGTATGTAGATGTATGTGTGAAGACAGATGCATTGATATGGAGACGTGTACATGCGTGTATATATATATATATATGAAAAGCCATTTGATAAGTCACGATAGATGAAACTACTCACATACTCCACCAAATGTATGTTTACGTATATACGAATATACAAACATCCTCATTGTAAAAAGGATACATTTATATATATGTAAAGCAATCGAAAGAGAGAGCAGTTCATATGTGCTTGCGCACCCACAGATGAAATTACATATATATTTTCATGTATACGGCTACAAATACCTGCTCACAAAATATAGGCATCTACACAAATATATACTTACATATGTGTATATATATATGTAGGCGTGTGCATGCCCACACATATGGCCCCTATGTATATGTACGGCTTCTATACTGTGATTTGTATAAAAAGGAGATACAAGGCGCGCTTACTACTCACACGCGTACGTCTACAAGTGTCTACATATATGGATATCCGTCTAGATTTATAGACACGTAGAAGAACGTAGGCACGTAAAAAGGTGGGACGAGCAACTTCATCAAAGGAAAGGTGGAAGAGTAGAGACGTCGCCGCAGGTGTGTAGAGACCCTCTTGGCAGGCAGCATCACCACATCCACAGAAGGTCTCCTTTTTGATTTTTCGAGGAAGAGGATGGAAAGGTCACAAAGGGAGAAAGGGTCGCAGAGGAGACGGAGAGGTTGAGAAGAGAAAGTGCTGCTCGAAGGAGAGGAGGCGAAGAAGACTGCGGCGGGGCTCAGACGGAAAAGACGATGAAACGTGGAGAGAGAGAAAGGAAGGAAGTGTCGTCAAAGAACGGAAGTGACCACCGCAAAAAGAGAAAAAGGGACAAAGGGAGGACCAGAAAAAAGTAGAAGGGCACACCCCAAACAGAAGAAAAAAGGACGAGGAGAAGACGAAGAGAAGACGAAGAGGGAGGTTCTTACAGCTGTGTCCGAGCGAAGAAGGAGTTCGAACAGCATGAGAATGGGGAGGAGATCGTAGAGGACCACTTCGGGGGGATCTGGAAGGGAAAGCAGCACTTGCATGCGTTGCATTGCTGCAGAGGTCTCCTCGTCTTGCATGTGGAAGTCGAAGGGAATGTCACTTCTGTTCAGTGCGGCTGTGAAAGAAGGGGGGGGGGACAAAAGAAGCGCCAGAAAGTATCTCGAAAGCCCGCACAAATTCATCTGCATGCGTGTTTTCCGTCCGTTGTCTTTCCCCCCAATATGCCTTCCCGTCTCCGTCTCCCTTCTCTTCGTGTCTCTCCGTTGTCTGCTGCTGCTGTTGCATCCACCCGTCGCCGTCTCCCAGCCGCTCTTCCGCATGTCTCCCCGTCTCCCCACACTCCCGTACATACACACACACAAACTCATGTGCATATCGATGCATACATTTATTGGTAGATTTGTACGTCTGCAGATAAAGAGACTGGTATATTTATATATATATATATATATATATATATGTGTGTGTGTGTGTGCATATATATATATATACAGATAGATAGATACATATATTCACATAGAAGGATAGATATATATGTGTGTATATATATGTGGATAGGTAGATAGATCGATTTATACATAGATATATGTATGTGTATGTATATATGTATAGATAGATAGATACCTATTAAGTGTATATATATATATAGACTGATAGATAGATAGATTCGTATGTATATATATACATGTATAGACATACGTAGAGGTAGATATATAGGTAGATAGACATATTCATATACATATATATATAAAGGGAGGAGAGAGCGAAGTAGAGAGATAGGTAGATAGATTTATTTGTGTGCACGCACATATATATATATATATATATATATAGATAGGTAGATAGATAGGCATATTTGCATGTGTAAATATATATAGAGAGAGAGTGAGCGAGAGAGATATATAGATATATTTGTATATTTATATGCATATACATATATGTGTACATAGATAGACATGTGTATATATGTGCGTATACGTATAGAGAGAGAGGGATAGATCTATCGATATCTGTATACATAAATACACGTATAGATAGATAGGTATGCTTATATTTGCGAGTGTATGTATATAGATATGGACGGATCGATATATAGATATGTTTGTATGCATATATATAAATACATATATATATATATATATGTATACATAGATAGATACACATATCTATATACGTGCTTCTATATATAAATGCATATATATGTATATATACGTATGTATAGATAGATAGATGTCCGCAGATATGTGTCAATGTATACACATATAGAGAGAGATAGACATGTAGATATATTAGTACATACATATATATGGGTAGATCTATTTATATACGTACACACATATATGTGTGTGGATAGGTATATTTATATCTCCGTATATATACGTGGAATGATGGACACATATATATACGACACGTATATAAACATTAATATGTGTGTGTGTGTGTTTGCGCCTGTGTATGTGTGTGTCTACGTGTGAGAGGAGGCCCGCGTGTTTTCGTAGAAGAGTTGTTTCTGCTGCAGTTCCTGCCTCGCGTACGGTAGGTGAGGGTTTTATCTTGGCCTCTGCTTGCTCCGTAGTCACGGGTGAGCATTTCCATCAACTCCTCTGCAAAGATGAGGAATTCTTGGTCGAGGAGACATTCTGACACGCGCCAGACTTCTTCGTATTCGTTGATATTTTGCCGCAGTTTTATGTTGGCAGCAAACGTGGGGTGCAGCGCAAAGTTCTCCACCTCCTCTTTCATGTGCGCAAGTCTCCGCATGCAGCGGTGGGTCACGAACAGCAGGCAAGAAGCCACTGCATTCGCTACGCTCAACTTAGACGTGTCGGAGGTCTCCCTGAAAACACAGGCAAAAACGGGCGGAGAAGGCCAGAGGAAAAGAGAGGAAGAGAAGGGGGGGAGACGGACATTGAGCGCGAAAGAAAAAAAGGGGGGAAACCGGAGGAAACGGCAGCAGAAAAGGCAGGGAACGCTCACGCTGTCGAAGACCAAAATGAGGCATCATACAGCAGGTGTCTTGAAGAGCCGGGGCCCCCCGAGACGAGACCGAGCAGCAGGCAGCGGGCCGGGGTGGGCGACGAAGAAAGACAGAAGAGAACGGGACGGGAAGAAAAAGCAACAAAATATCCGACGTCAACAGCTGACGACGGGAGTTCTGGAGAGGGGAGCAGCAGAGAAGAGAAGCAGAAGAAATCGGAGAAGATATTCGCAGAAGCCACACGACGAGGATAGAAGTAGAAAAGGAACGCGAGAAGAATGGATTCGAAGAGAACGAGCAAAAAGGGGCCGTGAGACTGGTGGGCAACAAATCAAAATAGAAGAAGAAGTGTAGAGGGTCAGGCCCAGCGGAGCTACTTCGCGGGGTACGTGTCTGTGGAAGACGTAAGAAGAGGAAAGCAGCCTCGAAGCGATATTGCCCACCGATGGGATGAAGAGAGAAGCAGCAACACGTCGAATTCCTTTACGGACATGGCAAATTTCCCTTTGTCGCAGAAAATCAGAGATAAGAAACTGTACACATACATATACATATATACGATAATATGGAGAGAGACAAATAGATAGATATAAATAGATGTAGGTAGGTGTAGATAGACAGATAGACGGGTACACATAGATAGATACACAGAGATATAGTTAGATGTAGACAGGTAGGTAGATATAGATCGATAGATATCAACAGATAGATATATGTACACAGGTATAGATAGATAGATAGAGATGAATAGATAGGTATAGAAAGATAGGTATAGACAGACTGACATGCACACATAAGCACAAACAGATAGATATAGATAGTTAGATATAGATAGATATAGACAGGTAGATAGATGCACATACATAGATATAGATAGAAGGATGTATATAAATAGGTATACATAGATAGATGTATATAGATAGATACAGACACATAGATATACATAGATAGATATAGGTAGATAGATATAGACAGATAGATATAGATAGATAGATGTAGAGAGAGATAGATAGATATAGATAGACAGGTGGATAGACAGGTAGATATCTACATATGTATGTGCACATATATAGAGAGAGACGAGAATAGAAGACGTGGAGCAAAGAACAGCAGCAAAGTTAAGAGATCAAGAGGTTCAACTCGAGGGAGACAACAAACAAAAAAAAAATCTCCCCAGTGCGTCTTAGAAGGTCCTGGCACAACAACAACAGCAAATGTATCTTATTTATAAACAGATATACACGTGTACGTATGCATGTAAACCTATACTTATATACATACAGACAGACAGACACGTGTATGTGTACATAAACATGCGAACATATATATATATATATATATATTTACATAGATATAACTTTATAGACAAATATTCACGTGTACGTGCACATACAAAGACGTACGCGTATACGCATATCCGCGTAGAGACAGATACATATATATATATATATATGTTTAAGGTAAGTCCACATGCATACGTACACATATATACATGTATATCTACATATATATACATATATATGATGTGTACGTCCACACACAAACACGTACATGTACACATATGTGTCGGCAGGTGCACACGCTTACGTAGGCATGCAATGTAGGTTGCGAACTCTCAGGAAAACGAGAAATCTGGTGGGCGTATTTCGCTCACCATATATATACATATATATATATATATATACATACCTGCAGATAGATTTGATAGTAGATATAAATATGCAGACATACAGACTCATATATGTATATATATATATATGTATATTAACGTGGATGCAATTATCAGTGTGGTCTGATGCAAAAAAGCGAGGACAGACCTATCTAGGAAATAGATTCCATTCATATATACATATATATGTGTATGGAGTGTGGTGATGGAAGAAAACAGGAAGGGAGAAAAGGTGGCCTTTCCTGAAATTCTCCCGGGTCTGCTGAATTTTCTAAGTATACTCCATGGATTTTTTGAAAATACCCCGTGACGTTCGTCGAAAATTATGTACACTCATACTATATACATGTACGTGTATATCAGTAGTATGTGTAGGCACCTCCAGGAATCCATATACATGTATATATATGTATCTATAAGGCTGCGTCGCCGGTCGAAAAACGTGTGTACATTAACATTATGTGTATGTAAATACATGTCTACGAGTATGTGTGCACTTCCACGTATACACACGTATGCATACAAATATGTAAAAGAACGTGCCTATGTGCGTTTCTGTGTGTGTATGTAGACTGGTATACATGCATAGGTATGTCACGGGAAAAACACGCGGAGAGAAGCAGGATTTTCCACGTTGAGAAAGGGGAAGGCGCGACTCGTAAAGTAGACTTACCATATATTGACAATTTTGCGCGCTGTCTGCAATAAAGCTGGATCGAAATTTTCGACGGGGACGTCAGTCGTGGAGAACGATCCTTGCTTGTACAGTTGTTCTAACTGTTGCAGGAAACTGGACTCGCAGATTTGTTGGAAGTCAACGGCTGCCTCTCGCTGCAGCAGCAGACGCGCCTCGTTTCGCTGTCTCTTGCCGACAGACTCCTGCACCATATTACTGCTCTCGTGCACCACGTTTTCTTTGCGTCGTTGCCCCAGGAAGTCCCCACTCGTAATCAACCTGCCATTTCCACACTTCAAGCTGCTGACATTACTATTATTATTGCCGCTGTTGCCCATGTCTTCGTATGCGTCACTCGTGCTGCTGTCCATACTGGCGTAGTCACTGGCGCTGCTGCTGTGTGCCGAGGCAGTGGTACTTACGGTAGCAGCCGCACTGCAAGTCGCAGTTGAAGAAGCTTGGGTGATGAAGGTCGAGAAACAGGAGGAAGAGGACTCTCCCGCTGCCGCTGTTGCCGCGCGTTTATGGGTGAAAAAAGAAGCGCCAGCGCAGTTGATCTTCGTTCTCGCGGGAGCGCTGCCGCCGCCACGCGGGGAGAAGGAAGAGGACATCGTAGAGGAAACACCGCCTGGCAGGCAGAGAGAAAGTCCCTCCACTGCGGTGCCACTGCGAAATTTTTCCAGAAGCAACACTGCCTCTTTACACATGAGTTCGAGCGGCTTGAAAACGGCATCTAACAAGTTCAACATTTCTGTACAGTACTCGTGCTCAAACTTGCGGTAGCTTTGTGTAAACACTTCTAGTTGCGACTCCAGGGTTTGCAACAGCTGCTGCCAGGCTCCTCGACGATGTGGAGGCACGACGTTATATAAATCCACGACCCAGTGTCGTGAAATTGTCTTGCAAAGGCGAACAACGGCTTCGTTCAGCTCTGCGGACGCAGCGTGAACCTGGACACCCGTATACACACACACACACATACATACACACACACACACACATACACACACACACACACACACACAACAAAATAAAGGCCCCGCGTAAAAAGACACACGTAGGAGCCGGCGTTGTTGGTAGGGACGTTCAAAAACAAAAATGTAGGTGTATATGTGTTCGCCGCTCAGTGTAGGACACGACACATATAGTAGCAGGGGTTGTCGCGAGATATCTTAAAAAATAAACGGGGATGTGCACGTGTGTTTTAGATACACATACAGTGTAAGTATGTGTATCTCTTCATGTGTATGCTTGGATGGACGGATGGGTGTACTTATGTACATGTTTATATTTCTTCCCAGGGGTCTTCCTTCCCGATTTTACACGGCCGCCATTCGGTCGTCTAGGGAGGAACAGGAAGAAGATGCAAAGCTGGGCATGAAGTAGGAGGTAGCAGTATCTCCACCAACTACTAATACTTCGCTTAGTTGTCCAGTCCGGGGAGAGGAGACCTCCACGCGACGCAGCGCTGCTTCCTTACTTGCGTAGAGATTTCGACCCCGTAGATACCGCAGCAGCCACTTTATAGTGTTACACACGTAAAAAATGTACCTGAGTGCGTATATCCGTATGCGGACGTGAACGACGGTCTCCTACCTTTATTTGTTCGGTATAAGTGCATATACGTACATCTACAAATACACTACATATATATATATATATGTGTGCGTGTAAGTGAAAAAAATGTCTACATGTGCGTAAGTGTGCCCGTACACGCGCTTAGCTGCAAACATCTGTGCATGCGGATGTGTGCGTGTATATGTAAATAGAGAGAGAAGCAGAAAAAGAGAATCGAGCGCAGGAGGCAGGTGTATGCGTGTTCACGAACTTCCCCTTCTTGTGGTTAACAGATGGACCAACTCAGGATTTGCAGACCTCATACTTCATGTGTGACAGGACGGAAATGCGTTTCAGCACACAAAAGGAAAAACGAATGGTAGCTTTCTATCCTTCACTCTATTCCTCTCATTCCCCCGACAAACATGTGCATATATATATATACACACACACGTGGATGCAGGTATAGTCGCAAGAGCTTTGTGATTTTCTTGTGTAGATGCATACATGCATATATATATATATGTACATCATTGTATATATGTATATAAGCTGATGAGAACGTCTCGTGGGTGACAGGCACAGCGTATACGTAGATATACTCGTTCATGCCTCCGTGTTTGCATACATGTGCATCTGCATGAGAAAGACATCAGCTCGATGACTTACAGCAGGAGAGAGTTTATGCACTTTTTGATTCCAAGTGTAAGAAGGCGGGAGGTTAAGACTGTGCTTAATGACTGAAAATGCGAAAAAGCTATGTATTTCTTTGAGCGGAATGAGAAATGGACACCCTGCCGCAACAAATTTTTTCCTCGTTTTCTTGTCTGGGCCGGTAAGCTGTAGTATCTCCGCAAGATCCCCCAGGTGTTTGGTGAACACCGGCAGCCTTGCTTGCGTGTCTTCTTCAGGTATTAGTAAGACTTTCATTCCTACACCTTCTTCGTTCTTCTGTTCTGACGTATGACAAGTCGTACTGGGGGCGCCCGCTGAAAAGCCGAAACCGGCCACAGCAGAAGCAGGAGCAGTACTAGCAACAGACGCAGAAACGGCAAAGGCAGTGCCTGCATTATTTGTAGAGTCTTCAATCCATGATGTCGCGCTCTTTTGTCTTCCGTAGGGCGTTGTTGCCACAGACCCTGCTGCGGCTGCAGCTGCTGCTGCCTCTGCTGGTGGCGGATACGGTGCGGCCGCGGCTCCGGTAATACTGTTGGCGCTGCAGCTTTCCTTTCGGCTGAAAACGGAGGAGCACCTTCTCCGCAGGCTCGCAGCTCCAGGATAGCATCTGCTGCGCTGCAGCACACTGTCAGTTCTTCCTTGTCCAAGACTGCCGGGGCTGCAGCTGGCGCTTTGTTCTCGCTCCTGTCGGCCTCCCTCTGCTGCTGAGGCTGCCGCTCCTGCATCTTCTCCAGCACCGCCTCGATCACTGTCGCTACTGCTGAACAAAATCTTGGACACGCTTCTCTCGAGGTACACACTTCTCCTTTCACCTAGAGATGAAAGAGGAAAGGCCGCAGAAGAACAAGCAGCAGCGGCGTGACCACCCGTTCTCCACTTCCTAGCCGAGCCATCGGGAACGAGCAGAGCTGCCACTCCGCCAGGAAGGACTGCGTCTCTGCTACCGCCTTGTTGTCTTTGCACAAGCGCCGCTGTGCCACCTGGATTCTTACTTGGATTCAGTCTGAGTTCTGCGGTCGAACTTGTAGGCAGCCGCTGCCGCGCCACCGCCCGCTCAATGTCGCGGAGCATATCTTTACACAAATCACTTAGTACATTAATCTTTTTGCGTATCGGTTCCCACCACACATCAATATCCAACAGCTCTCGCTTGCCGCGTGGTGAGCTCACAGAAGGACACAGACGCTTTTCTTGCCATTCTTCGGTTCCCTTAGTGACTTTTTTTGTGTGGCTTTTCGCTGTCCCATGCAACATTCGTGGAGAGTGCGTCAGTGGTACTGCTGCACGTCCTGCAGAACTGTGGGCACATGTGGTTGAAGAGCCCGCGTGGATAGAAGCAGGAGGAGAGGAAGAGGAGCACGAAGGCGAGAACGCGCTTTTAAGAAAATAGTTCGATTCTGCACTGCACGGCACAGCAGCAGCAGCGGAGTGAATTCTGCCTTTGTTTTTTTGTCTATCGAAAGCTTCCATTGGCGCTACAGAAAGAAACTGGGGTGCTGGATCGAAATAAGTGCGCAGTGGAAGAGGAGGCGAGTCGCGATAGCTGCGTTGGGTCGGTACAACAACACTGCCTAGCAGCACGCCGGTGGACAAAAGCTCTTTGTCGTACAGCGAATTAGGTGAAGACTGGCAGGAGCGCTTTCCGTATCGCACAGCATTTATGATTGTCGCTTTTCGCGCTGCTGCTGTCGATGCTAGTGTCACTTCTCGTTCACTGCAGCTGACGCCAACAAATCCAGCTTCCCCACGAGCAAACTGAATGGGTGAACTGTTGTTTTTAGGCCCACAGATCCTGCCTTGCGCAGTCACTCTTCGAGGTCTGCTATTGTTGCTGCTAGTGCTGTGAATAATGCTGCTGCTGTCGCTGTTACGGTTAAGACACGCGCTGCAAGAAGCCGCTCGGCCGTGGTCTTGTTGCCTCATAGGATTGGACGTTCGTAACAAGGCAGTCGCAGATGCAGTGTAGGAAGGCGGAGTACTTTGAGAGTAGGTAGAAGAAGAAGAAGAGGAAGAAGAGGGAAGAGAGAAAGAGGTGTAAGTCCTTCTGTGCCGTAAGATCTGCTGGTGGCCAGTGAAAGGAGGAGGTGCTCCCGCTGAGGGCGTTGGTCTTCTAGATATGCCGGACGGGCCCGTCGGGCGCAAGGCATGCGTGGTATGTCCTTGATTAAGATGCGGGGGAAGTACTCTACAAGCCTGCAACAGAGCTCTGGAAGGACCTCTGCATCTCTCTAGCAATTCAAGGGGATCCGTCGTGACTCCGCTGCGCAACGTTACTTGCCGAAATTCTGCTGCAGCTGTTGCTGCTGCTGTCGCTGTGAATGGAGCACCGCCTGCCGTCGCTGCTCTCACAAGTGGAAAACCCCTTCGGCGCCTCCCACCGAGGAAAGCCGAATTACGCGTGTGTTCTTGCATCGTTGAAACGGTGTATACGAAGGAGGTATACACATGTGTACAAATCGTAGTAGCCGCATATGTACACGCTGTGAAAAGGAGATATTCATGTGAACCGGTGAAGCACAAGTCTATCGGATTCAACTTGGGAAGTCCGCCTACGCCTCAACTCTCCGAGTTGCTCCACTATGTGTTCTGCTTCCAAAATTTATGTTAACGATTTAACTGTGCATTTTGAAGGCTGCAGCCCACAAATTTTCTCTCGAATTGGGGAGCCGTACGTATAACAGTTTCTTTCGTATGCTTCTCACGGTTCGCGAACAGCAGCAGCAGCGTCAGTAGCAGCAGCTCCTGCTGCCGGGCAGCGGAAACTGTGAAAACGCAAAATTGTCGGCAGTCCTTATCATGTCTTTCTACGTGCGTCACTGTACGCAGAAACATATACAAGAGTTCTCGCTCTGTCTGCCTGACACGTTGAGTTGCTAATACTTGTCCTGTTCGACCGCTTTTCACCGGTCGTAGGAGTGTGTAAATGTGCGTCCCCACAGCGTTCAAATGCGTGTATAGTAACAGTTGCAAGGACCAGGTCCAGCTAGATTTATATGCATATTATTACATTGCAAGGACTGGGTCCGTATGTAGACTTACACGAGTGTCTGCTTATATTTGTACGAACAGTAGCAGCGGCACAAACGCTCCAGTGCGCAACTCCGTTCACACTGTTTGATGAGGATACACATCGCCGAATTTACTCGCACTCCTCCCTGTTGTAAGCGTACGACGTCTTTATCACCGCTACAGTGAGAGCATATTTTCTGAGTTTGCACATGTAGATAGGCAGAGCTTCGTCTGTGTGCAATTACCGATCTTTAGTTGTCGCCAATACACCACCTACGTCAATCAGTCACTTCCATACGGATGACTGGTCGAAACCAAGTGACGAATGCAGCACGGCCTCCGTGCTACGTTTTTCCATATTGTTTTGTTTGAACGCAGCACGGCATCAAGGGCAACAGGAGCAATAAACGCGCCACATGCAGGCCGCATCACACTATCCCGAGGATATTCGTGTACGTACATATGTATATGTACATACACAAATCTGTATAACTTCGTATGTGTGCACACGACTCTACCTTGTTCAACACAGAAAAGGCATAAAGAGAAACGGGCTGATATTGAAAGATCCGCAGGTGGCAAATGTGCGGGGTTTCTTACATGTGAAACATGGAAATCACTGCCGTATTACCTCCAGTTCCAGGCGTATAGATGACAACCGATACCTCTGCGTTCCCGAGTGCATCACATATTCTGTACACAGACGTGCTGAGTGGAACGTCCGTACGTTTTCACCATGTATATTGATGTATACGTGTATCGTCTCTGTGGATGTCCTGTCTTGAGCACGTGTAGCGTGGAAACGAGTGACTCATATAAAGGAGTGATGTGTACATACAAAGCCCACTTTCTTTCCACTTCCACGCACCAAGCACTTCTGCCCTTTTATGTAAATAGACGTCTACATTTATCCCGGCATTCCTACTGCTGCCCTAAGAGTGTAAGTACGGCTGCAGCAGGGACAGCAGGAGGAGTAGCAGCTGTCTCCGGGTAGGTGAGAAAAAAAGTGTGGGGCTGCACACAGGCTGGCGGCGACTTTCAAGTCGCCTCATTCCTTCGACTTTACTGCATGCGCCTGCTCTAGACGAACGTCTGCACATACGCGTTTGCGCTGATCATCACTAACACTATAAGAAGGTATAAATAAGCGTCTTGTACGTGCACACATTTGTAGGCATTCTCGAACCTGGCTTGTAAGTTGCAATTATTTGCAATTTTGTGCAGATCATCAGCTACCTGTTCACCTGCCCGTCCTGCTGGTTATTCGCCACTGTTCGTGTCTCTGCTGTTGCCAGTCTACGCATGAGTATCAACCGTCTTTTTGAAACACAGACTGTGGCTACTGTCTGCAGTTTTTTTATCCTTCCCCTTTTTTACGCCGGTCAGGTGCTGCTGAGGACATGCAGAAAACCTCGGCACCATGGTGACACGGCCAATCACCCTGGACATTTCTGCCTATCTGTCTATGTAACTCCAGATCATGTATGTTTCTTTCTCTCACGTTTCCGAATGTATCTATCTCGTCGTCGTCAGCTAGCTGTATACCTCTCCGGTTAACACCGTATACAGATTTTTACGCGCGGAAAGATGTGCGCGGTTGTACTGCGAAAGGGAAGAAATACGACTAACCTCACCGTCGGTATGTTTTTCTGCCTAAAGTCGTTTGGCCTGCAGCTGTATAGAAGGAAACGTGTGGACAGGAACCAGCTCCACGTTCACACTGGCTATGAATGTCAAATCTGGCAGATGTGAAGATCGGTGTCCAGCAGCCGCTCTTCCTTTGCAGACCAAAAACAAGGGACTTGCTCTTTTTACGCCGGTTAAAAAGCGTTTCTCAATTTGGAGTCACCAAGAACGTTATATGTTATCTCATTTCTGTGATTGAAGGTCTCGCCGGGGTCCAGCCTCACTGCATTTGTCTTTCACATGCAACTGTAGCAAACGTGTGAAGAACAAGAACGTGAAGACAAAAGCAACAGTAAGCGCACACATACACATAAAAGGAGAGCTTCCCTCTCATCTACCGGCATATACCTAGTTACGGAGGGAGAACTGCATACACAACTGAACATCCGTATCAAGAGAGGAATTCCGTAGCATAATCAGTATGACTACACGGTATCACAGAGTGACTATAACCGCTTTAAAGAGTAGAGAGGTAAAATGAGTCAAAGCAAGCAATAGTTCACTTTTCGTGGCTAACAAGGAAAGATTTTGAATGAATCAGTCGTAAAGACGTTGAGGACGCATATCCGCTGACCATAAGAGTCTAACAACAGCCGCGGATGTGGAGCCAAAACAGAAAACCAGTTGAAGGCTGTACGTGTAGTCTCGCACCGGTGTTTTCGGAAACGGTCACAAACATCCCTGCAAATACGTTTGATTTAGAATTCGTTCGAAAACTAAGTATAGCTTGACTATGTGTTGGAAATAGTATCGACGTTGATGTCAGATTCTGTTGATTTGCTGTCACGAACAAGGAGCCGATCTGTCACAGCATTTATATACGTGTATATTCGTTGATATCTTCTTACACACGCGTATATATATATATATATATATACGCGGATACGCATACACCTCTAGGAACGCATAAATTGTATCGCGCCGCGCCACTCTGTTATATTCGTCTCTCTTCACGTACACACACGGGCACACACACGTGTACCCACGTACGCACACGTGTGAATATATATGTTCGCTTAGCGACCAGGCGCAGAGGTAAAGAAACCTACTACCTGAATCTGGTAACAGTAAACATGCAAATATCTCAAGTTACTGGAATGCCTGGGCTTAATTTGAGGTTAAACGTACTAAATAAATGCGTCTTCACAGAATATTAACCCACCAAAATGTAGTCGTTGACTAATACTGGAAGGCTGAGGCGTGCGCTACCAGTTCTGGAGCGCATCCACCTAGTGCAGCCACTACTACTACCCGTCACACACAGACAGTCTAGCCAGAGCAAGTCAAGGCAATCGCTTCGCTGTGCTTCGTACAGGGGACGCTTCCAGACACGCAGTTCGCAGAGTTACAACTGTGCAGTCTACGTAGAAGCACAATCACCAAAGATAATATGGACAATGACACTGTCACGGTAGTCGTTAGCGCACTCAGTCTACACAGATCTACTATACACACAAAGGACAATTCCCCCAGCGCAATCTGAGCGATGACGCGGAAGCGGTAAGTGGAGCACACTGCGTCTGTGAGGCATATATTTGCACAATTAGAAGGATCTTTTGCAATGTCGAATGCCTCACTGAACGATTGCGACAACGAGGACAAACTGGCTTCTTAAAGTGATTCTTAGTCCGTCCAGTATACTACGCGACAATTGTCGTTTCCGGCCGAGCTGCGGCAGACAGTTTTCCGTTCTGTCAGGGAAGTTAACAACTCTTCTGACAACTGCTAAAAAGGGCTCCAGTTGATAGTGAATGGATTTGACAACAGCCACACACCAACAAAAATACTCACAATGTAAGGAATTATAACTGCGCACTACAGTCAGTAGTCGTAGCCCATTCAGAATCAGATCTCCAACTGCTAACAGACGGTTTAGCTTATGTATCATCCGTTGAAAAGGGAAATAACGGCACCAAGCTTCTTCAAAAAGATGGTGGGAGAGTTCCGTTGTGTACCTCCAGTAGACAAGTACGAAGCACGCTGCATTCGACACCGCGGCGCAAGTCACGAAATATGTACTTTCCACAGTACAGCTAAACCCTTAAACAAAGATGCAAGCTGGACAAAAAGAGCAACAACGAGAGATTGTGTGAATTGGCCAGGATAAATGCCCACGGTAGTACAAGATGAAAACCACAAGAAGAAGGCAGCCCTATTTCTGAGCAAGCGATGGAGTTGCACAAATGCGTGTACGGGGAACACGACACACAATTGTCGCGAGTGGTGATTCAGCTCCATGAATTTGCCAGAGTAAAGCACGAATTGGAGATTGGACGCAAAAATAAGAAGCACTCGTTTTTCTAGAATCAACAACGGGAGTAACAGACAAACACCCTCAGAAAATAGAGAACACTGCCAAAATAGTCTCCCCAAGTAAATCAAACTAATCAGCGCCAGCAGTACACGTGTAAAATAGTGCAATACGGTTGAGACAAACCAGCTTTTCTAGCTGCACTTTGGCATGGTACGTCATATAACGGAAGAACAAACAGTGTAGCCAGCATTTCCGTTACATACCAATGTCGAAGCGTGTCTCTTCAGTGTAGTGAGAACTGCTAAAGCGAAGGAAGCACATGCACCATAAGCCAGACGCAGAGAGTACAATTGAGCAGGAGAAAGAAGGGTAGCAAAGCAGCAAGTGTGTGCCGGTAAAGTGGAGATCATCGTAGAAATAGGTCACGGTAAGCAGAAACTACGAAATGTATAATCACGTCACCAAGAAGAGGTAGTCGCTTCATTACAGGCGAAACAATAGAACACCTTCCAGTAGGGCCGTTTTGTTCATACTCGCCATGAAGACAAAAAGAATGTGAAACGCCCTAGACACCGGGAGACCGTGTACGCACTCAAAGTGAAGAAATATCAGCCCTCTCTATTTTCACCCATACATTAGTCTTGTAAGAATTGCGGACTTTAATATTTGACCATTCTTAGCGACGCGTACACACTTTCTACACGGGTGTGCGGTAAAATGAGGGGTAAACGGACTTTCAGTTAGGTAACCTTCATCAACAGGCACCTCGTGTTCGATTTTTGTGGAAAAAGTGCATCAACACGTTGACCAGTTTTTCTCCACCCGTTCGTGATGCCTGATCTTCGCCCCTCAAAACACTTAGAACTTCGACAGCAATCGTGGGTGTATCACATTTGAAAGCATCAGCACGATACCTTCAATAAACGTGTCGCATAACTGAAGATTTCAAAAAAAGCGGCACATGTCTTCTCCAGTGAGACGAGTGACTGCAGGCTGTTCGAATACCTAGAGATTCCTACCCAGCCTTCGTAAGTCTTTACTAGAATTATGCTGGTGACGGCAGTGTCAGATAACTGGCGAGTTACACGAATGCTGCGCAAAAATCGTCGCTTTGAAAAAGTAAGACTTCATCGCCACCCATTTTCCTGTATATGTGAAAGGCTGGTTAGAGCTAAAGGGTTTGGCAAAGATTATAAAAACAGGCTTCTTTCTCAGATGGGAAAAATAATGGTAGGAACGTGTCACAGAACTTGTACTATATGGAACGTTCAGAACTGGAAGTCAAAGACGCGTGCAGGTCGCAGAAGCTGATGTACTTCCACGGCGTACACAACGCATGTTCGCCAGAATTTTATTTCATTGAAAGTGTCCTGCTATTGACTTTTGGACAGCAATAGGATGCATTATACCTTTCGAGTTGCATTACACCTGGTACCCAGATCCGTGGCTGTGTTACGAGTCTAGGCTCGTCTGCCTAGCGCTGCATCTACAGGTCGGTCTCTCTATCTGTGCATTCACGTTCTTTAGGTGTGTGTCTGTCTTTCCATCACCACACAAACCTGTCTACGTGTTTTTGTATGTTTTCCTCTAAATCTGCAGCTGTACTTCTCTTCGATCCATCTGCCTGCCGGTACGCGTCTTAGTGGAACATCTTCGTCGGTGTCACGGAGTGTGTGCATACACATCAGTCCCAGAGGATAATAATGTAACCTCTTTTCCTGCAGTTCCAGACGCTCAAAACAGTTAGAACTACTGCGTGATGATACTATTACCTGACAACCTGTTTCTTTCCGCTGCTGGACTGGGTTGTTGTCGGCCTGTGTACTGTCTTCTGCCTCTTCTGCGTTGGCTGCCACGCTATGATCTGTCCATATTGCTACCTGTTATTCTTTTCCCTTTGGGTTCTGTTGATGTGGTGGCTGGAAATTGTTTCCTGTCTCCGCTGGCGTGTCTATCTCAACTTCTTTGCCTCCTGGTAGGTAGCTGGCTACGTCGTAAGATTGAAAGCTGCTTACACGCTGTTTAACAGAATAGGCACGTATGTTTGCTTCGATGCTCCTGCCTCCTGCTGTTTTGGAGCATGTTTCTGTAGACTCACTTCTTTCGACACTACTGCCTGACAGCTCCTGTTGCTATCTGCTGATGTTGTAGTGGCAAGTGCTGTTGGACAACCTCTTAGCGTCAAATTCGAGTTCACATATCTCTCTCTCCAGATATACATTCAAAGGCGTCGCTGCTCTGTAGTCACGTCGTGTGCCAGTGCAGCTCCCACCCCAAGTGTTAACGGGTCTTACAAGGCATTCGTACGTACGGGTTCTGTTGTGCTGCCCCCTGCTCCACTTTCATCTCGTACATTTCAGCCTGCTCGTAAATACGCAGTGCCTGACATATACAGAAATTGTATAGATCTACATCTCCTGTGTGGTTGTACAGCGAAAGTGCACATCCCTGAATGGACGCACGGTTTCCTACCATTTTATTTAGTTTTTTGTCGTGTGTGTAGCCAGTAACAGCTTATCCTCCTTTGACTACTTTTTTCTTCCTTATGCAGAAGCCGCACCAGCAGTCTCTCAAGTGATCCTGTCTGTTTGTTTGCGCCTGAACCAACACCGATAAGAACAATCTGTGCTGCTCACTACTTCCTCCCTCTCAAGTATGCTTCTACTTTCATCTGCGTAACATTCACCAGACGGGTGCAATTATTCGAGTCTTGGGACCTTTATTTCAGAAAGTGTCCTTCGCCCTTGAACGTGGCAAAAGGCCTCGGTGTTATTCCCGAGAAAACGGTGCCTACTTTCATATGATTTGATGTGTTTTCAGGACAGAGAGTTTCAAAGGCAGCAGGTCTGTGAAGCTGAGTAGCTTCCGACAAATATCTCGTGTGTGTGCGTGGAAGGCCGAAATCCTAAAAGAAGGGCATGAAACGGAAGAAGGAAATGTGCCCTATAGCAACTCCTTAATAAAAGGAGCACGAAGGCCACGCAAACTTGGATGTCAGACGAAGAGAATAATTGAGTAGAAAAGTGTGCCTTGTTGCCACTCTAATAGGTTGATTTACGTAGGGAGAAAAGAAGCCTGTTGAACATCGTACGCATAGTGTTAAACGAGAGAGAAAACATCAGAGTTACACCCGAATACACGCACATATATATATATATATCTGTATATGTACTTACATACAAGCGACATTCTAGTGGGTACGCAAGTAACAGCCTGGAGACGTGGGTTCACAGCCAAACGAAGGAGTGTCTTGTCTACACATTACAAAATAACTCTGTCCGAAAAGAGAAAAAATACTGGCTACTATTATGTACACAAAGTGAAGCGACACTTGCATATATATATATATATATATATGTATATCTTTATGCAAACATACACACGTGTATGCATGCACGTGGATACCTGTACACATATACATATATATATATATAGATATATATATATATATACATATATAGAGGTGTGTGCTACCAGTAATCACCTGAAGAGGAAGATATATACAGAAGTGGATCCCGTGCAACAATAAAACTCCTGTGGTGCCCGACAGATGTACGTACACACATACAAAACACATGTGGAAGGCATGTGTGTCCACACATTACAACGGAGTTGCGCATATTCCACAAGCGTTTACCAGCTTCTCAAGAAAAGCTGTCTTTTTCCTTCGTCCATTGTATGCTGCCTTTTCGTTTCCGTAGACCCCTTCTGGCTCCGTGAATATGTTGATGCTCCACTCTCTGTGGATGCTTCTTTACCGTTTCGGCCTAAAGTTTGCTCCGCGAGAGTAAGCGTTGTGAAGCGCTGTGAATTACGAGTTGCTCCGAACGCACGAAGAAAAGGGATTTTCTCGATATTATTGTAGCAAGGAAGTAGTTCGCTTCTCTTGTACTATTCTCCGAATTATTGAGAAAGTTAAACATTTCGAGCGGAGTAGAACGAGTGAAGCTGAGTGTTCTCCTTCAGAAGGACAAAAAACGTATGCTCGTAAATCTACACATCTGTTTTCCTGTCTGTACGTTTCGTCTATACATACACGCGTAAACATGAACAACTAAGATATGTATATACACATGACACAACCTGCAGAAAAGGGGAAGAAGCATCTATTCACTTCGTCTTCTCTTCGCAACCGCTGTCTTCCCGTCACTCTTGTGTGCGAAGAAAAAGTAGATTTGTGTGATACTGACAATGACGCGTCACGACACATTTACTGCCGTCGCTGGTCTATACGTGCGTATTCTCTGGAAACACATACACGGAGGTGCAAAAGACAGGTTTTTCTTATTTTTTGTCCTTCGTCGTTTTTATCTTCTTCTTGTCGTTTCTCTTCTTTTTTCACGAGTGTGACCAACAAACGGGAGATCCGCACTTTCGCCAGACGGGCTCTTGGACACGGGACGCACATCCTGGAGCTTCCTCTTCACCTAAAAGAGGTTTTTTTCCGCAGTGTCGTTTCTCGATAACAAATGTCCGTATAGACCGGCGACAGCAGTAAATGTGTCGTGACGCGTCATTGCCATTACCACACAAATCCACTTTTTCTTCGCAGAACGCACAAGTCTTCCACATACGCGACACCACCCATTGTTATTGCCCATACGTACACGCGGAACATATGTATATATATGCGTGTACGTGTGGACACAAACAGAATTATAAGGAAGTTATCTACAAATAGGTTCGTACAGCTGGACGCATGTCAGTTTACTTCTTTTTGAGGAAGAAAAGACATGCTTCCCTCGCTGTGTTCATCGGCTGAGTAGGAAGGACACACAGACGCGAACATACTCGGTTACAAATACATTTTCGAGTCCATTGGTATAAAAGTCGCGGAAGGAGAGAAACAGAGAGAGAACGATAAGACTATATAGAGAGAAACAGACAAACACACATATATACATGTGTGTGCTAATCTTTGCCAGTGCAACGACTCTCAGCAAGCAGACACAGGCTGCTCCGTCTGCTGCAGAGACAGACCAAAGTTTGCACGTGGCCGCTCATCACCCCACACTTTCCCCCGCGCGGCGGTTTTCTGGCCTCTCTCCACCATTTTTTACTTCACACACGCGCACACATATACACGCACACACACACACACACAAAGTTATAGATATCATATAACTTTCATATAAATGTGAGTTTTTGTCTGTGTGTGTGTGCGTGTGTGTGTGTGTGTGTGACTGGCCAGATGCGTATACACGTGTCTCCCGGTTTACGAGCTTTGACAGCTCGTTTTACTAAACGGCCGCGGCAATATTCTCCCCTGCGTTGATTCCTCGCATAGCAAATGACGGTAGACGTGTATAAGGAAATATTCTGCATGCGTCTGTATACGCTTGCACCGCCTATATAAGTCTACAAACCTCCACACGTGCAACTGGCGCCACAGACGCCCGGCAGCAACTCTTCGACAAGCCTCCACGTGGTGGCTCCTCCACAACGACGCGGCATCATTGAATACATACAGGCATTTGCCCATACGCATGCAACTGTCGAAATACATATCTCTACACACATACATATATGTATATGTGTGGACACCTATATAGACGTACACACCTATCACGCGCAGGAATATACACATACACATATAAATATCTCCACAATTATGCACACACATGTATGCAGCAGCTGTATATACACGCATATGCAGACGTCGGTATACATCCCTACACATAGACATGTATGCCAACGTAGACATACACGAACATAGCAGGTGTCTCGATATTCACACATACGCACGAATATATATATATATATATGCACACACGTGAATATACACATACATACACATATACATGTATCTATACGTGCACGTCCCCCGGCGACTTCCATCCCAGTCGCAAGTACGCGTCTGTAGATTTCTCTCTGTCTACACGCTGCCAGGCGCGTGCGTTTGTGCTGCTCTCAATTTCTGCTTCCTCCGTTGCTCGGTTTGAATTTTCTGGTCTTTTCTTCGGCTAAGCCATGGCGTTCCACTCTTTCTCGTCTTCTCCCCGGGCGTCCCTTCGCTCGACGTCCTCCTCCTTGTCCTCCTCGTCCTCCGTCAACACGCCTGCCTGAGACTTGCTCCCCACGCGCAGCAACACGCGTTTCGCATACTCGGACAGCTGCTGCAGCTGCCGCACCTCCATGCCTGCGGCTCGCAGCCGCTGCAGCGCCGCTGCTGCTGCCTCTTCTCCTCCTCCTCCTGCTGCTTTTCCGTCGGCGCCGCGCCCGATCCCCAGCGCTTCTCGCAGGATCCCTTCCGCCTTGGGTCGACCGAAGAAGAAGGTGCACGAAAAAAAGAAGAGAGGCACGCAGAGACGGAGAAGACACAGAGACAGACATGCAGAAGCGAGAGCAACGTGTGGAGAGGAAAAGATATAAAGGGAGGTGCCCACCCACAGACGAAGATACAGAAGGGAGAAATAAATACGTGCAGGGAATGTGTGCAGGAAAAGAGACTCGGAGACCGACGCACAGAGACGGACACGCAAAACGGAGGAAAACGTGCGCAGAACAAGAAGCGGACGCAGAGACAGACGGATAGGAACAGCAAATACAGGAAGGGTCAGAGACAGCAACACACAGACCCATACAGGGCGGAAGACACAGAGCGATACACTAAGTTCTTCCTGGCAAATGCCGATGCAAATAATCTCCATACATACATACATATACATATACGTATACATACATATACATATACGTATACATACATATACATATACGTATACATACATATACATATACGTATACATACATATACATATACGTATACATACATATACATATACGTATACATACATATACATATACGTATATACATATACGTATACATACATATCCATAGGCGTATACATACATATACATTCACATACATACATACACATACATACATACATATACATACAAACACATACATACATACATATACACACACACACATATACATACACACACACATACATATACACATACATGCATACACACATACATACATATACATACAAACATACATACACATACACATACACATACATATACACATATATATATATATACCTATGGACACAAATAGGTACGTGCTGCACATGCCGAGCGGCACGCCGCTCCTGTCACTCCCGTGTGCGCAAAAGTGAGAGCCTGTCACACACGCCGATGGCAGCCATTTATATATATGATGAAGACATGCAAAGGAAACCCACACATATCTATTTATGGATGCAGACGTAGAAGAAGACCTTTCCTCAACTGCTGCGTTCGAAACAAATGTTGCCGTTTCTTTGTGGCAGGGCCAGAGCAGGGTCGCGGTGAAGAGGCGCATGCAGATATATACACCCCGCGTCAACATTTACGTTCTGCATACGTAGAAGTTCTCCGCTCCAAGGTATAAGAAGACTTCCACCAGCCCCATACATACACACACGCGTATGGCCAGGCGCGCACATATATATATATATGTATTTACTACACATGTGTTCTTGGCGTACATATAAAGAGACGCACACAGGTGTTCATGTGAAGAAGCGCAGTCAAAGGAACGCCACGTCATCAAAGCTGCTGCCGCACAAAGCCGCTCTTCTGTTGCAGTGCCCGACACACAAAACTTCTCATACACATACACATACATACATACACATACATACATACATATGCATAGATACATATACATACATACACATCCACACATATACATACATAGATACATACATATATAGATAGAGAGAAAAGGAGACGGATACATATATGTATATACACATACATATACATATATATATATAGAGAGAGAGAGAAAAGGAGACGGCGAGACAGGCACACACGTATGTATCTGTAGAGAGACGGGGTCTCCCAGAGTGAGAGAAATCAAGCCAGACACATACATACATGCAGGTGCCTCCATATATATTTATCAGAGAGGGAGGCTGCGTTAGCGACGCCAACCTATACACTTATACAGAAGGAAATACACAAGTAAATATATGTGTGACTCTTCCGGCAACTCAAACACAAATCTATATATGCATGGGTCTCCCGCAAATAAGACGTGGGACACACACGTGTCCAGACATATATATACAAACACATATATATATTTCTTCGAAGGGTTGATCTGCAGCAAAAAGCTGAACCACTTCAACTTCTATTTCCTACACAAATGTGTTCATCTGCGACACAGAACAGCTGAGGAAAACTTCACATGCACACAAAACACATCACCGTATACACACGCCCTTCTCTCAACATAACGCCCTTCCTATCAACTAATCCACACATATAAACACACACATATATATATATCTACACATATATATGTACATACATTTGTGTACATATATACACACAGAGACACACCTACATATACATGTGTATATGTATAGGCATATATACGAACACACACACAGAGAGAGACTTTCCCTTTAAAAAGTGCACGGACATCTCTCTCTCTATATGTATAGATATCCAGGTACATACACACATTTATATGTACCTATATAGGTGTCGTATATATGTACACAGACACACACACCTATGTATACATATATATATATATATCTGTATACACATATATACGAACACACACACACACACAGACCTTCCTTTTAAGAAAAGCAGATATATATATATGTATATACGTATATATGTATAAGGATTCACATACATACACACACAAATATATAGTTTCACATACATGTATATACATAAACACACACACATACATTTATACATATCTATATCTATCTATATATATATATATATGTAGATATCTGTATACACACATATGCGCGCACAACACACACACACACATAGAGACACAGAGAGAGACCCGCATATATATGCATATATGCATCTGTATACATACACATATATGTACATACATATATATATGTTTCCGATCGTATTGAAAGGCCGTGAAGAGCACTTAGAGACAGACGAAAGAGAAAGAGATGAACTGACCTGCAACTTGACGACCGGCGATTCATCAAAAAGATATCCCATGGCCAGCTGACATGTCTCGAGGGCCGCGGTCGCCGGGGTCTCTTGAAGCAGCGGCTGCGACCGCGCGCACAGGAGCCGCAGCCCTTTCAGGCCAACGAGAAGAGAAGCAGCAGGCGTGAACAGCGGAGGAAATAGCGACGCAGAAGACGAAAAACACGAAGAAGACGAACGAGGTTCCTCCGCAGCTCCTACCGTCTCGAGCGCTGTCCACAGCTGCTGCAGCGCTGCGAAGCAGTACCGCCCGATCACCTGCTCATGTCTGCATGCGTACCCAGCAACACAGCAGCACCACCAGCAGTGACGCAGCAGCAGCAGTCACGCAGCAGCAGCAGTCACGCAGCAGCAGCAGTCACGTAGCACCAGCAGTGACGCAGCAGCAGCAGCAGTCACGTAGCACCAGCAGTGACGCAGCAGCAGAAGCAGTCACGCAGCAGCAGCAGGAGTGACGCAGCAGCAGCAGCAACGCAGAAGCAGCAGCAGCAGCTAAATATCGCTGCTCAGCAGTCATACTTGCAAGCGCCTGCTGGGTGTTTCCCCATGTAGACCTGCTGTCGCCTGGAGCCACCCGTATGGAGACGGAGAGAGAGATAGACGTCAGAAATAGGAGCGGAGGAGAGCTACAAATACATATATATATCTATATATATATACGTGAGGGATGGAAAATCTTATTTAGATGTGAAGTATGCGTCAGGACAGAAAATTGCAGATTCCCAGTACACGACCTACACAGATATACGCCTATATTTGGAGGAGCAAAGGACATACACAGATATACATATGGACATTATGAAGAACAGCAAGTGGAGGACAGACACAGACACGCATGCATTCATTTGCGTGCGGATGTAGCACTCTGGCGATGACCGGCAGTCGCACAAAAACTTCCTCCTCCTTCGCAGCAACTCACGCACACACACATACACACACTCATATATACGTATTTTCACGTCTTTGTATACATTTATGTTTATACTTTTGGGTGGTACGTATCCCCCACCGTCCCTGAACAGAAATGCAGAACACGGTTGTACATATATATATATAGAGAGAGAAGTGCAAATACAGCTGTATATATATATATATACATATATACATACATACATAGATACATACATACATACATACACACATGTATTTGTATAGTTGGATAGAGCGGGACTTTGCTTTTGTTTGGCAAAAGCGGAAGTGATGGTTGCGCGGCAGAGACGGCGGCACTTTCATCCGCGCATGTTGGGAGAACTTCGTGGAAAGTGAGGAGGAAGTAGATATGCGTGAGTGTGTGGGGTGAGGGAAGAGCAGCAGGTGTACGTACGCCGCGACTGTCACCTCCACACGCAGACAGACACAGCCGCAGCTAGCTACCCGACAGCAGCCTTTTCACGCATGCGTATTAAATATCTGCTCCCGCATGCAAGAAAATATATGACGGAGACATATATACGCACACACACACATACGAGCGGATATATACACACGGGTAGCAGGATTTCATGCGTCCAAGAGCAGCAGCAGCAGCTCTGTACACACATAAGACGAAACGCAGCAGCAGCATTTCTATACAGGAATAGCTATCCTGGCAGCAGCAGCTTCCCTGCAGCAGCTTCATACAGAGAGATACACATATATACGTATGAGCAGCAGCATTTCTACAGATATACACATATATATATACACACACACATATACACGTATGTTTCTGAGGACACATACAGCGCCAGCACTTCTACATAAGTGGACATATACTAGACATACGTATATGCACGCTGGCTTCAGCAGCTGTGCAGCAGCAACTTTGTATAGAGGCACGGACGAACAGCAGCCTTTCTATGGATGTCCATATATAACATGTACATGCATATATATATTAATTAACTTGTGTATCGCATTCCACGTAAACACAGAGACAGCAACTTCCTACATATTCACACATACACATGTTAAGCCCAGACGGCACTTCCACATAATATACGTATATACACATATACACATATATGTATATGTATTTGAGCGGGGGGCTTCTTATGAAGATGCAGCTGGAAGGGAAGGAGACGAAAGCAAAATGAGCGAGAGAAGAAGAGAAGTATTACATGCAGCTGATGGCTGCTGCTCGGAAGAGGTGGATCGCTCCCTGAACAACGGAGATATCGCTGTCCACCAGGAGCATCTTCATCAATTCAAACACGTCTGCTTCTACGCCGTTTTGCAGAAGGAGCTGCCATCCCACGTCGCTCTCTTCTCGTAGCAACGCAGCCGCCACCAAGCACGCTGCCTGTCCACAGACGTTCGCAGCAGAAATGCAGAACAGCAGCAATACATGCAGCAGCCGCAGAAGGAGAAGCGGCAGAGCAAAAATCGAAGCAGCAGCAGAAATCAAGGCAGCAGCAGAAATCAACGCACCAGCAGCAGCAGAAATAGGAGGACTGGCAGAGAAAAGAGCAGAAGCACCAGAAAGAGAGGCACCAGATATAAAAGCAGCAGCGACACAAACAAAGGCAGCAGCAGCACAAACAACAGCAGCAGCAGCAGAACGACTGGCGCGAGCAGCAGAAATATTCGCAAGGGCAGCTGTGCAGCAGGAGCAACGGAAGCAGCTTGAGCATTTGCAGAAACGGAAGCAGCAGCAACAGCAGCAGAAACGCAGAAGTCCCGGCAGCAGGTAAAGCAGAAGCAGCAGAAAGAGATGCCGCAGCCCCAACAGCAGCAGCAGTGCTCCGGGCTGCTGCTGCAACAGCACAGTGCAGCAACGACTGCAGCAGGAAGCGCAACTCGAGCAGCAGCAGCAGCAGATGCAGCAGCACAGGAGCTACACAAGCAGCAGCAAGGTGGTGCCAGAAGCAGCAGCAGCAGCGAAAATAAATAGAGCAAAAAGACCGTCACCAACATCAAGAAAAGAGACGCAGCACCAGTAGCACTGCCACGCGCGCGTGGCTGTCATCATAAATCAAGGCGAAGAAACAGCACGGCAGCAGCAAATATCAACGGCGCTTCGCATGCAGCAGCAGCGGCGTCCTCTATTTCAGTCGACCATAAGCGTGTTTCCATCACATATATACACATATAGACATATAAATACACGCATGTAACTCTACCTACACAAATATCCATATATATAAATACATACAGTACAACGCGTCCCACCACCTAACACGTGCACGCAGTTTCTCTGACACATATGTATATATATAAGTATACACGTGTATGGAGGTATGTACGTACACTTACATATGTGTGTACACAGGTGAAGTATGTGGACAAAAGTAGACATATATACATATATATATATATGCAGAAAATTAGACATATATATACACACATATATATATACACATGTGTATGTACACGTGTTTATATGTATAGATGTATGTAGGCGTATTTGAAAGATATATGAAGAGATGCAGAAGCAAGTCTTGTTCAACCAACCGGCAACTGCAGCAGGCCTCTGGGGAATCGCCGCAAGCAGCGCCGCAGGCAGTCAACACTTCTTACACACCAGCAGCAAAGCCGAGCAGCAGCAGCAGAAGCAACAGCAGCAGCAGAAGCAACAGCAGCAGCAGCACCGCTGGCAACACCGTATAAACGCCCAGGCCTTGCAAGTGCAGCAGCGGCAACACGAGCAGCAGTAGCCTTCTGCAGTCGCGGCGTTGCGCAGCAGCAGTCGCAACAGCAGCACCAACGTGTACGCAGCAGAGCAGCAGCCTTGTACCCTTGCAGCAGCAACATCTTGCAACAAATTCAGCTTCTTATTCTTTTGCTTTTGTTCTTCTGGTGCTGCCAGCTTTCTCTCAGCTCTCCCTCTTCTGGGTTGCTCTTCCTGCTGTTACGACCGCTGCCGTTGCTGTTATACGGCTCCAGTGATACTGCTGCGGCTCTTGTTGCTGTCGCCGTTGTTGGTGCTCTTCCCCTTGCTGCTATTGCCGCTGCTGTCGCTGTACGACTGCCGTCCCGTTCCTCTAGCTATTCGTGTTGTTGCTGCAGCTACACCTGCTGCTGCTCTTGTTGTTGCTGTTCCTCTTGTTGCTGCTGAAGTTGTGGTCGGCGTAGTCCCCCCTCCTGTTGCTGCTGCTGCTGTCGCCGCTGTTGTAGTTGTTGCTGTTTCTCTTGCTGCTGTTGCTCTCGCTGCTTTCGCTTTGTTGTCGTTGCTCTTCCTGCTGCTGCTGCTACTGTTACTGCTGCTACTGTTACTGTTCTTCCTCTTGCTGTTGCTGCTGATGCCGCTGTTCCTCTATCTGATGCTGCTGCTGTTGCTGCTGCTACTGTTGCAGTCCTTCCTGGTGTAATTATTTTGGTTGCTGTTCTTCCTACTGCTGTTGCTGCAGCTGGCGTTGCCTTACAAGGCGGGCTTCCGGCTCGGGATCGGTGCCGGCGTCGAGAAGAGCTTCTCTGAAGAAAAAAGAGACACTTGTCTGGGAGCCGGGCGACGCATGCTGCAGCAGCAAAACCGCGAGCGCGTCGCATGCAGCTGCTTTTATTACGTTGTCCAGCCGGGACAACGCAGAAGTCCACAGGGCAACCCGCAGCTTCTCGAAAGTTTCTGGCGTGCAGTGTTCCTGCATGCCCATCAACACGTTCTTCACTGCCTGTTGACGAGAGGGGGAGAAAGAGCAGCAAAAGAGAAGAAAAACCCCACACACATGCGCGCAGAGAATCATGTTTCCTTGGCAAAACGGAAAATGCCGCTGCACGCGCAAAGCCGACGTCGAGACCCGTCGTGGAGAAGTTACTACACCCACGCAGGCACCGCTGTCATGAGGTGTACGTACACTCCACTGACAAAATGCACGCCTCCACCTCGGGTGTCTATACACCGCAGAAATACGCCTACACACATATGTGCCTATCTATGCATCTATATGTAAATGCCCAGTTACGCCCGTGGGGTGTACGTACACCCGGTGGGAGAACGTACGCACGCACCTGGGGTGTCGATACACCGCACAGAGACACACACATACCCAGATCTGTCTATCTACATGTATCTGGGCACGTGTACCAGGTGAAGTGTACGTACACTCCAAAGACCGGTGCCACTGTTTCGCATTTCGGGTGTACAGACACCTCAACAATTCGTCGTGTCTGTACAGTGTACAGAAGAGCCTCGAAGTGGTGCCGATCGACTCTCTGCGCAGATCAAGAAGATTCCAACTTGCACTTCGGCCGGGTGTACGTACACCCCAAAATTTCGTGTTCACGCGTAGACCCGCCCACTCTCACTTCGCACGCGAATTCAGCGTTATGCTGCAGCACCAGCAGTTACGAGGCCCCAGCAACAGCAACATTACTGCAGCAAGCCAACGGGAAGAAGAAGAAGCAGCAGCAGCAAGAGCAGCAGCAGACCAGGAGGAGCAGCAACAGCAGGAGCAGCAGCACACACCAACAGGAAGCAGCAGCCGCAGCAGCAGCAGGAGTGGCAAGGCAGCAACAGGACGGAAGAGATACGTAATAGTGGCTGTCCACAGGCACACCGACCCATCTGCCGATTTTCTCCTCTTCCCCCTACTAGCCCTTGACGTCCATACATCCATAGACAAATACACACATATATATACATATACATAACGTATATATATACACATATAAATGCATATAGAAAATGCACACATATATAGAAATATACACATATACACATATATATATACACGTGTCCACATACATATATATATATATATATATATGGGAAAATAGGATCTTTACCTGCAGCAGGGAGAGATGGATTTCCACGGCGCCGGTGTTAACAGCATTTTGAAGAAGCAGCACGAGCTCGCCGAGGAGATTTTCGACACGGGAGAAGATATTGAGAGAAGTAACCGGCAGCAGCAACTTGCTGCTATAATATCGCACCGTGGGCTGGGGCTCCAAGATGCACTTCAGCAGCGTCGTCTGCAGCTGCGGCAGCAGCGGCTTCAAACTTCTGCTGCCCCGCACCAACAGAGCCCTGCGCAGACCCCACCAGGAGCAGCAACAGCAGCAGCAACAACACAGAAAATAGCCTCTGGAGGAGAGCGAAAGTGTCGCAGCACGTGCTTTTCTATCTCTCTCTCTACATCCATATATATATATATATATATGCGCCACGTAGGGACTTACTTATATACACAAAGAGTGACATGCCGCTCATATCTATATATACATATATATATATATATATGTGTTTACGTCTTCGTAGATGCAAACATTCTCGCGGCAGGGAGACTGTAGCAGCAGCAGCAACACAGACCTACACATATGCGTACACACGCACACACACGTATACAAACAGATGCTGCAACCAAAATACGCCGCAACAGCAGCAGCAACGGCAGCAGCAGCAGTGGGCAGAGAGGGTAGCCGCGTAACGGTAGGCCAGCTGCAATTGCCTCGTCCTATGTATCCAACATGCACACATACGCCAGCGGCAGAGACATCTTTCTGTCTCCTCGGTGTCTACTTTTCAGCGTCCACTTTCTTCCTTATTTCTTCTCTCTATCCCTTTTTCTCTATTTCTCTTCGTGCTGCACCCAACAACGCAGTCAGCAACAGAGACGTTGCTCGGACAGCAGCAGCAGCAACGTGGACGCGGCTCTGGGTCTGATGCCCGGCACACGCGGCAGCGGTATATACGAGAACGGATCACTGCGCCACAGCACGACCGAGGGAGACCGTCACGCAGCAGCAGCAGGAATAGCAGCAGCAGCGGCAACGGTGCAGGCCCGGCAGCAGCAGGCGAAAGACGTCGGCTGCAGCACCACAGAACAGCAGCAGTGGTATCAGCAGCAGGAGAGGTGGAGACGACAGCAGCAGCAGTGGAGACAGCAGCAGCAGTGTTCTATAACAGGAGGCGCGGCGGCAGCGCAGGCAGGCCAACAAGTGCAGCAGCAGGGGCAGCAGCAGCCTAACAGCAGCAGCAGCAGTGAAGTGGAGGGGAAGACAGCAGCACGTTCGGCAACAGTAGTCAGACAGCATCAGCAGCGCAGCAGGCCGCAGCTACTGCTCTTTCCCTATCCGTGCAGCAGCAGCAGGAGGAAGTCGCGCTGTCTGTCACGCATGAGCGTATCAGCAGCGGCATGTCTCGTGAAATAATGAGAGCAGGAGAGACAGGGAGCTCCAACTGCTGACAGGCGAAACGCGACGTGGTGGCTAAGCAGCAGCAGAGGTGATTTTCCTTCGTTACCGTAGCGCAAAGAGAACAGCAGTTTTCTTCCTGCTTTGCCCTGGGAGTCTTTCTCCCGTAATTCGAATGAGAGGACCTGCAAGTTTGACCGAGATTGGCTCAACAGCAGCAGCAGACGCATGCAGCACCAGGCGCTGCAGCCCCCGTGCAGCAGCCTCGCGACCCGCAGGCGGGCCGTACACAATGGCCTGCTGAAACAAAAGACTGAGACTTTCAAAAGTGAAGGGCAGGTGCTGCCCTTGCTGCAGCCCTTGCTGCTGCTGCTGCGCGGGAAGCAGCTCGGCAGGAAGAGGAAACACGTCTCTGAACGAAGGAATTGGTGGAGGAGAAGAGGCAGCAGCAGCAGCAGCAGCAACCGCGGCGTCGCAGTCTTCAGAGCTGCTGCTGCAGCAGCAAGGAGGAGGATTTTTCTTCGTGTAGCAGAGACCCGGCAGCAGCAGCACGTCCCCCCCCACCGGCCGTCCCGTCAGCGGATCTGCCACATATTTTAAAATGTACGCCTGCACCTGAACACAGCAGCAGCACAGCAACAGCAGCACAGCAACAGCAGCACAGCAATAGCAGCACATCAACGGTAAGAAGCTGCCCAAGACCGGCAGCAGCTGCAGCAGCAAAGCAGTGCAGGAAAACGAAGAGGACGGGAAACCGCAGCGCGCCAACGCGAAGAGGACAGGAAGCAGCGACAAACGACCGGCGGCAACGCAGCAGCATTGCACCACCGAAGTCCGGGGTACGTAGCAGCACGGGACCAGCAGCAGCTGCATGAGCGGAGCAACAGCAGCACGGGGGGAACAGCAGAAACGAAGGAGCAGCAAAAAAGAACCGCGAGTGCGCTACAGCCGCAGGAGTGTCGATATGAAACGAAGAAACGCCAGCAGCAGAAGGCAGCAGAGTGACATATACACCCACACATGCACACATACGCAAGCACCAGCAACAGCAACAGCAGCACAAAAACATCCTTCGGCAGCAAATACTCTGCAGATACCTACACATAAGTACTGGTGTTACCATACTGCTCGCTGCATGTGAGACGCTCTTGCTGTCGCTGTTCCTGTTGCTGCTGCTGTTGCTGTCGCTGTCGTTCTTGCTGCTGCTGCTGCTGTTGCTACTGCTGGTTGCTGCTGTTGCTGCTGCATGTGTTTCTCGTAAGGGCTTCCTTACGTGGGGGATAAGTGGCATCAGGTCGTCTT
This sequence comes from Sarcocystis neurona, assembly GCA_000727475.1. Taxonomy (NCBI): domain Eukaryota; phylum Apicomplexa; class Conoidasida; order Eucoccidiorida; family Sarcocystidae; genus Sarcocystis; species Sarcocystis neurona. The sequence goes on along the minus strand of KL647298.1, from coordinate 3,089,622 downwards.
TTTTGAGCAGAAGCTGCAGCGCGGCGATGGCAGCAGCAGCAGCAGCAAGAACTTCTTCGCAGGGGTCGACTAGCGCGAGAGGTAGCAGCAGCTGCAAGAGCGGCTGCGGAAGGAAAGGCAGGAGGGCATTTTGGCCACTTCGGCAGCAAATCAGGAGCAGCAGCATTTCTGCAATAACGCGTCTTCTCCTGCTGTTCATCCTGTCACTTTCGAAAATCGCAGAAAAGGAAGGATGGGCCCGCAGCGCATGGATATCAACAAACATTTTCTCTTCCACCGGCGTCTCCACATGCAGCCGTCCCCCTCCTTTTCCTCCTTCTCGTCTCGTCATCGTTGTCGAGGTGCTGCTGTTGCTGCCGCTGCTGTTGCTGCTTCTGCTGCAGTCCACTCTGCTGCTGCTGCTATTCACGACGCTCGCTCGGCCATACTTGTTGAGCAGCTGTTGCCTGCAGTGCGCCGTGACCACAAAAAGCGGGGCAGCAGCAGCAAGCTGCGCTTCCATGATCCCGAGCAAAGTTGCAATCCCGTCCGCGTCGAGGCGCTTCATTATTCGAACCGCTGCAGAAAAGGCCTCCCGCCAAAGAACCGGCAACTCCGCTTTCTCCGGAAGCTCTGCAGGACAGCACCAGCAACAGCAGCAGATGCAGGATGACAACAGCAGATGCAGGAGGACAGCAACAGATGCAGGACGAAGACAGCGGCACCAGAGACAGGAGGACAGCAGGAAGAGGACGACAACAGGAAGAGGAGGACAGCAGCAGCAGACGCAGCAGGATGGCAGCAAGCGGAGGACAGCAGCCGCGTAAGCAGCAGCACCAGCAGCAGATGCACGACAGCAGCAGAAGCGGGGCAGCGGCAGCGGCAGATGCAGGAGGAGAGCAGCAGATGGAGGAGAAGAGCAGCAGGTGAAGGTCAGCAGGACAGCAGCAGAAGCAGGTCAGCACCAGGGACGTCGAAGTCACAGGGAAGAGCCACTTTTAAACACTCCGCCGTATCCAGACGCCCCTACGTAAAACAGCAGTACCCTCTCATATACACACACATGCACACCTTCACCTACATACACATATATATATATGTCTATACATGCTCCTTCAATACTATATGTACATATATATTTTTCCTTCTTCATCGATAGATATGTACGTATGTATACGTGTGCTAGAATATTCGTAAAAGAGAGAGCAGGTCAAGACTGACGCACGAACGACGTCGGCAAACTACACATGTGCACCACCACACAGATTCATATATATATATATATATATATCTGTGTCCCCTGTCGTATATATATGTGTACGTATATTACATGTATTAGTTTAAAGAGGACTACTTGTATCTACAAACGTGGACCGCCCCTGCTACCTACATATATACATGTATACACATACATATCTACATTCATATACACATACACACACATATACATGTATACACACAATATCTGATATAAATCAAGAGACGCAATGTGGCAGTGGAAGAGGTAGACGCGTGTCACGTCTTTGCCGACAACTCGACGGGGCAGCAGGAGGTGTGATGGCTGTCGCCGCGTGGGTCGTTTTCTCCTCTGTACGTGCTGCTGCTGAACTTTGCTGTTGGTGCTGCGACTCTGGACTGCTGGTCATCTCTTCTTTGCTGCTTGTCGGGCACACATCTTGCTGCTGCAGCTTCCTCCTTACTCTTCTGCTGCTGCTGCTGTCTGTGTCGCTGGCTTGCTGCTGCTGCTCCTGCTGCTGCTGTTGATGGTGGGACGTAGACACTCACGAGGCTGGGCACAGGCGTCGACGAGGAGATGAAACATCCGCGCGAGGTTTCTCTGGAGACGGTCAAGCGGCTCAACAGCAGCAGCAGCGAAGATAAGCTGAACACGCGAAGCATCAATGTAGCTGCTGCTGAGGTGGACCGACGTGTTGCTGCTGCCGCTGTGGCGCGTGCGTGCTGCTCCTCCGGCGGGCTGCGTCGCATCGTGAGACAGCAGGTGGCGACGAAGAGGAGGAGAGGCGGCAGCAGCAGCAGCAAGCACGGGAGCGGGGGCGGCAGCAGCCGAGAGAACAAACGGCAGCACAGGCTGCGTCTGCTGCTGCAGCACAAGCTCGAGACCCCGCAGAAGCGCCCTGCGCGCCGGGTGCTGCAGCACTGCTGCTGCTGCTGCTGCAGTGAAGACCGGAGGCAGCAGCAGCTGCTGCAGCAGCGGCGGCAGCAGCACGGCAACTATCTCATTGGTCCCCCACGTGCGCACCAACGACGCGATCGCGCGTGCTGCTGCCTGCTGCACCAGCAAATCTCCGTCGGTTGACAACGCCGCGAGGGTCAACGCGCAGAGCGACGGGAGCCGCGGCTGCAGCAGCGCCCGTGGGGCCGCGGCGACGACTTCTGCAAGCGCCAGGCAGGCGCCACGTCGCAGGGGCATCTCCTCGCTCTCCAGGCTCTGCGTTTGCATCCCCGAAACAAAAAAGAGGAAATGTTCAACACAAAAAAGTCTCCATCGCCCCACACATATACAAGTGTACGTACACGTGCACATACATATAAGTGTATATATGTGTATATGTGTGTCTCCTGAGAAACAGAGAGACACGAAGACAGCAGGGAGAAGAGACCGGAAGTGTCTAACAAAAAAAGACGGAGATGAATAGGTGGAGAACACAGAGACGGAAGAAGAAAACCGGAAAAGGTGTGGCACACAAGACACGGAGACGGAGACGCGGATGCAAAGAGACACGGAGACGGAGACACGGAGACACGGAGACGGAGACACGGAGACATACAGGTACGTACATACACATACGCATACCCATACATATGCATGCACATACATAAACATACTTCTACATACATTTATATGTGTGTACACGTATATACATAATACATACAAATGACATGTGAAGCTCTACGTAAAAATATATATGTGTGAAGAAGTAGAAGAAGATAGAGAGAAAAAGAGGACTCCTGTATATTTGCGTATCTCTCAACGAAAGAAGAGGTATACACATATATATATATATATACTTGAAAGTGGCACAGAAGCACGCATGCACCGCATGTACATGCAAGAGAGGCCCATGCGAACTCTTTCTTCACGGCCGCATGCATTGGCTCTCGGCAATTTCTTGGAAGATACTTCTTTCTGTCAATTCCCTGGTCTTGTGGTCCCCTCTATCTTCTCCGTTTCTTCTTCTTCTTCACTGCTGCGCTCTCTTTTCCCGGTCCCCCCTTTCTCTTGTGGAAGGGCTTCTCTACCTCATACACATATATATACACACCCGTGTACTACACACCTTCCCCCGCATGCATACCTTCCCCCGCATGCATACCTTCCCCCGCAAGCATACCTTTCCCCGCAAGGATTCTGCTTTCTCTTCTGTCTCTTTTCCTTCTCTCTGGCCTTCTGGCTCTCTCAACCCTCGCGCAGCAGCAGCAGCAACAGCAGCAGTTCTGCTCTTTCGTCTTTCTCTCTCTGTCTCTCACCGACAAGACACGCCCCCACCCCCCCACTTCTTTCAAAAGAAAAACTACAGGAACACATATATGCGTACCCACCTATAAACACACATATATACATATATATGTATATCACTACCTCTATATATGTATATGTGTGTATATCAGTAACATCTACAGAGAGAGATGTATACATACACATATATTCGGTGTTCCCATAGCTACAACATATACACACATACACGTATATACATATATATATATATAAAACACCTATGTATGACATATACAAACACATACATTCGATAGCTGTGAGTAACTCTCTATAAGCTTTTCCTCGCTGTATGTATATATGTGTGTGTGTCTTGCTTTGCCACGGTCGCTCGATGAAAGCCAACTTCTCCTTTTTTGTCTGCCTCGGGAATTTCTTCTTTTTCTTCCTGTCCACCCTCTTTTCTCCGGCGCGCAGGACCGCCGTGTCCCCTACACCTGTCTAGAGGGAGACGAGACAGGAAAATGACCACACTTGGAGACAAGAGACGGGGAGGTTATCATACATGGAGGGAGGAGACGGGGAGGTTATCATATATGGAGAGAAGAGACGGGGAGGTTATCATATATGGAGAGAAGAGACGGGGAGGTTATCATATATGGAGAGAAGAGACGGGGAGGTTATCATACATGGAGAGAGGAGACGGGGAGGTTATTTGTATCAATGCCTCTATATACGTCTCCACGTATCTGTAGCTGTTTCTCTATGAACCTTTCTACCCGGGAATCCATCGATGTGTGTCTCCGTTTGCCCATATTTTTATCTGCATGCATGCCCATTTGTGTCTCTACCTGTTTTCTAAGTCTCCTCCTCTCTTTATATCTGTACTGACCTTACTATCGATGTATATCTCTATTCAGTTCGGTCCATCTCTTACCTATCTGTCTTGACCCCCACCTATCTTCATATATATATATATATACACGTACATGTATACCTATCTCTTTATCCATATATATATACGTGTATCTCTGTCTACCTATCTATTCATATATATACATATATGTGTATATACATATATGTGTATCTATCTATTTCTATCAATACATAAGTATACGTACATACACACACATATATTTATCTATCTATCTATCCATATATATACATGTGTCTATATATACACATATGTGTATAGCTATCTATCTACCTATACATATATATATATATATATATATGTATATGTCTATCCATCTATCTATCTATATATATATTTATATATATTTATAGACACGAAAACGTATACTTATCTATCTACCCATATATATACATACACACATGTATATCTATCTCTCTCTATATATATATACATGTATATCTGTCTATCCGTATATAGATATATATACAAACACATGCATGTATATCTATCTATCTATATATATATCTATACATATACACACAAATATACATGGTATAGACACCCCAATTTTTTCCGTTTGAAGAGTTGGACACTTCTGCTGTTCCTTTCTGTCTCCGTCACTGTCAGTCTCTTCTCGATTCTCTTCCACTTCGATCTCCTTTCTGTTCCCTCACCGGCAGCCCCCTTCATCTCCTCGTCTTTGTCCCTGCCCTCTCTACCTCGTCGTCTCCCCCTTTGCTGCTGCTGCTGCTCTTTTCTCTGCTCTGCCCACCTGAGCAACCCACGGCAGCAGCTTGGGGATGACGGCGTCTCCTAATTTGTGGACGAGCGCCGCGATGCAGCGCGTGGCCAGCTTCTGTTTCTCCACCGCCGCAGCAGCAGCCTCCTGAGCAGCAAGCGCCGCCGCAGCAGCGGTTTCCGCAGCGCCTTCCTCATCTTCTTCTTCTCTCTGGGCGGGCGCGTCCTGCCCGGGAGCTGCTGCTGCCGCTCGTGGCGCCGCCGCCGGGCCTCTCCTTGCTGCTCTGCCTTTCACAGCAGCAGCGGCAGAGGCCGCAGCAGCAGCAGGGTCGGTGGAGAGGAAGTTGATCAGCCGCTTCGTCAAGATGGGGAGCAGCTCCTTGAGAGTTTTCGGACTGTTCGAGACCAAACTCTTCCAAATTTGGACTGCTGTCTGGCGCACTGCTGCTGCTGTGTCTGTGCGAACGATGTACAGCGCCGACAAAATAAACGCCCGACGCTCCAGCGACAGAATTTCCAGTCGCATCACGTCTTCTGCTGCACACGTCTCTTCGTCTTCTTCACTTCCTTCCTCCTCGTCTCGTCGGCAGCCGTTCACCAACCGCCGCTCCCTCGTCTTCTCCTCTGGCATTCCCCTTCCTTTCTTGTCTTCCCTTTCCCCGTCTTCTTCTTCTTCGTCTCTGCCTTCCTCGTCCTCTTCTTCCCCGGCCTTTCTCGATGCTCTTGTTGACGCCGTCTCCTTCCTCTCCGGCTGCGGGCCTCTCTTCGGCATCTGCTGCTGTTCCTGCACCGACGGCGGCTTGAGGATGCGCTGCAGCAGCGTCCCGAGCAACGTCACGGCACTCTGGCGAATGCGCCAGTCTGGAGAGAACAGCCCCTGTTCGAGCGGCAGCAGCAGCAGCGCCGTGTGCGTCGCCGCATACTGCGACACGCACGCGTTTGCTGCTCGCAGCGAGACGTCGCGCACCGCTTCTGCCGGGTCTGCGAGGCCCCGCAGCAGCACCGGCAAAATCTGCGGCACGTGGTCTTGAAGCTGCTTCTTCATAGCGAAAGGGAGATACACGAACAAGCCAACGAACCCTTCGCGGTGCTGCGCTGGCGCTGCTGCCCTTTGTGCCTCGTGCAGCAGCAGCGGAATGACCTGCTGCAGCCTCTCTGGGCTGCCAGCCACTGCTGCCAGCACCTCGCTCACGCCGTGCGCTGCCCCACTTCGCTCCACCGACGACTCTGCGTGACGCAGCAAATCAAACAGCCACGTCAACAGAGATACTACCCCTGCCTCTTCCCCTGTCCCAAACACTTCGCAAAGGACCGCCGATATTCCCCCCTCCACGTCCTCTCCTGACGCGCGAACAATCGCCGTCTGCTGTCCTCCTCCACGAGATGCAGCACCACGCGACATATCACGACCTTCTTTCCCGTCCTGCTGCTGTTGCTGCTGTTGCTGCTGCTGCTCTTGCTGCTGCTGCAGGGCGCGTTGCTGCCGGCTTTGCTGAACCATGGCCTTCGCGAGGACGCCGAGAGTTCGTGCTGCGGCAGCACGGACGTGGGGAATGGGGTCCAGGAGGGCAGTCTGCAGGGGCGGCAGCAGCAGCGGGAGAAAGAGGAGGAAGTCTTGAACGCGTGTGGCGAGCCGCAGCAGGGAGCAGACGACCGCAGCCGCCTTGTGTTTCGTTTCCGCAGGCTGTCGCTCCTGCAGGCCCTGTGTCGCGACGCAGCAGAGCAGTCCCAAGGCGGCAGCGTCAAGGGACGTCGAGAAGCGGGTCTGCAGCAGCAGCAGCAGCACCTCCTGCGTCTTCTGCGGCGAAGGGTGCTGCAGACAATCGATCAACTGCCCGGCCATCAGCCGTAGCTCCGCGTTTTGAATAGTACTCGCAATAGCTGCCAGGGTGGCTGCGGCTGCCTGACTTACTTGAATGTAGCAGCTGCTGCGCATCACGTCCACCAACGTCGGCAGCAGCTGTGGCAGTGCCGATGCAATCGCACGAGAGGCGCACACGGCCATGTTGCCGAGCATCTCTATGCTTCCTAGCTGCGTTTTCCATAACGGCGCCTGCAGCTGCTGCAGCAGCACCGGCAGCAGCAGTTTTACCGCGTGGCCGCTCAGCTGCAGCAGCAGCTGTTGCGTCGCCGCTGCTGCTGCCCGTCGAACTCCCGCGTCGCTATCTGAGAGCGCGTCCAGCAGGACACCGAGCAAGCTCAAAATATACGGCTCGAACAATCTTCCTAGATTTGCCGACAGAGCTGCAATGCAGAGCAAACTTCCTTCACGCCCGCGAGCTCCTTCTGCTGCTGCGTGCACCGCCGCCGACGTGCTGCTCTGCTCTTCTCCCGTTGTCACTGCCGCAAAGTTGCTGCTGCTGCTGCTTCGGCTCGAACCGCTGTCTACCAGTGCGTCGACGATCTGCTGTGCGTATATTCTTGCAGGCGTTGCTGCTGCTGCTGTGAGTGCCGCGCTGCTGCTGCTGCTGTCCGTTGCGGCCGCCTCCGAGGGGGTGGCGCCGGGGCCACCGGGCGTCGCAGCAGACGACGCGACGCCGCTGCTTCTCTTTTGCTGCTGCTTTTTCTTCCTGTTCTTCTCCTGCTGCTGATGCTCCTTGCTCTCTAAGACCGACCGCAGCTCCTGCATCACGCCTTCGCGTTTCAACACGGAGACTCCCAGGCCCTTGACGACGGCGCCGACACCCTGGGCTGCGCCGCGTCGCGTTGCTGGCGCTGCTGCTGTTGCCGCTGCTGCAAGTGACGCATGCAGAAGCGCGACGCAAAAGTCTGGCGAGCTGAGAGGCTTGCTCGCCTGCAACAAATCTTCTAACATGTCATCTGCATGCGACATTCCCTGCCGTCCTCCGTTCACTTCGCTTCTTCCTTCCCCGGCCTTCCCTTGGTTGCCTCTCTCTGTCACTCCTCTTCCCGGAGCTGCTGCTGCTGAACCTGCTGGTGCTTCTTTTCCGCCTTCGCCATTTTCTCCTCCTCCTCTCCCTGCTGCTGCTGCTGCGGGTGGTGCTGCTGAGGAGACAGCCGTCGCGCAGAGACGCACCAGCGGCGCGAGGGATCTAGAGACGGCGAGCTGCACGTCGCCTGCAGTGACGCTGCTGCTGTAGAGGCAGCTGAGCAGCTGCAGCAGAATCTTGCGGATGAGGAAATCTGCGGGGTCTAGCGACTCCGCAATGGCGCCAAAAAAGACCGCGCATGCAACGTTTAAGACAGCTGCTTCTCTCTCTTGCTGCTTCAAGCGTTCTTCTTCTTGTTCTTTTCCTTTTGCTTCTTCTTCTTTCCTTTCTCCTGCTGCTGTTGCTGACAGCAATACCCCCCCGCTACTTTTGCTGTCTTGCTGCTGCTGCGGCTTGCCACCGCGTGGCGCTAGCAGGACCAGGTCCGCCTTTCGTTTGTCACTCGCACTGGTGCTGCTGCTGTTGCCGCAGGTCGCTCCTGCTGCTGCAAGCTGCTGCTGCTGCTGCCGCAGCTTCGCCGCGGCCTGCTCAACAACGGCAAACAGACTCCGTGTTGTCGCCGCGTTTCGACTTTTTCCATCACTTGCTGCTGCTCCTCCTTCTCCTTTTCCTCCTCTTCCTTCTCTTCCCCCGCCTCCTGCTGCTGCTGCGACAGCACTACCAGAGAAGAAGCAGCGAATAGTGCTGCTCCCCGCGGCCAACAGCAGCTGTTGCAGCGCCTCTTCTCCTGCAGCAGCTGCTTCTGGAAGCGCTTCGCACAGCAGGAACTGCAGCACGCGAACCGCCGCAGCCTCAGACTGCAGCAGCTGCTGCTCTGCTAAACACTTCAACGTCTGTGCCACACCTTCCTTCATCTTCCCCCCCTTCGCTTCTCTCGCCTGCAACTCCTCTATCTCTCTTGTACTCATCCTTAGCATCCTGCCGCTGCTACCGCCACTACTGCTACTGCTGCTACTGCTGCTACTGCTGCTGCTGTTGCTGTCGCTGTTGCCGCTGCTGTTGCTGCTGCTGTTGCTGCTGCTGTTGCAGGTTTGCGTGAATTTTGTGCCAGCTGCTGACTTCTGCCTGGCAGTTGCAAAGGGATCTTCTGCTTCTCTTTTCTGATATTCGACCAACCTGCTGCTGGCGTTGCTGCTGGTCCCCAGCTGCTGCTGCTCGGCTGCTGCTGCTGCCGCCGGGGCGGCTGGCGTTGCTGCTGCTCTGAAGAAGTAACAGCAGAAGAGTTGGTCAAGCTGCTGCAGCACGAACGCTGTTTCCTCTCCTTCCTTTTCCTTCTTCTTTGCCTTCCCTTCCCTGTCCTCTGCCCCGCCTTCTCTCTCGACGAGCAGTCTCAGCAACGAGGCGTACGCCTTTGCTGCCTGCCAAGGCCAAAGTGCCAACAAGCAACAGCGCACAGCAGACGCCCCCACACATCAAGAAGTGTAAGAATTAAGAAGTCAGAAGGACACAAGTAAACAGAAAGATATATTTACATGAATGACGGATATATAGACATATACATACGAAGATATACACATGAAAAGATACATATATACATATATAAATATATATGTGTAGACATGGAAGTATACAAACGTCTATATATACATATATATACTGTCAGACAAATAAATGTATGAAAATACTTCGATCTATTCATCTATGTATATACACATATATATCAATGACTATACAAATGAACATATACATATGTATGGGACTCCACAGACGTATATCTACCTATCTATATGTATACATATATGTATGTATATCCTTCTCCGTATGTACATTTGTACATATATGTGTATGTGTGTAAATATATATTAATACGAGGACGAATATACATAGGTTAAATATGGATATGGCAACGAATGCCGATGAAGAATGAATTAAGACACGGAGAGGGTCGTCGTCGTCGTCCGGAGGCCAGCGAGACGAAGAGACGGAGACAGCGGCAGACAAACCGACGGAGAAGGAGACACAAACGAAGGGCAGCAACACAACGGAAGAGACGGGAAGGTAGAACTTCATAAAGACGGAGACACACAGAAAGGGAGACGGAGACAGGAAGAAAGACGGTGAAGGGGGGGGGGGCGCAAAAGCGAGAGAAAGAGAACCGAAGGGAGACGGAGACAGGGGGACAGGAAGGGAGACGGTGAAGGGGGAGACAAAAGCGAGAGAAAGGGAAGGGAGGGGAGACAGAGACGGGGAGACGGAGACAGGAAGGGGGCAACGCACAAGAGACGGAGACAGGGAGACACACAGCAAGAGAGAGAGAGACACAGCAAGAGAGGGAGAGACATGGAGAGTCTGGTAGTAATCGGAAGAGAGGGAGAAGACAAACCGCAGTCTGCTGCGCTGAAAGAGAAGAAGAGACGCAGCAGGTGAAGAAGACTAACAAGAAGTTGCTGGCATCGGGAAGGAGAAGCGAGAAGCAGCAGCAGCTCCTGCAGCCGGGCTCGTGTGTAGACAACGTCTCTCTCCCACGTCTGCTGCAGCAGTAGCGCCGCGTTCTTTGCTGCTGGCTGCTGCTGTTCCTGCACCACCGTGGCTTCCCCTTCTCCGTCTTCCTCCTCTTCCTCCCCGCGCTGCGCTGCTGCGGCGCTTGCTCTCTGCGGCCGCGACGCCCTGCTGCTGCTGCCGCTGCTGCTCCTGTCTTCGTCGTGGTCGTCCTCCTCCTCCTCCTGCAGCAGCAGCAAGTACGCGATGCAGCGCGGTTCCTGCCGCAGCAGCTCTTGAGGTGCCAACCGCAGCGCAGCAGCGACAGCGCGCCTCGCTCCTGCTGAATCTGTCCCTGCCATTTTTGCTATCTCGTATAGCAGCTGCGCTTCTTCATTCGGAGCAGCAGGGGGAGGCGCTCCTGCTGCTGTTGCTCTGTCTCCCCCAGCTGCCAGCATGGCTGCTGCTGGTGTTGCTCCCTCTCCTCGATCTTCTTCTTCAGGATGCTTCCTGCCTTTTCTGCTGCTGGTGCTGCTTCTTCTTCGGTTTCTGCTGCCGAGGTACTGCGCACATAGCTGCCGAAGAGCAGCACCTGCGGCAGTCACGACCGCCTGCTGCTGCATCTGCCCCTGCATCTGCTGCTGCAGCAGAGCGACGCGGAGACAGTCGACAACTTCCCCCGCGTCCAGAGGCGCACCAAGCAGCAGCTGCCGCTCAAGGAGCAGCACTGCGTGCAGGCAGCCAGCAGCAGCAGGAGCAGCAGCAGCAGGGGGAGCTGCAGCCGAAGCCGCGCCACCAGCAGCTGCAGCAGCAGACGCGGGCGCCGCTGCAGCAGCAGCAGTTGTAGCAGCAGCGGCAGTTGCGGTAGCAGAAGAAGTGGCAGGAGCAGAAGAAGTGGCAGCAGCAGCAGTAGCAGACACAGCAGCAGCAGACATAGCAGCAGACTGATAAAGAGCTGCTTTCGCAAGAGGCAGGAGGAGGGCCGCTGCAGCAGGCGTGAGACGCTGCTGCACATTCCCAAGCAGCTCTTGGTCTGCTGCTTCAAGCTGCTGCTGCGGCTCTGCTGCTGCGGCTGCTTCTTCTCCTCCTCGCGCTTCTGCGCCCACGCCTGCGGTAGCAGCAGCAACGCGGAACAACGCGTCGGGAAGTCGCCCACGCTGCTGCAGCATTGCAGGTGGAATGACAGCAGCTACCAGTAGACGCAGGCTCTGCAGTGCCCTCAGGCTAACGAGTGGACTACGCAAGAGCGTCTCAAACGTCGCCCACAAGTTCGACTCTTCCTTCTCTTTCTTTTTCTCCTGCCGCTGCAGCTGCTGCGGTTCCATCTGCTGCTGTTGCTGCGGTGTCTCGGTGTTCCTAGGCGGCGGCAGCGCAGCAGGCAGAAGAAGACGCGCAGCAGCACCAGGAGACGACGGCGGAGAGAAGAGACATTCAACGGCTTGAGGCAGGGCTCCCCCGAGCAGGCCAAGAAGCTGCAGCGCACTGGAACTCTGTTGCACGAGGACATCAATTTCAACGCGTCGACGCTGCTGCTCTCTCAGCTCTGCTGCTTCAAGTTCTGCGCGGGTCAAGCAGCTGCTGCTGCTTTTGATGACTCCTCCTCCTGCCACTCCTGCTGTTCCTCCTCCTCCTCTACTGCTGCTGCTACTGTCTACCGCTGTCCTTCCTTTCCCTCGGCCCGCGCTGCTGCTGCTGCCTCCTCCTCCTCCGCCTGCTTTGCTGCTGCTGACTGCCACCGCTCGCTGCTGCAGTCCTGCAGTTGCTGCAGCAAGACGCGCCGCTGCAGCTGCGTCTCCTTTGCGCACCTTGCCTGTACCGCTTTTCCCTCGCTGTTGCTGCTGTTGCTGTTGCTGCTGCTGTTGCTGATGCTGCTGCGGCTGCTGCTGTTGTTGCTGTTCGTGCTCCGGGACAGCGACGGAGGAGCTGCTGCTGCTCGTCTTCACGCCGACGAACCCGCGCCGTCCGAAGAAATAATCTCGGCTGAGGCCGGCGTCCGCAGCAAGTCTCTCATCTGCTGCTGCTGCTACGTACAATTTAACTTCGATGGGATGTAGCTGCTGCAGCAGCGGAGCGCCGCAAAGAGCCGCAAGCTCGCTGCAGACCTCTGCTGCTGCTGGGAGAATCGCACGCAGCAGAATCTGCTGCTCCTGCTGCTTCTGCTGTGGTCGTCCTTGCTGCTGCATGCCTTCCTCCTGCTGGTTCTCCGTTTCTTCTCCTTCTGCGAGAGCAGCAGCGCCACCGATGCAAGAGATAGCAACAAGCGCGTCTTCTTCTGCGTCTCTGCTGCTGCTGCTACTTTCGCAGTCCCCTCCTGTGCCTAGTCGGGCAAGCCGCTGCGTCGGCTGCTGCAGGACGGTCGGCAGCAACGCATGCAGCCCTTCCGCAAGCCGCAGTCCCGCCTTCACAAACCCTCCCCCGTGCAGGCAGTCCACTGGGAAGGAAGAAATGAAAGAAGGCGACGCGGACCCCGCTGCTGCTGCAGAAGAAGAAAAGGAAGCAGAAGCTGCGGCGCCTGCTGCTGCAGCAGCTGCTGCTGTGGCCCTGACGCAGCCGGGTAGCACCTGCAGCAGCTCCTTCCATGCGACAATCTGTCCCCACTTCCCCACTCCCTGCGCGTCTCCCTCTTCCCTTTGCTGCTGCTGCTGCTCGGCACCGCAGCAGCAGGCGGCGAGACGAGACAGACCGCGCCGCAGCAAACGTCCGGGTTTCTGCTGCTGCGACGCGAGCAGCGGGTGCATGAGTGCCAGCAGCAGCAGCCCGTTGAACTCCTTCGCGGCCGGAGGAAGAAGTCTGCTGTCTTTGTCGCTCTCCCTGCCGCTGCTGCTGCTGCCACCAGGCGCGCCGTAGCGAAGAGAAAGAATATAAAGCAGCACCTCTCGCAGAGCTGCCGGTGAGTACGCGGCAGCTGCAGCTGCTTCCTTTCGTTTTGCTGCAGGAGACGCAGCAGCAACATACCCTCCCCCACCTGCGACGCTGCTACCACCGCTGCTGAGACTCGCCAGCTGCTGACAGAACGCCAGCAGCAAACGATCTGCCAAGTGCGGCTGCTGTTGCTGCTGCTGGTGCATGCGAGAGTGATAATACTGCTGCTGTTCGCTGCAGCTGAGCACCGCACGCCGCAACTGTTGCAGCAGCAGTTTTGCTGTTGCGCGAGGCAGCAGCGCAGCAGGAGAAAAACATGCTTGCAGCACGCCCGTAGGTGCCCCGGCTTCAGCAGCAGCAGCAGAATCTTCTGTCGAAGCAGCAACTCGGCTGCTGCTGGCCTTGTGCGGACGAACGCTGCTGCAGTGTTGCTGCTGTTGTACAATCAGCAGCAGCCGCACTACTCCCACACAAAAGCCCGACAGTTCCTTTCCTTCTCCACCTCCTCCTTCTTCTCTTCCTTCTTTGGTGTCGCTGCTGCTGTCGCCGCTGCTCGAGGGGCAGCACAAGGTCAACGGCTGCAGCAGCCGCAGCTCCTCCGGAGTCGCAGCAGGAGACACGCCGTAGAACCTGCTGCATGCGATCTGCAGCACCGGGAACTGCTGCTGCTGCTGTGGTGTGAGAGATGAGGAAGCAGCCGCAGGGAGACACGGGGAAGAGCGTGGAGCACCTGCGGTGAGATCTTTTTCCAGCCGTGCGAAAGAGGAACCAGCAGCAGAAGCAGCGGCAGGCGCGCAGCAGCTGCTATCCAGCAGCAGCAGCAGCACCGACAGCAGCAGCTGATTTCGTAATTCCTCCTGGTGTTGCACCTGCCCGAAAAAGACAGACGGCTTTATCAAAAACGCATGCAGGTTCTTTCGATGACGGGACCCCCGTGGAAAAGAAAAAAACCAGCAGACGAAAAGGCGCAGCAAAGTCTGGAGTGTACAGACACCGCAGGACAAGAAGCCACTGGACAAGAGTAGAGACACCATAGAACAGGAAAGTAGAATGCACGGACAAACCGACGACATGGCAGGACGGCAAGAAAGCCGGATGTACACACACACGCAAAACTGGAGTGTAACCCCAGCACCGGAGTGTACAGACACCCCGCAGAATACGAAATGTGCAGACACCGGAAACAATCGGAGTGTACAGACACCACCAAAAACGAAACTGCAGTGTACGGACACCACCAAACAGGAAGAAAGAATTCGAGTGTCCAGACAGTGCAACACGTGAAGCTGTGGATTGTACGTACACCGCAGGACAAGAGACACTGGACTGTACAGACACCGCAGAACGAGTCTCCAGAATCCATTTTCACGATGACGCAGGACGTGGGCAACAACAGCAGAAGGAAGTACTGCCTTTGAAAGAAATGAAAAGTTTCTCCTTTTCTGTCGCCCACCTTCTCAAGCGCAGCGGCATTGTTGACATACGAATTTTCATCTTCGAGAAGCAGGTGCAGCTCTTTAGGCAGCTGCTGCATCGCCGCGGGCAACGCAGTAGCAGCAGCAGGAAGGAGAGCAGCAGCAGCGCGAGGAGCCGAAGAAGAAGCAGCTGCAGCAGGAGCAGCACAGGTGTTCTTTCTCTTCTGCTGCAGCAGCTTCAGCAGCAGCAGCAGCACCCAGGCCTGCAAGCAGACAGGCCGCAGCAGAGGCTTGGTGCTGCCGGCGAGCAGCAGGGCAGCAGCAGGTGAAGCAGCAGGCTGCAACAACGCAAGCTGCTGCTGTTCTTCTTTTTCCTTTTCTTTCTCTTCTGAGCCTTGACGCTCTGTGATGCAGTCGCTGCTGCTGTCGCTGCACCCCAGGCCGAGCGCTGCTGCTGCTGCATGGACCAGGACGTCGACAGCAGCAGAAGCAGCAACGCCAGAAGAAGCAGCCGCAGCAGAACTTCCTCCTCCTCCGCCTCGGCTGCTGCTGCTCTTGTCTCCGGCGCAGCCTCCCGCAGCGGGCGGGAGCAGCTGCAGAAGCTGCCGCAGCAGCGGCTGAATCTTCTCAATCTCGACGCACTGCGCGTCTCCTGCTGCTGCTGCTGTTGCCGCTGCTGGTGGCGCTGCTGTTGCACGAGAAGGAAGGAAGAGCAACGCCAGCAGCAAGGAAAGGACTTTGCAGACGGCCACTTTCACTTCTTCGGTCGGTTCTTGCTGCAGCGCAGCGGCGAAGTAGCTTCTGCTGCTCCCGCTGCTGACCAGTTGCTGCAGCAGCAGCGACTTCATATCTCGGCGCTCCGGCAGCTGCTGCTGCAGCACCGGCGAATTTAGACACGCCGCCATTGCCTGAAAAATAAACCCCCAACATCCCCCCCACACGCAATGCCATTGGCCTATATACCCATGCATAAGACGCATATACACACACACACACATTCTTATACGCCCACACACTTACACATATACAGATATCTATCAACAAGACGTTCCCGCATGCAAAGTCTTGGTCTGTACAAACACGGGCACGACCACACACACACATATATATATACATATGTGTATATAGAGCCAGAGCCACGTATAACGTAGACACGTCCTTCTTCACATACCCATATATATATACATATATGTAACGGTGCAAATGACCTATAGAGACACGTATAACATAGACACGTCTTTCTACACATATATATGTATGTGGACTCCAGACATCCAGAGTTCTGCATGCGTGGACAAATAAATTCACCTCTATATTTAGGTGGGATGTAGAGCTTCTGTCCTCCCACATTCATATGACGCACATCTTCCATGCATGCAGGTCGCTATATCTGCGTCTACAGTAGTGACCTACTTACCTGACTACCTGCCAGTACATATATATGTATATATATGTATGCATGCGGTATACCTCGGTATACTGTATATGTAGATATGTGTGTATAGATGAACTGTCGTGAATATAACGAGGAATATCTTCTCAGAACTACACACACGACTCAACATGCACACACAGACACATGCACCTATCCAACCCCACCTATATACACCTATACATATATGTATGTGTGTGTGTGTGTGTCTTTCTCTCTCTATATATAGGAGATGGACAATATTTATAGATAGGTAGATATATATAGATATCCATAGGTACACACACAGACACACACACGCACAGACACATATACATATATATTGTGTGGAGGGCTACAAATGTCCACACGTACAGCTAGACACATATAGAGAGAGACACACACACATACATATATATATTCATGTTTAGACAGAAAAACAAATAGGCACAGACATATATATACAAAGACACTTTTCAAGAATGGACTTACAACATCTGCGTGTCTACAAACGTACTACATATTATACGTAATGTGTACTCGCACATATATACATATGCTTATGTACATGTATATATATATGAAGAAGAGAGAGATACACACAACGTATACATGTATATATATGAATATAGATATCCACGAATACATACACACACATATGCAAGCATATATATATACACGTAGACACATATATACACGTAGACGTGTAGACACGTATAGACATGTGTGGACACCTAGACACGTATACACACCTAGACACGTCTAGACACCTAGACACGTCTAGACACCTAGACACGTCTAGACACCTAGACACGTCTAGACACCTAGACACGTCTATACGTACGCGTGTCCACATCGAGACACACATATAGAGGTATCTTTCTGAAGAAGGAATATAGGAGAACGAGACAAGATTTGCATGTCTACATGGGTCGACGTCGATGTCCTCCGTCATCTGCCTGTGTGTTATGTCTTTCCTTCGCTCTTCATTTCTTTGTGTGGCTTTGTATGTTATCGAGCTGACCTGCAAATATTGAACTTTTATAGGCGCTGTGGTGGCCGACGCCGTTGTGAGGAACTTGAGGAGTCGCTGCAGCAGCACGTCCTGCAGCAGCACCGCGGCACTGCGGCAGTTGTTCGCAAGCAGCAGCAGCAGCAGCGTGGCCCCGGTCGCAGCACCAGCCGAGGCAGCAGGTATGACCGCCGGCGACGCCCCGCAGAAGGAGAAGCCCACCGCAGAGAAGAAAAAACAGAAGGAGCTGCTCCCCCCGCCTCGCTCGTTTCTCTCTGTCGACGCAGCCGCTTCCGGCGTCGGGGTGGTCGCTGAGGAGTGCGTCTTCAGCAGCTGCAGCACACACTCGTCCAGCAGCTGCGTCACACACCTGCCACCCCACACATCACATACACAGCAGCAGCAGCAGCGTGGCAGACGAGCAGCAGCAACAGGGCCGCACAACAGCTGGAACAGAGGAGCAGTAGCACAGCAGCAGAGGACGAGCAGCAGCAGAAGAGAAGAAGCACGTGCAACAGAGAAGCAGCAGCAGCAGCAGAAGAGAAGCAGCAGCTGCTGCAACAGAGGAGGAGCAGCAGAGGAGCAGAGGAGCAGCAGCAGCAGGAAGGCCGGAAGGAGAGGAAGAAGAGCTACGCACTGCAGAGAGTGGAAATACGTTAACTTTTTGCAGTTCCTGGGAGAGGCAGCTGAGGTGAATCGTGGAAGAATACAAACACACGTGTTTCTCACGAATCTTTTCCCCTGCTGCGGTGTACGTAGTACACCCGAAATATCGTAACCGCGGTGTCCCACGGGGGCACCGCAGCAGCCGAGTCACGCAGCCGGCGGGCAGCAGACGGCGCAGCATCGCGAGAAGAAGAGAGCAGCAGCAGCTGAGAGCAGCTGGCAGGTGCAGCAGCAGCAGGACGGCGCAGACAGAGCAGCAGCAAAAAGGAACTGCCCCACACACATACAGGGACCGCGTCGAGAAGCAAGAGCAGAGGAGCCGGAGCAGAGGAGCACAGCAGCACAGAAGCACAGGAGCAGACGAGCAGAGGAGCAGCAGAGTCGGTGTATATTGCTTACTTTGCTGGGTCTGCTGCAGGAGAAGCAGAGAAGAGTTCGACTGCGGCAGGAAGAGCAGCAGGCGCGCCTCGCTTGAGACCGCGGACCACGGCAGGCAGCAGCAGCAGGAGGTCCTGCTCTTCGGTTGCTGCTGCTCGAAGGACGGGAAGAAACGAATAGAGCAGCAGCCAAGAAGGCGGGTCTTGCCGCCGCTCCCACACGCGCTGCACAAAGTCAAGAAGACGACACACACACAGCGAGGAGTGGAAAAGAAGACCTTCTAGAAAAGCCTGCTGCTGCGCACGTGCGCATGCACTTGGCAGAAGAGAGCGACCCAAACACACACACACACACACACACACAAATCGACGGAGACTCACCCGGGCTACAACTTCCACACAGAGAAGGAATCGGAGAAGTAGAAGAGAGGAGGGTCCTCTGGCGGCCCGTTTTTCTCTTGCGAGAGAAGAAATGGGACGTGGAAGTGGCAATGCATGCAGCGAAGAAGAAGACGAAGAAGAGGTGGCCACACGTGAGAACAGAGAGACGCGTGTTCCCCACACACGCGAAGAGAAACGGAGAGACACGAAGGCAGAGAAGAAGAGACCAACTGGCAGCAAAAGAGAAGACGGAGGAGACGAAGACAGAAGGAGACAGAGACACGGAGGAGGGGGGAGACGCGGAGAAGGGGGGAGACACGGAGAAGGGGGGAGACACGGAGAAGGGGGAGACACGGAGAGGGAGGAGACGACGGAGGAAGGGGGGACACGGAG